>JBBPCX010000154.1:17738419-17755243 GCA_037974365.1 Hydrocynus forskahlii | reverse complement strand
GGACTGTCTCCCTTGAGCCTTTGCGGGGCGGGTGAGTGGCCAGTTGGCCCAGTTCTGTGTGTTTTGTGGACATTAGAGGGGGGTAGAAGTGTGTTTGTGTGATGTTATGTGTGATTATGTGTGTTAAGGTGTGCTGTGTTCTGTCTTTGGGCACTCCTGGCCAGTCACCCTCCTCCGGTGTGTGGGCAGCGGGAGTGGGGTGACAAGCGAGACAATGGCTGCAGTTGTTGAAGATGGTTACAATGTTAGGGACTGTGAAGTTGAAAAATAAACGACTTCCATTGAAGATCGGAGTGTTTTCGTCTTCTCTCTCTCCCATATTTGCTACAATATGATACGTGTATATTTCATAATGAATATGAAAAATAAACTATTCACGACAGAACGAGCCAAATACGGCAGAAGAAATGTTCAGTCACTTCAGCCGGGTAACTTTCTGTAATCCCGCCCACCATTGGGAATCGCTGCTGTGATTGGTTGCTCTCTGCTGCCGTAAATCCGGACAGAGACTGAAAGTAAAAGAGTCGGGTTGGAGCTGGAGGAGCTGATCACTGCTGTGTGAATGTGAGGAGGAAAATACAGACTAACCTTTATCACAGCTGTTAATAGCTAGAGTGTCTCGCTTTAAAAATCACCTAGCACACTCATATTAGCTGTGTGGCCGGGAGATAAGTGTTTATCCCGGTTGAGTGTGTAGTAAGTGGCGCGTTAGCTCGGGTTGCTAACTGACGAGCTAAAAACAAAACAAAAGCCTGCAGACTGGATTAATCACAGTGAAACACAGATAGACTGCAGCTGTTCGGGATGTAGCTCACACACTGGTAGCATTTCGTATATTTTTCAGCACCAATATTGCTGTAAAGGCAGCCTGCATTTGTTAAGGATCATGCTAAGCACCTAGCTCATGAAGCTAACTGGCTAAAGGTGAGTAAAGCTGAAACTGCAATTAAAGTTGTCTTATTTTTGTTCTGCATTGAAGTTAGTCGTTGCTGAGGGAATTGGCCTGCTGAGAGATGAAGTGGAGCCATCTGGCCATTAAAGAATGACCACTTTGCCTGATAACTCTGCTGGAGTCACTGAAAAGAGATTGAAGTTAGAAGCTGACTGTCCCAGCTCCTTCCCAGAGCACTCTCAGACCTTGACAGCAAAAGGTGAGCAAGAGGTCGCTGGAACAAATTTGCATCATCATCCAGGTTTGGAGAGTAATTTGACTCACTGTTACTTATTGATGATTAGTACGGTGTTATTGACACGTGTACATCAAATCAGTATTATCTGTTAGTTTAATTGGTGTATTCCGCTTGTTTGTACTTTGTCATCTCACATAACTGGTGTGTCAGCTTCTAGTTTTTTTTAAATACGTAGTAAATGACATGATATACACCTAATTTAAGTCTTTGCTCTTTAATGCAGGTAGTTTGGCCACCAATGTGCTAGCACCAAATATGGAAGAAACTGGAAAAGAAGTAAACAGGTAAACAGATTTACGTAATGCATTTTAGAGAAATCATGTTGTAGCTTATTCCTTATAACAAGAATACCCTTTCCTTTCACAGCAATACCACTGGTGATGTGAAGGTGGATGATGTAAGAAACAATCTTCACAAATTTGAGTGCAATAGAAAAGATGATTGTCAGTCAAGTGCGAAGGAAAATGACAAGCTTTTTGGTGTTTCAAGAAAACAAGATCCAGGTGATGCCAAACTGGACAGAATTCCAGGAAGCATCTCATTGCCAAACTCCAACATGGATGTAAAAGGGATCTACGGACAGAGTCATGTAAATAGCATTGTCAGTGATAATGTTACCATACAGAAAAAGTCCACTAATGGAGAAAAGCCTCATACATCTAACTCACCAGATGCTAAGCTTAGCAAGGTAACTGCCACATCTACACAGAAAGCAAAGACTGACATCAGTTTATCTCTAAATATGAGTGCAAATGCTGATGTGGAGATGCTGAGCCCAGAGAGTCCCACTTGCAAAGTCCCTGTATACCACAACTCAGGGGAAAGTGCCCCTTTGTGCACAGTGCCCAAGTCATCCTGTGTTCGATCTGTGGAGTCCAGTCCCTACTTTAATCATGGAGTTGGAAGCTCAGTGGGCCTCTGTGAGAAATCTGAGGTCACTGCCATGGAAACTGAAGATTGCGATAGGCAGAACACTGGTATCAGTTCAATGTTGCCCCAAAAGAAAGTCAGGGAAGATCTTGCTGACAACCAGCCAAAGCAGTCTCAGATCAGGTACACACACTTGTGTGTGTGTGTGTGTATATATATATATATATATATATATATATATATACACACAAATTCACAAGTTAACAAAAATGTATTGTTTTTCCATATATATGGCCAAAAGATCAATCATTTGATTGTATTTCTTTTATTTCTTCCCTTCAGTGATCCAGTGCCGGTTTCATTGCCACACAGTGAGAAGAAGTGGTTGGGTACTCCTATAGAGAAACTGAAGAGGATGCCACAGTGTGGTCAAGTCTTACCATACCTCAGGGCAACAGACAACCACAAAGTCTTGATCAGGGTAAGCTGTGCTCTCTGGAGAGAAAGGAATGTGTCCTTATCCATGTCCCTGGGGCACTATGTCAGACTGAGTCTGATCAGATACTCAACAGTTTATTAGACTGCTTCTTTGCATGAACACCACAGAATGCCTTAATGTGTGATGTGTGTGAAGTGATGAAGCAGACGAAGATTATATTTGTATGCTGTTTTATAAACAGATAAAAGGCTATGGGTTAGTGGAAAATTTTCACAAAAGTTGTCAACTTCTTGATGACAGAGAATATTTAAGAAACCAGCAGTGACTCTGGGATAATCAACATGATAGCAGTTTACTGTCTCTCTTTAGGAAACCAAAGCAAACTTTTGTATATATGACCTGTGTTCTTGCAGGGTAATGCAGTTTTTCTGATAAAAACTGTTGTAAATGTATGTAACTACATTTCAAAAAGAATTTTAGGTACACTTGATGGGTAACGCTACACATTTATAGATATTTACATTTCATAAGTACTGTCATGGAGAGAGGGTGATGCTACAGCCCTGGATGGGAATACAAGGGAGTACAGTTGGATTTGCTCTTAATGAGTGGGTAGACTGGCCTTCTCTCTTCCCATTACTCATTACAATGCTGGACAGCATGAACAATTGTTAGCTGATGATGTGGTGGTGGTTGGCGTTCTTCTCCATGCGTGTCAATCCATGTATACAGATGCAGTGGCTGGCATCACATGCTCACACAAGCTCACCTTTACACTCACAGGGTTGGAGGTATTGTATGTTTGGGAGAGTATTAGCCAGTTGGTGGAACTGGAAAAAACAGAACTGGGGAAAAATGAGAAAATAAGAGCTCTAATGTGTAATTAGCTCCTGTTGTTTTATAGACAGACTTGCTTAAAGAAGGTGACACCCCTGTTCCATACCCCAGCAAATTCCGAGATGCCTGGGATGATATGACTGTGAAGATGCCCTGCTCAGAAAAGAACCTGTTTCCTGTGGAGAACGAGGTATCCTTAACCTTTAGGTTAAGAAACTGCAAAGTTTATGTGAAGTAAAGGCAATTTCTGCATTACTAAAGGGAGGCATGAGTAGGCACTGTTTCAGATTAATATTGGTGTCAAATAGCTTCCATGCTATTTCAGGATGGAAGTGTGGTGCAGAGTCGATGGGAGTTAATTTGTTCTGCCTTGGACAGTGGGTGCAAAAGTTCACTTGACATTCGGGTAAGTTCTGAGGCATGAGAAGTGTGTGTTTTACTAAAATATTATTTTTTCCTGATAGATTTATTTTGTCTCCAAAGCTTTTACAAAAATTACCAGAAGATGGCAGCATTTATCCTTAATGACTGATTCTGAGAAATAGATGAGCACTAGAGTTTGGGTTTTAAGATTGTTTTATTGTGCTGTTATTTAAATTATTTCAGTAGATTAATTATGTTTTGAATTTTGCAGGATGCAATATTGAGTTACAATACTGCTCATGCAAAGAGATGGGACTTTACAGCTTTAAATGTTCTCTGCACTGAGGTAAGTCATGCCGTTTTTTTTGTGTTGAAGTTTTGTGTATTTTGTTTGTGTGGGTATCTATGTCTACTCTAATATAAACAGTAGATAAGTCTAATGCATTGCGTTCATTTAAACTTACAGTTAAGTGATTAAAGAGGAATTCCACTTATTTTCTCTCTACTTCAGTTAGTAGTTCATAGTACTTTGATGCATGCTACTCTGGACTAACATGTCCAGTTGTAATTATTCACAGCGCATTCACAGCAAGTGACCCATTTAAACCGTAAAGGTACATCACAAAAAGTTGTTGGGGTTTTTTTTGTTTTTTTTTGTAATCCATTCACGGTGAGGAAGTACATCCAGATTGTTGTGAGGAAATATAGTATCCGAGGATAACATTAATTAATATAGAAACTAAGAGGACACAAAGAGGTCATCATGGGTAAAAATTAAATGACTGCATTTGCACTGTAGATATTGCAACACCTGGTCCCTAACACTGTATTCATAGTGCTGTCAATGGAAAAACAAATTAGACAGAAACTAATGAACTTGTTACTATGTAAAGGACTTAACAGGTGTCAGTACATTTGTTAATTTTAATTAAACACCTTTAAGGTAGTAAGAGATGAACAGGGGCCCAATTGATAAATTAGTAGGCTAGTAATGCCCCGATGATATTGACATCGTGGAAGTGTATTTACAACAAAAATGCTGCTGTTCAGCACAAATATAAGTCTCAGTTGACAGTCTTGAGCAAAAGTCAGTTAAGTGTTGTCACCCTTAACTATGAATGTTTTATTTTTGACTGTATTACTTAATATTTTTGTCAGTGTTTTACTGTTTAAAATCATTTTTGGTTTTAAACAGTAGGCCACAGCATATCTGCTGTTTTCTAATTAGTCTCACTAGGACAAACCAACATAACATTTCATAAATTAACTAAATTAGTTTTTAGTCTTTGTCATCTCGAAGGAGGAGTGAATATACAGTGATGAGACATGAATTGTTTATTGCTGTATCACTGCATGACTAGCTACACTCCTGGAACAGATAGATGAAGTATTTAAGCCAAAATGAGCCGAGAGTGAGACTCTGATGATGTTCTAGTCTGGCGTTAATTTAGTGCAACAGTAAGGACGTTGCGTTGTTCAGTCATAGTGACCGAGCAACTCACCTCTGTGTGGCGGCATAGCCGCCAGCCTGCGTCTGGCCCTTCTGGTGCCTGATCCCTGGGGGCCCTACTGGCATTCAGGACCAGCCAATTAAGACAGAGGTGGGCATTCAGTGTGACGAGCAACAGCTGGCAAAGAGAGGGGGGCCCTGTTTACCTGCTTACTGCCAGTAAACACACTCAACAGATGGGCTTCACTTTCACATAGATCTTGGCCTGGGATAATTTTAATGAGGAGGTGAGTTAAGGAAAGGTTTAGTGTGTAAGATGTTTAATGAGATGTTATTACTGTAAACTGACAAAGTTAGAATCAGTTCTAAAAATACACACAGTTTAACATGTTTTATTCAACCTAAAGAAATACTTGGAATAGACCAATGCTTCATTAAAAGTATTTTTTTTTAGTTTATAATACTAGGGCTGTTGCCTATATTTATTTTAGGCAATCTGTTGTGCTTGCTATTTATAGTAATTCAACTTCACATTACTTATTTATAGTCCATTTAAAGCCCAAATAATACTAGTCTTAAATGAATTTGTTCTTTAGAGTATCCTGTATCTGGTTTTTAATTATAGCATGAAAGGTTCAGCATTAGGACACAGTGAACATGCAGTATCTTTTTCTTTATGAAGAGAATCCTCGTGTATACTGGAAATGGAGGTTGGTGAAATATGCTACATCATAAATTAATGGTAAAAGCCATTTCTGTGCTTTTTCATTAATCAAGTCAAGTGCCTCTGCCAAGAACTCGACAGCTCTTCCTTCCTTTTTAAAATAATAACGTCACCCTTCGGTAGATCAATAGCCACCTTTATCATTTTATGGCTCAGTCCACTTCAATTAAACCGAACCATTAAATCTATGAAGGGTCTAATCAAAGCCATTAGCAAAGTGCAGTTTGTTGTAAGGAAGTGAACATTCACTGCACCGTTTTTTTAAATGACCTCTTAGTAACACCTAAGCATTTGCAATTTTTTTTCTATCAGTGGTAATATATGCTCCTGATGTTTTGGTGAAAAGTCCCTTTTCGATGTCATATAAGCTATCTGCCATGTCCCATGTGTGAACCATCTTTAATATTTGTCTAAAGGGAGTGTAACAGAACCATTTGGAACCTTAGAATTTTTTTCACAGTGCGTTTAAACTTGTATTCATAACCTGTCCAACCCTCTGCCTTTTATTACACACAAAATCACTTGACACTTCTCAGCCTGTTGTCTGATCTGGTCTTTAAGCACTTGAGCAGTGTATTTTCTCTCTGACATTTTTTTTCCTCTTCATTTCTTATAATTCTCAAGACGTGTGTATATGATAACGCATCCAGTGACTTGAAACCGGATATAAGCTGTTGCAGATTTTCAATTCTCCCTTTAATCAACAGAGGGCACTGCTATCTCAATAGCAGGAAAAGGGTGAAAGATGGAGCTTGTATTCTTGTGGTTTTGTGAAAGAAATAGTTGGTTTCTGAATAACTAATTTACTTTCTTTGGTGATCATGGTGGTAGTTCATCAAGTTTCATTCGCTGCTTTTGTAGCGTACAAATGCCCATTCTCTCCCTCTCTTAAGCACATTTGCACATGCTCCCATATTTGTCAGCTTAAATTATGTCATGCCTGTAGGGTTTGTATAACGGTTTCTAAAAATGCCAGGCTCTACAGCCTAATCTTAAGATCCAAAGACTTGATTAAATTTGGAGCAGTTCTGCAAGACTCAAATACAGCAACTGTCACAGAGACCTTTGATTGACAGCTGAGGTGTGTTGGCTGTGGAAAGAAGCAAAAAACAAATTGGCGTCTGTCTTGTAAATTGTTGCGAAAGCGCTGCTGAAATGAAAGTGTCAGTGAGGTGGTCTCTGATAAATGTCAGCAGTACCTGCTCTGTGGAAAGCCCTCCGCTCACATAAAACATTTATATGAATACTTCTCACTCTTTTTTCTTTCTCAGTGGGAATCCCCTAAACTGCAGTATTATTGGGCTGTACTGTAAAGAAAGGAGTTAGCCTAATGCTCATTTGAGTGTTGGACAGTCATGAGGTTGGGATGGCTGGAGAGGGGCTAATACTCGTTTAAAATGCAGCTTCACCTCCTGATTTATTTGCAGAATATGAAGATGAGAATTTTCTATGAGCATGAGAGAAGTGTGTTAGTATAGTCAGTTCTTAGAGCTGCATGGGCAGGGTGTGGAAATGAGGACGCTTTGATTTAGAAAGCTCTAACTCTTGCTACTTCAGCGCAGTCCCGTTCGCCCTGTCACCCAGTCTAATTCATTATGCCCAGAGGAGCGCTTTATGATGTCAGCCGGGTCATTACTTATGACAGTGTTTAGTCAGGTCTTCTATGCAGCCGTATAAATGCTCCTTGGCAAAATTGTCCATTGGAGCTTCCAGACTAGAAGTGCCCTGCACCGCCTTTAGCTCCTTAGCCATTTGCATCTGTTCCAAGAATCCCATTTAATCAGCAGAGCATGCCCAGTAACCTTGATGAAATGAGGCTGGTGACTGATCGCTAGGACGATTGCAGCCAATATGTTTGTAAATAACTATGCTGTAAATCTCTGTGATGATAAAACAGAAGCATATTTGTTTTTGCAGAAATCATGCTGGGTTGCTGAGCCAGCTAGTACAGCTTGAATTCTCTTGCCCTGAGACAGGTTATTGCTAAGCAGTGCTATTTTTCTGGTCTGAGATGTATGGCGTGGGTGGTTGACTATATTTTAGCCGTGGCAAAAGTGAACTACAAGCTATTCTACGCCCCCTCCTCTTATTTTCATTCCAGTGATGTCATTCCCCTTTGGGAGATCCTTTGATATTGCACAATAATGTTTTTGTAACCTCTGTACAGTTGATTTTGACTTTTTACCTTCTCTCCAGAAATGAAAGAACTTTGATATTGTTTTTTCCCTGTTTTAAGAGAGAAACCGTTGGTTTTATTTGAGAAAGCTCTGGGTGTCTTTGACAATAGAAATATTGGAGAAGAAGGAGTGTTGAGACAATGCTTTCTGATAGGAATGTTTGGTAAAAATGATATTAATCCATTTGTTGTATTAAAATCGGTTCACAATGTACATACAATACACAATGTTCTTTCAAAATGTACACATTTTTATGAGGTGTATTACAATGTGTCATTTGAAAAGAGCTTTTGCAGCATAATGCTGTATGGTAAAAGTATTTTTAAATAATATGCTAGACATGGTTTCTGCTAGTTTCTTTTAGGTATGCATAGATCAACATCACTGTAATTTATGTCCACAAAGTATGCTTTTAACATATAAAACTGCAAATGATGTCTTGTTTATTAATTATTGGATTTGTAGCATTGTGTTTTAGATGGACTCCAAGATGCTGGCTGAGCTCATATCACCATTTATTATAACCATCAATCCTTTTGTTTCTCATTTACAGGGGTTGGAGCACTCTGAGGTGAAGTATTTCTTTGATTTCATCTTGCCAAAGATGATAAAGTTAGCCCAGAGTGCACCCAAAATTTGCACCCAGGTAAGCTTGACACCCATGCGTACTTTCCTGGGAAATATAGGATCTGTAGTATTTCTGCATCATTTTTCATTAAGAAGCACATGTTGGACTGGGACAGATGCTGATTTGGTTGGACAGAGGGAGAGGGATGAAAGTGCCTGGCAGGTTAACAGGCTCTCAGGGCTTCTGAGTAAAGGAGCTGGCTGGTGAAAGACACCACCACATCTGTAGCACCAGCAGCCTCATTAGGAGCAGAGCTAATGGAGGCCAAAGGAAGCCATCCGGCAAGCACTATACTGCTGTGTTCACTCATTCGAGAAACTTTAAAACTGCTTCCTGTAGATTATTTGCCAAATGCTTAAAAATCCAATAAATCATTATATTCTTTCTTTTTTTTTTTAGCTCATTATACCTGGTGTAATTGACATTAAATAATGCCAAAAATGTATGCTTGTGATGGAGAAAAACAACACAGTATATAGTATAGTGTTTCCCAAAAATTCTCAGTGGCTATTTTCAAAAATTCTCAGTGACTATTCACTGTCTGTCAGTTACACAAACAACAGAAACCTCACGGGTCTTGCTGGGAATGAAGTCGAGATCCACTACCACATAATGAGTCCATTTTATCCCAGATGTTTTGGATACCTTGCTCTAATGCGAGTGATAGCTGAGCTGAACAGCCCCAGTCTGATCAATACAAGTAGCACCTCTTCTTGACTTTGTGAGTGCTACTCACTGTAGAGCTGGCACTAGTGTGTATAGAAAAATCTACTGTGTGCTCAAGCTGATGGCTCTAAGAATTACGTAGTTCTTGTATTATAATACATCATAATGCATGTATATTGACAAACAAAGAAGCTACTTTGGATTGCATTGTGGGTTCATATAAGTAGTTTTCATTCAGTGCAATTTCTCTACAAATTCTTATTTCTTAGAAATTACACAAAGATAGATAATATGCTCATACAGCATGGGGAAGTCGGATTTGCTGATTTAAAAAGAAAATATCTAGTCTCCCTGATTTAGTGGCACTTTATATTTGTGTGCTGTTATTAACATTTGTATGGATTAGTCATCTGCATTGCCCCTAAGAGGGTCTTTAAGTCCTATCAGTGAAGATGGATAGATCTTGATGCATGCTGCTGGCTTATGCTAGAATCCAGCAGGGTACTTTAATTACTCCTGGCCATTTGCTTAATGTAATTTTGCCTCTCTGTTTAGTCAGTTACTAAACTAATTATATATGCACCCCCCCACTCCACCCTCTCTTTGTTGCAGCCAATCCCACTGCTTAAACTGAACATGAATCAGTCCCTGACCATGTCACAGGAACAAATTGCCTGCTTGCTGGCCAACGCCTTCTTCTGTACATTCCCCAGGCGCAACTCACGCAAGTCTGAGTACTCCAACTATCCTGAGATTAATTTCTACAGGTAACTTGTCCCTTAACATTGCTCAAGATATCGATGCTCTTGAAATCTGTTGTACATTGGAAGATATAGGTATTGATTTTTTTCAGAGGTTTAGTTGGTTCCTAGATTTCATTTTGCCTTAACTTAGAAGCTCATACAATAGGTTATTCACCCCATCAATATAAGCTTATACTTTTTTTTGGTACAGTCCACCTCAAAACATAGTGTGTTTCGTTGCACAGAAGGGGTAAGAATAAATGGCAATATGTTTAGGTGGACCGTCTCTTGAATCTAATTACTGTCACGCTCATTCACTCACATGCAGAAAATGTAATAGAAAATCAATTATAGAAAGTGTTTCTAATGTTCTAAGAGTTTTTTCTGTCTTTCCTGTTTTGGGAAGAATTTGTAATTAACGCCTGTAATTATCAAATAATTGGCCATTAGGTGGCAGTAATGTTTAGGGAACATCACTATGAATGAGCACTGCTCAGCTCCACCCCAGAAATGGTAAAATTGGTTATTACGGTATGGGCAGTGTCTTTCTCAAGTTTGTTTTTGGAAAAAAATGTTTTCAGAATAAATGTTTCAAAATAAATAGCAAGAAAAGATGAGATTGTCAAACTTTCCTTGTTTGAGTTGTTCACTGTGATGGATTTCCTTTTTTTGGTGTATCTCTGGGTGTAGGATAAAATGTGTAGGAGGTCCCCCCCCCCCATGTTGTTCACCAAAGCTGCTCATGTGGCAAAATACTGATCCCTTGAAAACAGAGTTAACAAATGTCTTGTTGGATGTTGAACAGTAATATGTCACTTTTACATCAGCACAATGATCTGGTGGTTCACATCTTCATGTCCAGTGGGAGTCACTAGTCTTTGCATAAAAGAAGCAGTTTATAAGGTGAAAAACGTTGTGTTGAATTTCAGCTCAAAGAAAGTGACATTTTTTAAGTAGCTGTTTTGCTCACAAGGCTGGAAACTGTTTCAGTATCTTGGACTCACATTTACAGTCATTACTTTTGTTTTGGGATTTATCTCTGGTGGCTAGAGATAGCTAAAGTGGTTTGAATTGTGATTGCCTGAGTGATTGCTGCATTAAGTCAGATGGCTTATTTAGATGAGCGCAGCAAAGGGACGCAGACTTGAGCCAGTGCATCAGCATCCTATTCTGCCCTGTGGCAGGAGCTAGCCAGCAGAAAACAAGTTTTAGTAAGACAGCAGAGAACTCAGACATGCGGATCGTTATAGTGCAGCCCACTCTAATTGAGTGACTGTCCATCAGTTTACTTATCCGCTCGTGCTCTGCTGCAATCGAGCACCGGGCAATTTAGAGATTGCTTGTTTGGCAGACCTGTCAAGGTCTTCTCTCCGTGAAATGACAGATAGACCGGCTCTCACAAGACAAATTTATATTAATCTAAACACATGCATGTCAACACAGTTTTTTTTGTGGTGAAAATTAAGGCACTTACTCAATGAATGGTTTTTGCAAAAGCATCATTGTCTTGGAAAATCGTCTGTGGTTAACCAGAAAGGCCTACTCAAGCAGGACACGATTTAAATCAGTTTCATGCTAGGGCTGAGTGATTCAAGCAGAATGTCTAAGCAAAGTATCTTTTTTTACCCAATATTGCGACTGCCGTTTAAATTGCAGTTGTTTTCTGTAAATGTTGTCCAGTGGTCAAGTGTAATTTGACTGTAAGTTTTCTCTTTACTGCATAAAATCTCTTCAGGGAAATGTTTAAGGGAAGTGTTTAAAATCTATAACTCGCAATATGAGTTTTAGATAAAACCGCTAACTGACTAAGTTAAAGCTTAATCAGTTTTTGACACATTTTAAATTTAATCTTAAGATGTCTTATTTTAAGCAAAATCTGGCAGTCACCATATAAAATTTTCTTGCTTGATGCACAAATTCTAAACAAAGCATGACAGACGGTAGGTTAGTTACGGTTTTGCCATCATGTACAAATGGATGTTTGGTTGCTTTTGATCATTTCAACAATTTATTAAATATAAATGTCTCATCACTCAGGCTGCACAATACATTGTTTGCTAATTGTTATCACAGTATTGTCTCTGCAATACTGACATCGCAAAAGGTTGTAATATGCAAATGAGTCTCTGACCATCAGTGTTTTTGTAAAGATGTTGGCACATCAATTCATGAATGGGCGAGTCTAAACTGCTGTAACCAGAATAAAGAGATTTATGTTTAAATATGTCAGCGTTTGTGAGGTCACAAACCATGATTTGTAGCTTATTTTCCATATATGAATGGTATAAATGAGGGGAGTAAACATACCATTTGAAACTCTGTTTACAGACTTTGAACCTTTTTTTTATTCCAGAAAAGTGATAAAATAAGCCTTTTATATCTTGAAAGGCATCGCAGTTGCAATTTGTAGCAGTAAAATTGTAATAGCGATATTTTGTCCAAATTGTGCAGCTCTGCTCCACATACTGTATGCCATAATTTTAGTTCTAGTTACATATTTGTGGTAGGATGATAAACACTACAGCATAATTGGGCTATTGTTCCATTCTTGTTCATTTGTTTCATTTTAGTATTGGTAATTCCTCCTCATTTTGCTACTGTTTACGCAGATGCTTGCTGCGTACACAAATAAGTTATATGACATCATATTAATGTTATTAATCTGCTATAACATATTAATTTAATTTATGTTTATGTTTAGTAATTTGTTTCATACTAAAAAAGCTTGCTTTCTCACACCACCAGCTATCATACACAAAAGACGGATTGCCTCCTGAGCTGCTTTACTCAAAATTGGCTCCAGTAGGGAAGAAAAAAATGCCATGTAGGAATTGGCTTTAATAAACGAGCTCTCTCTTTCTCCCCGAAGGGCTTTTAGTGCATCGGCTTTCCTTTTCTCATTTCATTTGTCCCTCCCCACCTCTTTTTTTTTTCCTTTCCCCTTTCTATGCCTTGTAAGTTGAGTGGGTGGAACGATGAATGCAAGTGCATGATTAGCTTGAAGACTGTAGTGTCCTAAATAGAGAAAGCCTTGTAAGGGGGTGGGGGGGTGGGGGCATGGCTTTAACGTTAACACTGGCTATTTTGGAGCTTTAAAGGAGACCTGAAGCTCTCTAATGGTTCTTAAAGGAAGAGGGCTGTGTTCCTCTGGCTGTCTTCCTTTGTGCAGTGGTACACAAATGCACCATTCAGCCCTCAGGCCAGGAGCCCTGTCATTGTTGTCCTGACTGAAGGAAGCATGCTCTGTGAGCATGCAGCAGTGAGGGAAAGTGGCAGAGTTAGGTTGGCCTGAAAGCTTCACTTAACTCACGTGTCTGTGGGGCCAAAGCACAGCACTGAAGTCAAGAAGTTTGTGTTTCAGTTCTGGGCTGAAAAAGCCTCTAAATTGGTCTTCTGAATTGGTCTTGGTTCACCCTACCACCAGGCAGACATTACCCTCTCATTGTTATCTGTCACCGAGTTGTGAAGTTTCTAATTGCCTGTTTTTTTGTGTATCTCGATTACGTTAAAGGTTGTTTGAGGGATCCTCGCCTCGAAAGATTGAGAAACTGAAAACTCTCCTCTGCTATTTCAGAAGAGTCACAAGTTCAAGTAAGCCTGGCATTCAGAAAGTTTAATCAATAGATGTGCTGTGATTTCATGTGCACTCTATCACATTTTTGAAGTATGATTGTGAAGTCTTGTTTGATGAACATGGCGTGCTCCTACTTGTTTACTGCTTCACCCCCAGAGCTCACTGGCCTTGTGACATTTACAAGACAAAGCCTGACCTGTTTTCCTAATTGGGAAAGGTACCTACCTCTTTTTTTATTATTAAAAATTGTAGATTTTAGTGTAAGCACGTTATAGGGTTTTGAATGAATCAGAGGTGTTACGTTTGAGAATGTGAGATATATTCCGGTATATTTTGAGACCATTCCTTCAAACTGCTCTTCACTTGATAAATGAAGCATGGCACTGTGTAGACACTCAGGTCAATTGCTTCCATGGGTGCAGCCTTAAAGTTGAGTGAAGGAGCAGGAACTAAAAATGTACTTACCTCAGGTTCAACAGCTTGTCTTTTTAGCTTATTATAAAACTCACTGCACTGAAATAGTTGTGCTTGGAACTGCTTAGAAACTGTGCAGATTTTTTTTAAATAATTGAATTAGCTATTTTTATTTATTTCTTTGCTTTTTAGGTACTTCAGAAATATTGACCACCACTGTTTCATTAAATAGATTATAGAATTGTATTATGTAGCCAGTAATTATCAATTTTAAACCATTAAATTAAAATTAAATTAAATTTTTATTTGCTCTATTCTTAGCTCTTCTACCAAGCTCACACAGCTTCATATCACCTGTGAGGGGACTATTGAGGATCAGGGTTATGGCATGCTTCAGGTGAGAGAGAGTTTAATTCTAATAGACTGATGGTTGAAATGAATGATTAATTCTTAATCACTAATGGTTATTTACTATTGGCTGAATGCACCTACACTTTTGTGTTAGTTGTAAGGGTAAATACAATGGAAGAACTTTCATTTTATTTATTGTGATTTTGCCTTACTGCTGTATAAATGTGTGTATGAAAAGTGATCTATAAAGTTATTAGTTCTATTATTATTGTTTTTATTGCAATTCATGGGCAATGTGGGAAGACTGCTCAAAAAATAGGTGAAGGTATTGTATTTGAAGCTAACTGCACATGCCTGGACTGGCATTAGTGTCTTAAAAGTGTGACAGTCTGAACAAAAGAGCATTTCAAAGATTATGGACTTGCAAGAATTTGACAGGACTAGAATTACAACCTTTTGTAATGTTTTTGGGGAAGAAACCTTTACCTCTTTGTCATTGTACTTGCATTTTCTATTTTCATGCTTGCTCGTGGCTTCTGTTTCATTGCACCTCTTAAACTCTGTGTCTTATCAGCATAGTGTTGATAGTAGTCTGTCCTATGTGCAGATTATTTGATTAATTACAGTTTTATGTTTTAATATCAAACAGCTCAGTGTATTAACACTCTCTTGGTCACTGATCTTGCTTTTTCTCTTTTGTTCTGACTGTTTAACTCTTACCCAATGCCTTATAAACCCTGCACCCTCCAGGTTTTCACAATTAATACGTGATCATGTTTATTAAGTTACTGCCTAATTAAACTGTAAATTTCTAGTGGTGAATGTGAAACATCAGCTAAAACTTTAGAACTTGGTGTTTCTCTGGCAGCTGTGTACGAGTGCAGTGCAGGCTGATGAATTAAAGCATCAAATCAGCTGAAGTGTTCTCCTGGCTGATTGAGATGGGGTGGACCTCATGGCTTGACCATGGCCCTCTTGGCACAGCCTGAGCCCAATCAGTGAGCGTATATGCCGGGAGTAGTTTGTCTGGCTCTCTGGCTCTCACCTCTCCTCTATTTGGCCCCGCTCTGACAGCTGAGGCATACACACATGAGCAACCCTGGGAGGTCTCGTGGGTCTGGGGTCCCACTGGCCAGATTGACAGATGATTCCGGAAGGGTGGGGCCGGGTAGACAGGCTGTCAGTGGCGCTGAGGAGAGGATTCATGGCCCGAGCCTGAGTTGAGTGACCTGATCAGCGAGAACAGCTGGCAGCCTGACATCCTCCCTCTTCCTCTCACTGAGGAGGCTGTGGGCCACTGAGCCTGCCCTGACAGCCTGCAAAACAGCTTCACACCAGCTCTCGGCTTCTGTTTACTCTGCTTACTCAGAGCTGCAGCTGGATGTTCTTTACCATTGCTCCGAATGTCGGCTGTAGTGCTCTGCAAGCCACTAGGATTAAAGCTTTAATTGGACCTGAGAATTTGATCTAAACTCAGCCTCATCCAACTAGTCTTGAGTAAAGCTTGTTATTGCTCATGAGTAGCACCTGCTAAAATATCTTACCTAGCCACCTGTCATTACAAAGCGTAGTGACTGGTGTCAGCATGTATTATCATCTTATGTGCTCTCAGCTATCCAAAATTGTATTTAAATTCCACTTTAACAGTTGTATTCCCCAATGCTATTGAAGAACTGGATGACGTTTATATTTAGGTGATTTGTTGTTTTATTGCTGATCTTGCAGCCGTTGCTTGTTAATTGGGACAGAGCAGTGTGCAGCTTTAATTTAAATGTTGTGTTTTTATAATGTTACATGTGGTAATATACTAAAAAAATCAAACTTTAGCATATTAACACATTTTTAGACTCGCTATGTTTTCTCTATTTCTAAAAATGTGTTGACACCACTGTATTTGCATCAGATCAAATAACTAATTTTGTGATTTGCTTCACCCCAAAATAACTCATCATTGTGTAACATTTAATAGAATATATATGCTTGTATGATTAAAATGGATTGTAATTTGGCTAGTAAATAATGTAGTTGGTCAGGTTTTAATAAAGTATTATTTGCCTATCCTTCTGGAGTTAATGATTAATGATTTCCATAGTGTGAGTGCTCATAAACGCTATATAGTAATGGAATGTGTGGACATACTGCAGGTGGACTTTGCTAACAGGATGGTAGGAGGAGGAGTAACAGGACTGGGGCTGGTCCAGGAGGAGATCCGCTTTCTCATCAACCCAGAGCTTATTGTCTCACGCCTCTTTACTGAAGCTTTGGATCATCACGAATGCCTCATCATCACAGGTCAGCCATTCTTTCTGAACATCTCTTTCTCTGTCTGTCTGTCTGTCTGTCTGTCTGTCTGTCTGTCTGTCTGTCTGTCTCTCTCTCTCTCTCTCTCTCTCTCTCT
>JBBPCX010000154.1:17689569-17720756 GCA_037974365.1 Hydrocynus forskahlii | reverse complement strand
TATACACACACACACACGTACACACATACATACATACATGCATATCTATATATCTATATACATATAGTGCTTTCCCATAAAACTTTTAGTCTAAAAGTCTTAGACGCCTGGGAAATTTTAGCTGAGCAGTATATGCTTTTAAATTCTCATCTTAGAATATATAGAAATAATACAGTAAATGGTGATTTAATATATGACTATGTGTTTGCTTAATCATTCCTAGACCTCTCCTTGTGGAAGCCCAGCATTACTCTATAGTTGTCATCCTGTTTCTGTTTCAGCTCAATCTATACTTCATTAGATTTTTGTCAGCATTTATTCTAACGTTGATTGGTGTGTTTGACGGTGGAAAGTCCCTTACTGCTTACGTAAATGTCTTTATGTCTTTAAACAGTTTGAACTGTATATGTATGTATATATATATATATACATACCTAAGCACATACATGCTCTGCTCTCTACTACTGTTTATCTTCTGTCAGGCTGAGCAGATATGAGTCCATTTCGGTCACTGGCCGGTGTCCTGCGGGGCAGTGGCTTGAGGATGTTGGGTCGTTACCGGCCAGGGAGACTAGTGTTTAACCCCCACCGAGGCTGCTCCTCTGAGGCCGTTCAGCCATCACTATCAGCCCTTAACTCCAGCTATGTGGAGGAGATGTACTATGCCTGGCTTGAGAACCCCAAAAATGTTCATGAGGTACAGTGAATTCACAACAGTATACTACACTTGTTGCCTCCTAAATCTGGTGCAAAACCCATTTAATGCAAACCCATATTTTCATATCAAAATGCATATAGACTTATAGATTTGTAAAACCCTACGTATTCCAGGGAATATTCCAGGGCAGAAAAAAGCTGGAAATTCCTCCTGATGTCTCCAAGCATTTTGAAGTACATGATCAATCTCTTTTTGCCCAGTCTTGGGATTCCTACTTCCGTAATGCCCAGGCCAACAGTCCATCTGGGGAAGCAGGAGAGAAGCGTCCATCCACCCTACTCCAGGGTCGAGCCATGTCCCAGACACCTGCTATGTCCCAGAAGGTGGTAGAAGATCATCTGGCTGTTCACAACCTTATAAGAGCCTATCAGGTATAATGTGTCAAATCTCTAACAACAAGACCGCCCTTAAAGGACCACTGCTGACCAGTTATGATTTTGTTTGGGGGGGGGGGACCACTCTCAGCAGTGCTAACAACATGCCAGTGTTGTGCATGTATGTGTGGCACCGGAATAAGTGTATCATGCACAGTAATCCTGCATAGATTGTTGAACATTTGTGCTGAGTGCGACTGCTGTGTTGAGAATAGTTTGCAAACAAAAATTGTGCAGCCAGAAGTGGTCACTAAAAAATAGATGATAATTAACTCTGATTGTTTGATGAGTAGATGAACAACATGATGAGTACCTCTTATTATTTGTTTTAAGTATGGGTGGAATTGACTAAAGCAGAAATAAGCTAGAAAATGTGTCAACGTATCTAAACGTGTCTGTATTGAGTACATCGTTCTATAAGAAACCTGTCCAAAGTTAAGTAGAATAAAGGGAGTGTTATGGTATGGCTTTTTTGTTTGTGTTGCACAGTTTCATGCAATTTATCCTCAACCTCTACCTTTTTATTTATTTTTAATTGAGGTGTCAAAGAGGTTATGACAGCAATCTTGCCTGTTTCCAATAATTAATTAGATGAAGTGTCTGAGGGGTTTATTAAATCTTGGCTTTCAGTAAATCCAGCAGTCTTGGTGTAAACCCTATAATATTTTTTTACCCACTCTGCAGATCCGTGGCCATCACGTGGCCCAGCTGGACCCACTTGGCATCCTTACAGCTGATGTGGATTCTTTTGTCCCTTCAGATTTGATAACAACCATTGACAAACTTGGTAAAATATTTATTCTTTTCCTGTGCTATTAATGCATGTAACAGTGTTTGACTTTGTAGTTATTAATAGCGCTGACTATCTCCCTATTTGTGAATAGTTGATTCATTTACTGTCCTTTGGCCATAATTACCCTGCCCCACTTAAAGAAGACTGCTGTTGTGAAGACATGTGCTGTCTCACTTCCTCGCTTGCGGCATATCCTTACAAATTATTTATACTTTTTTGTATTTTTTGTAGCTTTTTGCCATCCCTTCTGCGCTGTGCAGCATATTGTCTTGCAGTTTTGTTGTTGAGCAATACGCTATCTGGAGGGGGGTTTGTTTGTGTTCAGACTTTTGTTTGGGTAGATATGCTTCTCCATGTTTGTTGGGGGTGTCAGTCTATATTTTGATACAGCAGGCCACTTAATCTTTTTTGTTGAATCTTTTTTTAAAATAGTTTTTTAGCTTTGACATTAGCCACAAGTGTATGAATGTGTAAGTAGTGTGTAATGGGCTCAGTTAGCTTGCTCTGGCCACTGGAATGATGTGACTGCTTTTCATCTGCCACAGATGTCTCAGTTTTGATTACGAAAGGAAAAATCAGATTGTAAATTTAAGTTACTAAATTCTATTACCTCATGTTTTTTTAAAAAGCTGTAAATAAAAACAGGACATTTTTTTGCAAAGCATGTAAACCCAACACATGCAAGCAACAAATTCCAGAAAATGCTGAGATGGGGCATCAAAAGACTGGAAAAGTTGTGTTATGTTATAAAAACTGGTGGAACATATCACATGCACTGCTCATTAGGTTAACTGATGATAGGCCACTAACATGATTCGGTATAAAAAGAGCATCCCAGCCAGGCAAAATCTTTACTAAGTACAACTATGCAGGCAAATAGTGGAACCATTTTAAAATATTGTTCCTCAATTAAAAATCGCAAAGAATATGCATTGTTCATATCTCTGTCCTTTCACCCCTCGTTGCTCACTAGCAGCTCAACACAGAGACACATTTCACTCACAGAAAGCTGGCAAGGTAAATGAAGTTAATCGACATATTTGAACAGATTTCTATTCCCACCACTGGAACTGCTACTAAGGGTCCTGCAGAAAGAGGCTACCTACAGTGTCTAATCAAAATTATACTCATCCCACATAAGCAATACCACACACACATTACATTTATTTACAGCTCACATGATTTAGAGTAAAGCCCCTCCAGTCGATTCAGATCAATATAGTTTTTTTTATTGAAGTAACGAAGGAACATGGAGGATCTACCTGATATATTTCAAACTTTCTAGTAAGTTGGGATTCCTGATAGAAATTCCACTTCAGTGTCAGGCTAATTGCATTTGCAAAAGCTAAATTGTACTAATGTGCTATTTGAGGTTATAGTATAATTTCCCTGACACTGAAGGTAAAGTAGTTACAGAACAACTGAACTGACCTTTGGCTGTGAGTCCTCTCCATGTTTTAATATTTAAGCTTTTACAAACTACACACTGGTCAAGGGTAATCAAGACAGTTGTACTGCAAGTGAATTTTACTTGTTTAAAGAAGGATGGTATCTTTTCAAAACTTTTCATCACTGTTAAGTATCATATCCTCTTTGAAATGTTCCTCTGTGTCTTTCTGCGTCCCCTTAGGCTTTAAGAATAGAAATAAAAATTAGACTCCCGCTGCCTTCCGGGGTGAATGGGACATATGGAATAATCATTCTAATTTGATTATGTGATCTTATCAAGGTTGGTGAAATAGGGTTGCGTGATTGGCTGTGGTGGGTTTTATTGCTGCCCTAGTTTCCCTGGCAAAAAGAGAGGTTCCAAGCAGTCCAGACATGGAACTGGCCGGCAGGAAGATTGTCAGTTCAGATTCTCTTGTGTTAGACAGGGACGGGGGCTCCTGTGCTAGAACTGTGGCCCAGACTGAAGTGCAAGCCTAGGTTAATGTTATCTGAGGTAAAGGACCATAAATCTTCCCCTTTGCTCCTGTCATGCCCTATTGCTTTTAGTGCCAGCAAAATAAAAGGATGTAGGACATGTTCTCACAACAGATCGAAAGTAGAGAGTAATGGCCACTAAAGAGACTCTTCAAAACATACCTCTTTTTCACTTCATATACACCCTCTGTGTGTCTCAGATCATATTTTGTCATACTGCTTCACAGAGCTTCCACACAGCTAATGAAAGTAGATATCATACCAGCTGGCTGTGGTTGCAGTCCTCTGATATCTTCCATTTATTCTAAGCACTCTTTATCTGCATGCGTGACTTTAATGTCATTACACACATCTGTCTCCTCTTGTGCTTTTCCCCTGCTGAGCAGTCCCAGTCTCACTGATAGACCTTCTCAGGATTAGATTCAAGCTATTGCGGTTACCTATATTACATAATTGTCCGTGTATTTTAAAACAGTTTAAATGACAATGAGGGCTACTAACAAGTTTGTGTTCCTGTAATTACATTTCCATTGTTTTGTCTTTTAAAGGGGAAATATTATGCAAAACTCACTTTCGTTATACAGTAATCCCCCACTTTTCGCGGGGGTTACGTTCCAAGAGCACCCGCGTATAGTGAAAAACTGCATTGTTGTGTTTTGGTAAAAAAAATGCCTAAAAATGAATATTTGTATTGTGTAAACCCTAAATATGCTCCCCAAACACTTTAATTTCATTTTAAACTCAGTTTAATACATTACCCTTAATGAAAATATATAGGTAAGCCCATACAGACTGTACTGTAATTCATGCACGGGCATTTTCTTTGGTATGTGCTGTCGTTTTCTTTGGTATAACCAGGTAAATACAGTAATAAATCAGCATCATTTTTAGTAATAAAAATACAGTAAAATGTAGGGATTAATCACCAATAATTTTTACATCAATAATTTACTGTTCATCAGCTGCGTGTCTTATTAAAGCAGACATTGGACGGCGACTGAGCTCAACAGCCTCTTTTAATCTAATTTACAGTAATAAAACTACTGGGCTTTAAGAAGAACAAAACAAAAAACAAAGAGAAACACTCAAGATGAGTCAGGGGCGGACTGGCAATCTGTGCGTTCTGGAAAAGAACGGCTGTCTGATGCACGGCAGCCTCGGCCTGTCTTTTTTCGACCGAGATGCAGAACCTCTGTGCAGTTGGTGAAGAAAGTCCAGGCTGTTTTTTAGTCCCAGTCTGCCCCTGCTTTGAGTACAGCATATTTAACCTCCCAAAAGCGTTTTCTTTGTGTTCATATTTGTTACAAAATTTGTAAATATTTCTTAATAATTTAGAAGGACAATGCGTAAAACAACATATTGCCATGAAAAAGCAACAAAAAAAAAATGCAGAAAAAAAATGCAGTTTCCACGTTATTTTGGAGATTTCCGCGTAAAACTATTAGTTAGGTTCTCAGAAAAAATCCGCGTGTGACTGAATCCGCGACTCCTGATCCACGTAAAACCGGGGGGTTACTGTAATAGGTTTATGGGCTGTACAAAACATGTTCATGAAGTTCTTTGCACAAAATCACCCTCACATAAAGAGATCTCACCAGCTTTATTCTTTACGGTTTCAGTCGCTTTCAAAATGAGCCGTTTAAGGGCTCTGTCACTTTTATGCAAATAAGCTCTTGCTGGCCACGCCTCACCCATCCCATGCTAACGCTGCGCATTTAACACACGTGAAACATAGGCGCTGTCCAGCCCTATATGTTCGACCCCGAGTCGGACCCAGAGCAAGATGAACACAACACTTCATGAGTGACTTGCCTTTGCCTGTAGCTGTAGCGCTCGGCGTCTTATGCGTGCTTGTAAAACCAGCAGACAAAAATGGTGGATTTTCAACTAGTCTAGTGGGTGGGGGCTCGACAGATGAGGGGTGGTTCTATGCATATTTCTCCATTATTACATCTAAATGGGGGGGCATCCAAACGGCTTGTAGAAGCGTATGATTCCTGACACCAAAATCTTTCATATGATTAAAAGAAAACATATGGATGTTTTTTTTGTGCTTTGAGTGTTTATAGGAGCAGTAGAGTCCAAATGGAAATAAAAAAAATGCAAAAACTGAAGTTTGCATAATATGTCCCGTTTAATTCCTTTAGTTTTCTTTAGTTTTTTTATTCTGAGTTCAACAAAGCTTCTTACATTTAGGAATGTCAGTTTATTTTTTTCTCCCTTATTTACTTTGAGCTCTTTTGTGCACTAGGGTTCCATGGCCTGGACGAGTCTGATCTGGACAAGACCTTTCAGTTACCATCAACAACGTTTATTGGAGGTCATGAAGCCACACTCCCACTCAAAGAGATCATACACAGACTTGAGGTAGGTCAAGTTTGCTTTATTGTGGGGGCTACATTTGGTATTCCTGCAGGACCATTATTAAGAAGCATTTTCTTGATCATACACTATATGGACAAAAATACTGGGATGGCTGACCAATACACCAACAAGGAATTAAATGATATTGCACTCAAATTTTTCAGTTACAGTGGCAAGAAAAAGTGTGTGAATTTCATGGTTTTCTGCAATAATTTGTCATAAAAGGTGATCTGATCTTCATCTAAGTCAAGGCTATTGACAAAAAAATGTGCCTAAAATAATAACACAAGGAAATCCTGATCTTTCATGTCTTTATTGAGAACAACCTTAAGTTTTTTGTTGATTTACATAAAGCTTGAAAGGGTTACAAAGTGATTTCAAAGACTTTCAGAATTCACCAGCCTACATTTCTACAAATGGAGGCACTTTGGGACTTCTCTACCGAGAAGTGGGCACCCAGTCAAAATGGCCCCAAGAGCACACCGAAGACTCATCAGTGAGGTAAAGAAACAACCCCGAGTAATAGCTAAAGATTTAAGGGCATCATTGGAACTGGCTAACATCTGTGTTCATGAGTCAACAGTACATAAAACATTGAACAAGCAGGGTGTCTGTGGTGGGACACCATGAAGGAAGCTGCTGCTTACTAACAAGAACACTGCTGCATGCCTGAAGTTTGCGAAAGAGCACTCTGACACTCCACAGTGGTATTGGCAAAAGGTTTTATACACTGATAAAACCAAGATTGAAGTATTAGGAAAGAAAACGCAGCACTACGTCTGGTGTAAAAAGGGGCACTGCAGATCATCATAAAACCATCATTCCTATTCTTCAGGATAATGTGATAATGTTGAAACTGTATATAAGAGTGATGCAACAGGACAATGACCCAAAACACTGGAGCAAGTCCACAACAGAATGGCTTCAGAAAAACAAAATCGGCCTTTTGGAGTGGCCAAGTCAGAGCCCAGACCTTAACCCAACAGAGATGCTATGGAATGACTTGAAGAGAGCCGCACACATGAGATGTCCAAAGAATGACCGAGCTAAAGCAGTTCTGCCAGGAAGAATGGGCTAAAAATGGGTCTCCTGAATTATGTGGAGGTCTGATCCACAGCTACAGGAAGTGCCTGGTTGAGGTTATTGCTGCCAAGGGGGGTCAACCAGTTATTAATTCCAAGGGTTCACATATTTTTTCCACAACCACTATGGGTTTTTAATGATTGTCTTCAGTAAAGACACGAAAGATCCGGTTTTCCTTGTGATATTATTTTAGGCACATTATATTTGTCAATACCCTTGACTTAGATCAGATCACATTTTATGACAAAATAATGTAGAAAACCTTGAAATTACAAACCGATTCAGGTACTTTTTCTTGCCACTGTATAACAGTTTCCACTTTTGGAGGGCTTTCCACAAGATTTTGGAGTTTCTGTGGGAATTTGTGCCCATTCATTCTGTCGAGCATTTCTGATGTCAGACACTGATGTTGAACAAGAAAGCATGGCAGTAAGGGGCCTAGTCCAAACCCAGAAAACAGGTGTGCCCTAATACTTTTGTCCATATATTGTATTCCCTGACTGTTTAAGAAATATATATTTTTTTAATGTTTAAAAGCTTCATAGCTTGAACAGACTGAACAGTTTTCTTTATATGTACTTTTTGTGTGTTGAACATTACAGACGTCATACTGTGGTCATATTGGTGTGGAATTCATGTTCATCAACAACGTAGAGCAGTGTCAGTGGATCCGACAAAAGTTCGAGACTCCAGGCATTATGAAATTTACTGACAGAGAGAAGAGGACACTGCTTGCCAGGCTGGTGCGCTCAACACGGTCAGTAGTTCATGTTTTAAACGTGTCTAAAAAGTGTGTGTTGAGCTTTACTGACTAATAAAAGGTGGAATTGAGTTCTACAGTTTAGAGGTGTAATGACAGAAAGCAGACTTTGTCTGTAATTTAATAGTTGAATAGTTGAATATTCTGACTTTGTGAAACACATCTCAAACTCATTAAATTATTAATTAATGGCAAAATTGCATTTTCCAGATCAAGAAGAGGAAAGAATATGAAATGTGAAAAGCACAGAGAGCATTACAGTAATCGTCTCTGCTTATAACAAATATGTTAGTTTCTCTGTTTCGCTCTGGCAGAGAAAAAGCCAAACTTTTGTAATATCTCTTAAATGATTCAAACTTTTTAGCTAGTATTTATATTTATACGCAAAATAAAACAGAGCTCAGAATCTAAAGTTACACCCTGAATTCAAACTTCAGATTTGTTGTATGAAGCAACAGTGCCTATTTTCTCAGAAACAGCTTTCCCACTGATAGTGGCACCTCTGGGGTACCCTTGAGTGAGGTACACACTGTTTCCGGGGGCGGTGTTTTCCTGGCTGCCTGATTCTTCACTTGATGAAAAGGTTTAAATGCAGAGAAAGAATTTTGTGCTGCTCTCACTGTGTGCTGTGGTGTGTTCACGTATGACGAATGGACACTTTACATTTTTCTGAATTTTAGTATCAAGAATCAGATTTTTTTCATTTTGGTCTCTGTGGGCTGCAGTTTCTCCATTGCAATGTTTCACTATAAGAAAAACATACACTCACTCATATTGATGCAGTTTTGAGGACTTCCTGGCACGCAAGTGGTCTTCAGAAAAGCGCTTTGGCTTGGAGGGCTGTGAAGTCCTAATCCCCGCCCTGAAGATGATCATTGACAAGTCTAGTGTGGCTGGCATAGAGACTGTAATCATGGGCATGCCCCACAGGTATGTTATCTCTACTCCATTCAGTCTCATCTTCTATTCATGAGCTCTTATCAACAGAAATAACACCATCTCTGATGCACAGGGGCCGCCTGAACGTGCTGGCCAATGTTGTACGGAAAGATCTTGATCAGATTTTCTGCCAGTTTGATCCCAAACTTGAAGCTGCAGATGAGGTAATAAGATCCAATAATGTATAACACAACTTCAGGTCCCATACCTTCTATAACATGGAAAATGTGAATTAGGGATGGGCATGTGTTGTTCTACAGGGCTCCGGAGATGTGAAGTATCATCTTGGCATGTACCATGAGCGGATCAACAGGGAGACGGATAAGAACATCACCCTGTCGCTCATGGCTAACCCCTCTCACCTGGAGGCAGTGGACCCTGTAGTGCAAGGCAAAACCAAAGCAGAGCAGTTCTACAGAGGAGACACTGAGGGAAAGAAGGTAACAGCTGTTGAATAATAATAATTAAAAAAAAACCCTGAATTTATTCCTTTAAGGATTGATCTGAGCCATACAAGAGCTACCCAAGTGTGCAAAAGAACAAGGAGCGATTGCCTGAAGGGTAAAAAAAATGACACAGTTTTTCCTCTAATCACAGAGGAACATCAGCCAGAGAGGAACATTCCTCTAATCCTCTAGTACATCAGCCAATACAGGTTTGGTGTCTGAAGATTACTTTCTTAGTTCTGAAGTGGAGCTGAAACTAACAAGCACTTTACTACAAACACCATTCGTGTCTTGGCCTTTTTTCTGTTTTGGGGATAATGAGATATTGTGTAAATGATAATTTCCCTGTTGTCTCTCAGGTGATGTCCATTCTGATGCATGGTGATGCAGCATTCGCTGGTCAGGGAGTTGTCTATGAAACCTTTCATCTCAGCGAACTGCCCTCATACACAACTCATGGCACCATCCATGTTGTTGTTAATAATCAGGTAAAGATCAAGCCTCAGATCCTTTAGAGAATGGAACATGTAGGATTGTGACTGATATCATACTTACGCCAGATTACAGAAATCAGGCACTGTTTGCTCAGAGAAATTGAACTCATGACCTTTGAGTTGTGTTGTGATTCTGATTTAAAAGGAGTAAACACAGTTGTTTGACAATAAATGGCTTCAGCCAACCACTAACCATGAGTGAAAGAAAAGTTTTTGTGTTATCATTCATATTCTCTAAAAATGGTTAAAAAATCATAAATTCTGCCAGGGTATGTAAACTTGTGAGCACAAATGTATACAGTCCAAATGCAGCAGAGTGTGCAAAACAAAGCTGCAGTGACCCAGTAGATGTTTTCCTACTAATGTATCCACCCAGTTTAAGAGAGATCAGTTCATCTGGTTGACAACACAAAAATCACTGATGACCCATTTTTTAAGATTAGGCCCATCTTCTCTGAGATTAATCAGGCATACAAAGTCATGCCATTTCAGAAATGTCTGTCAGTAGATAATAATAATAATAATAATAATAATAATAATAATAATAATAGTAATAATAATAATACATTTTGTTTATAAATGCCTTTCACAACTCTCAAGGTCACTTTACAGAAGTTATCCAAAAATAAAAATTAAAGAATAGATACATTAAGAAGAGTCTTCATCCTTTTTAAGAGTAAATTCTATTACAAAGAAATGTTTTAAGT
This sequence comes from Hydrocynus forskahlii, assembly GCA_037974365.1. Lineage (NCBI taxonomy): Eukaryota > Metazoa > Chordata > Actinopteri > Characiformes > Alestidae > Hydrocynus > Hydrocynus forskahlii. Next base: position 17,710,155 of record JBBPCX010000154.1, on the reverse strand, counting down.
CCTTTTTTAAAGCATACAGTGGATTGTGTTATCCTCAGATGTTCAGGGAGGGCGTTCCACAGCACAGTTAGTGAAAGTGCACTCTCCATGGATACGGCGGGCCAGCTGAATATCTTTAGGCACGATGATGACTCTTAGCGTGGATGGCGCACAGGTTCGTGTCCTCAAACAGACCCACCAAGTAAGCCTCACTGGCTTCCTGAAGGGCCACGACGGCGGAGCTCTGGAAGCGGTCTTGAAATCCTGAGCGATCTCATGCACCAGGCGCTGGAAGGGCAGCTTGTGGATCAGCAGCTCCTTGGAATTTTGGTAACGGCAGATCTCTCTCAAAGCCACGGTGCAGGGCCTGTAACGGTGTGGTTTCTTTACGCCACCGGTTGCTGCAGCGCTCTTGCGAGCAGCCTTTGTGGCCAGTTGCTTCTTTGGCGCCTTACCACTGGTGGATTTGCGGGCAGTCTGCTTTGTTCTTGCCATACTAGCGAAGTAAAATGGTGTTTGCCACAAGAAAATGGAGAGATGAGAGCATGATCCCATACTATGGGCGACATGGATGTAAGCAGTTTAATCAGGCATTTCAGAAATGGCTGTCAGTAGATGAGAGCATGATCCCATACTATGGCCGACATGGATGTAAGAGGTAAACCAGTCTGATTTGGTAACAAGATATGGAGCCCTGCTTCATCCAGTGGTTACATGTATCACAGGCAGCCATATGGTGGATCTCATACTCTTCTCCCTGAGACTGGGCTGGGTCAGGGACCCAGTGTTGTACTGGACCTTGCAGAGCAAGCTCAGGTGCCCTAAGGTTGCAAGTTCTTTCATGACAACCTATTCACTTCACTTTCACTCCTTGATAAAAAGACAAAAAAGCATATGGGAGTTGTGGAACAATGAGACAAAATCGTCTGTTTGATGTCCCATTCAAGCCACAGGACTTCATGAAGTTACCTCGGGGATCCTCTGAGGTTCTGACCCAAAGAGAGAAATCACTGGTTAGTGGGAACGACAATAACATGGTTACAGTGGCAACAAACATGGAGGAGAAATACACTAAGACCTCTGTCATGAGATGGAACAAGGAGAAACGTGCCATCGACACAATACAACAGCAAAAATGCTTCATCCAATACAACAAGCACATGGGTGGTGTTGACCTTCACAACCTGCAGGTTTCAAGATACCACATTAAAATCAGGTCTACGAAGTGGTGGTGGCCCATCTTTGCATGGTCTCTCAACAGTGTACTCGTAAACAGCCATGTATTTTACAGAAACATAATGGGAGGTACAATCGACCTGTTCACCTTCTCACGTATAGTAGCACAGTCTCTTATGCTAAAGTTTGGCACTAAACCACTGAGCCATGGATGGAGATCTCTACTGGCTGCTACTTTTTTTACAAAGCTTCTCACTGGCCAATCAACACAATGCACCGGTTCCAGAGATTGTGACAAACACACTACCTATGCATGTGAAAAATGCAAAGCACCACTACACATTGAATGCTTTAAAATGTATCATACACAGTAAAAAACTAGATAATAGTGCATGATTAATGGGATGGAAAAGGCCATTTTAAAGAAATGTAAAGATGGTCCACAGTGCAAGCAGTGCAACGGCTAAAGGGTTGACAAAATGGGGAAAGACCATAAAAATGATGAGATTTCGCTCTTCAGTCAGTATACTTGGCTATCTCTATCTTCATGTTAATGTTAATTTACATTATACTTGTAACAGCAATTTAGTTATAATATTAATGTGTCAGTTGTTAAATTCTTTGGTGTTTTTTGTTACTGTGTTTTGTTCTTTGCTCTTAGTAGTCACATCCTTACAGTTTAGTACATGTCCCAAAAGACAAACCCCCAACATGTTCTGCAGGAGTCTTTTTAAGCTGCTGTTGCTAAATCCTGTTCTGTAATCTAATAAACCTTGTTTCTGGAAAATATTGGTTCACAACATGCTTTATGATAGGTCATGTCAGAATAGCGATGTGAGATTTTGCTGTTGAGCCTCTATACTTGAATGCATATCCACAGGCAGAATACCTCTGTCTTTTTGTAACCTAATGTCCAATGTTTCAGTAAAGTTATAAAATTAACATTCAGAACTGAAATGTATTGATGCTATTTTTTGTTTTTGTTTTCTGTAATCAGTATTTAATTCAGTGTCATAAAATGTGTTTTGATTTTTGAGTTTGAGGGGCTGTTATAGCATTTTAGTGGAAAAATATGATAATTCAGTATACACATTATGCCACTGGTCACTATTGCGACCGAGCATAAAACTCAGTTTTTTACTTACTTTAGCATGATTTTTTTTTTTAAATCGCCATTGATTATTTCAAAGAGTAAGTAATGACACATGATCTGTATATGTTTGTTTTTTTAATTCAGGATTAAATGGGTTAAGACAGATTACAGAAATCAGGCACTGTTTGCTCAGAGAAATTGAACTAATGACCTTTGCCTATGTATTGATTAGCTTTATCTGCTATTGTCAGATTGGCTTTACCACTGATCCACGAATGGCACGATCGTCTCCCTACCCCACCGATGTGGCTCGCGTGGTCAACGCACCAATCTTCCACGTCAATGCAGATGACCCTGAGGCTGTGATGTATGTATGTGGAGTGGCTGCAGAATGGAGGAACACCTTTAACAAGGATGTGGTCATAGACCTGGTGAGCATGATCAGGGCATAAGCTTCACTTTAGAAAGTGAAACATTCCCGAAAGGCTGGATGTGTGGTTCCAGGAAAAGCCTTTAATTGGCACTGAACTTTTACACTATAAATACGTTTGTTACATAAGCTCTTTAAAGAAAAAAATCATTTAAAGTTTCTTTGGGGAACCTACAATGGTTCTTCTGTACAATTCCAAAGACGATATTCCAAATTGTGAACATGCATTGGATGCCATGCTTTTATAAAGGCACACATTTATTCATAGAAATCCATAAGTAATGATGTATGTTGTAGGTGTGCTACCGGCGCTTTGGCCACAACGAGATGGACGAGCCCATGTTCACTCAGCCTCTGATGTACAAGCAGATTCGCAAGCAGGAGCATGTCCTGAAGAAATATGCCGACAAGCTGATCTCTGAGGGAGTGGTTACACTGCAGGAGTTTGAGGTTTGTCTCTTAGGATGCAAGATGTAATAGTTGAGGGATGTGGTCCATGTAATGGTTGTGATTGACATTATCTTTGAGGTTCTGTAGTTCTTTAAGAATCATATTAATTCTCATTGGGGCGGCAGCACATATGTTTTCTTTTTGGTATTTGCATTTTTTAACTTTGCAATACTGAAGGCAATACTAAAGGCTGCAATATCTAAAGAGCCCTCTAATGAGTACCATTACCATCCTGATCATCCCCAGAAGTTCCAGATGAGTGACTGTCGTAATTTTGTTAAAAATAATACACCAATACCCACCAAGAATTCCCCAGTATGTTTTAACATATTGCATGTAGTAGTGTAATTGCAATATGATACTATGTTCCATAACATACGTCCCTAATTCTAATTCACTTTTTCAGCCCAGTCTATGTGTGGCATATACTGTTGATTGTGAAGGTGTTCTTTCCGGACCATTAGTGAGTCTTTCCCTTTGTGTGTGTGTGTGTGTGTGTGTGTGTGTATCCTGACAGCTGATGGAGGTTGTTTTCAGTTGTTCAGGCAATGTCTTTTCGCTTTGGTGATGCCACATTTGTACTGTGCTCCACCCATTCTCCCTGACTGCTATTCCCACAAACTCATATCAGTCCCACAGCCCCTTAAGCACCCCTCCAACCCCCCTCAGACTAGAGTTTTTGTAGGAACCACAAGCCTTGGACACAGCCATCCTTCCAACGGGTATAGTTGACATTCTGTCTGGCCTGGCGACAGCTCGTTTTATTTACAACCGTGTCTCTGTCACTTTCCACTCAACGCCATAGCTCAGGGGAATTCACTTAGGGAATAAATTGTGACTTGAAGCTCACCGTTTTCTGTACAACGTAGCACCATAGGTGCCACTTCTAATGAATCATTTGTCACAAATGTGTCAGGTCCCTCTGTCTCTTCATAAAGAGGTGGTTGGTGAATAAACAGCGGGTGAAGTTTACACACCATCAGATACATATGGATACTATTATCTGTTTACAGGAAGAAGTGGCTAAGTATGACAAAATCTGTGAAGAGGCATATACCAGCTCCAAAGACGAGAAGATACTACACATTCGTCACTGGCTTGACTCACCATGGCCAAGTAAATCTTCCCCTTTTTTCACATAAACATGAAATACTGAACTGACTGTAGTTGTATATAGCTTCAAACATCTGCTCCTATGTCCAGACTTCTTCACAGCTGAGGGTGAACCAAAGTGTATGAGCTATCCCCCTACGGGCCTGACTGAGGAGGTCCTGAAGCACATTGGTGAAGCTGCCAGCTCTGTCCCCCTGCAAGACTTCTCCATTCATGGTGGTGAGACTCAGAATTGATTCAGTCCAGTAGATAATACACTGGTGTGCTCTTCCCAGACTAAAATGCTGGATGGTGAAGAAATGATCAGATCTCACTGTGAGCCTATTACTGGAGTCAGACTGGAGTGTTTCAGTTCTCCTTTACTGAGTCTGAATGCTATACAGGCTTGATGCACTCAGGGACCATTAAACTAAAACAGCCCTAGCTGCTAGCTTTAAACTATGCTAAATCATCCTAACCACCAAATCATTTTAGCTAATACTTTTTTATCACCTTGCCTGAGCATAAACCGCTTAGTCAGCAGCCACAAGTCAGTACATAAAAACTCCCCACCAATAAATACATTTCCCTACGTGAAATTGGATCAAATATCTCTTTATGGCCAGTGTATAACCATTTAATTCAGTTATGGATGATGTATCAGTGGTTGGTAGGCTGTTCTCTGAGGACCTTATCTTCCTTATGTTTGTGAAATATGGGCAGCATGTGCTTATACTCATTTTCACTACTTGGAGCTGATTACCTGCCATTAACCAGTAGTGGGGAATGCAGTTAATCTCCCTGTTGGCTTTCCTCACTGGACTGATAGTGGTCTTAACTGTAAGGAGCCTAAGAAGCTTGTTCTTAAAGGGGACATATTATGCAAAACTCACTTTTTGCATCCTTTTGTATTTCAATTTGGGTCTCCACTGCTCCTATAAACACTCCAAGCGCAAAACAAAACATCCATCCGTTTTCTGTGAATCAATTGAAAGATTTTGGTCTGAGGAATCATACGCTTCTACGAGCCGTTTGGATACCCCCCCATTTAGATGTAATAATGGGGAAGTATGCATAGAACCACCCCTCATCTGTCGAGCCCCACCCACTAGATTAGTTGAAGATCCGCTACTTCTTGAAAATAAAGGAATTTTTTGAGCAATGCAACAGACAAACCAGGTCTCAATATTTTTTTAGATTCATTAAATGTGTAAGTGTGCCAAGCCAAACCCTTTAGGAACCTATATTTATAAGAGGGTAGCATTTTTGTGTAGCATTTTTTGTATACCTCTAGTCAGTAAGTGTAATAAGAACAGAAGTTTTACATGTTTCCTTTTACATTATTTTTCATGTTTTGTTTTTTCTCATCAACTGTCTCATCTCTTTACTGCACTCACGTGTGTGCCGGGTTCCTTTGCCAAATCCCAGGAGTGTCAAGGATCTTAAGAGGCCGGGCTGACATGGTTAGTAAACGTACAGTGGACTGGGCTCTGGGGGAGTACATGGCTTTTGGCTCTCTGCTAAAGGATGGGATCCATGTGAGACTGAGTGGTCAGGATGTGGAGAGAGGAACCTTTAGGTAGGAGTGCAAATACAGTGCACTGACATTCTAAACTCACTGTATCAATACCAGGGGTCTCAAACCTGTCCAGAAAGGGCCACTGTGGGTAGGTTTTCTTTCCAACCAAGAAGAAGCCACACCTGAGTTACTGAAAACCAAGACTAACTGATTACAGAGGTGGAATCGGGAGTGCCTCCTGCTTGGTTGGAATGAAAACCTGCACCCACAGGTTTTTGTTCTGGACAGGTTTGAGACCCCTGATCTATACCCTTCAGACAAGGCAAAAATGTTGCTGTATTAAATGGTTAAACAGTCATTCAGAGTGGTTTGATGTGAAATGCTTCATTCAAGTTAATAGATTATAGATAAAATGGTTACCAGTACAATACCTAATGCCTGAAATATTGTTTCACAATAGCTTTTTTTAAAGAGAGGTACATACAGGGCCTTGTGAGGTAAAATATTTCCTCCATTTTACAAAAATATAGGTAAAAACTCAGAGAATACACATAGGTTCACATTGTTTTGGTTCAACAATTAAATCTGGCAGACACCGTTACCCCTAGTTCCTATCACCTTCATTAGAAAGAGATATGAGGCAGTTTCTCTACAGTGAACCATTTCCTATCAAGCTACTCTTAGCAACTGACATAAGTGCATTTTTTTGTGCAGAACGTCCTGTGTAATTCTCCTTTAAAATTTTCTTCACTGGCATGTGCGGTTCTAGAAAAAATGATATAGAATGTTTACACATCGATGCAGAATGTTTTAAACAGTCACACATCTCATTTACAAAAACAGTTATTTAAAGATCTACACATTATAAGGGACAAAAAGTGGTTCTTCTACAGCAGTGGTTCCACATCGGTCCTGGAGTATTCCTTGCATTGTTTACGCACCCACTTCTGCTCTGGAACAGCTCTGTAATTATCTGATTAGTTGGATCAGGTGAGCTGGGGGCTAAAATATGCAGAAAAGGGAACACTCAAGGACCACTGGGTACCACTGCTTCATTAGCATTGTACCTAAGAACCTTTTTAGCACCCGTGTTATTTATTTTTAAATAAACTGTTAAGCAGTCTTCATTCCACCTGGGCATTATATGTGAGATCTTAAAATGTGACAAAGAAACATTTGTGTTGAAAATTAGTTTACTGGAGAACAAGAATCTGCTTGATCTCTCAGTTCCATGAATTTAAAGAACACAATGAGCTTATTGCCTCTCCTTTCAGAATGGTGGAATAAAACCGCCTGCAGCACGGCTTCATTTACTGTCTGTACAGTGACAGGTGATGTCAGTCTGTCTCAGACCGAGTCTCCTGGGAGTGTGATAGATGCCCACATGGTGTTGTCACGGTACTGCTTCTGTTGATGCTGAAGGAAACCCGTTTGACGACACCCCAGAGCAGGACTAAAACACAGGCACACACACACTCCCACGTCTGTTTGTTTAAGCATTGTGAGAGGGACTCTGTCTGCCAGGTTTGTTTGTTTGATATATTGTTGCTTCTAAGTGAGACTGCCAGTCCCAAATTTTGAGAACCAAAATTTCCCCCTCCCTAGTTTATCACTCCATGCAGCATCATTTACTGCTCTGCTTTATATGTCTGACATCTAGTTTTCCTAAATGGACTCTCGCCAACGCTTTAATGTAGGCTTTAGGTTAGAATGTTCCCAAGAGAAACTGTTAGCAAGAGGTAGTCAAGGGAAAACAGACGCTGTCTCACAAGCCTGTTTATTGATGTGCACTGTCTGTGGGCTGGTGCAAGCATCCTGTGCCACCCTGCTCTTTGCAAGCCTCCTGCAGAGGCCAGGGAAGCGAACATATCGCCTTGCTCTAGTCTGCTGCTCCGACACTCATTACTTTGGGTTCTGATGACTGTGAGTAATTGATCCAGTCATCAGTGGTTGTGAAAGTGGTCGTCCCACGCTTTGGTCTCCAGACTGATGTAGCCAAGGGGAGAAAACCTTGTACCCCTGTGCTCCTCTGTGTTTCCACAGTTCTAAATGCACTGTAGCATAGAGCCACTTTCAAGTCACATCTGTGATTAAAAGAGCTCAGCAAACAGTCTCCAATCAGGGCTAATCCCCTCCTCAATCACTCTCCATTTCAGATTGTTATCTAACAATGTGATTTTACTTCGATTCATTCATTCGAGAGAAACATGTGTGCCTAATGGAGAGAAGACAATGAAGAGAAACTAAAAGGGTCACCAGGACATACATTACCTATTACATAATATTAGATTGGTTAGTGCAAGTATAAAAGACCGTAGAGCATGTGCAATTCTCAGTGAAGTCACTTCTATCTAGTTAAACTCAGCCACCTGACATCCGATTGTTACCCAATAACCACGTAGTCCTCCGAGTCTGAACACGACTACATCGCTGCTGCATCATTACCCTGATGTTTAAGAGATTTTTAAATGCTTGTCTCATTGCATTGGACCTGAAGGCTGATTTAAACATCGCATCCGAGTGACCCAGCAAAACACATCACGTCTCTAGACTTAACTCCCATCACTTCCTTTCTTCTGCCTCTCTCTCACTTTCTGACTCTGATTGGATAGAAAGAGCGAGAGGACTTAGTCGCTGTGATTTGACGCTGCCGCAGGATGAAGGAAAGTTGAAGAGAGGAGAGTGTAGTCTCCAGCTCTCCCAAAGACCCCAGAAAACTGCCAAGGCTGCCTTGTCATGCACAGTTGTCAGCTGCAATGCTTGTAAACACTACCATGAAGTACACTGCTCAGTTTGATGGCACTTATTTCGTCATTTCTGTTTGTTTCTAAAAAAGACCAGCTTTTGTTGTCTGAAATGTGTCTATCTGTGAATTTTTGCTGTGTTGAAAGGTAATGGCCACTTTGCACTTTGACTTTGCAGTCACCGTCATCATGTCCTACATGACCAAGAAGTGGATAAACGTTTTTGTGTCCCAATGAACCATCTGTGGCCGAACCAAGCCCCCTACACAGTGTGCAACAGCTCTCTGTCTGAGTATGGAGTTTTGGGTAAGAAACCACTAGTGCTTAACATCCCATTCATGTTTTCCCCCAAAGCTGTAAATGTAGAAAAATAACAAGATGATGCTTCAGGTTCCAGTTCCAATTACTGCTGTCTAGAGATGCACAGATGTGATGTATTGGATTGATATCAGCGTCTGACAGTGATGTTATTATTACTATTTTCTTTTTCCCCAATTTAGCCATTCCCAAATCTACTCCTTCTGTCACGCACAATACCACCAACACTGGGAGAGTGAAGGTTAGCATGTGTCACATGAAGCTCCACCATCTTTTTTTTTTTTTAAACTGTCACTAACCCAGTGTCATTAGACATCTAAACCCACTTGGAGGGGAATACTGACCGCCAATTCTGCTGCATCAGCTAGTAAAAGCCCATTCTGGCTAGCATTGCGCTGAGTGATTGGGTAGAGGGAGAGCCATCATCCATTCTACACACTCAAAGAGAGTGAGACCAAATGTACACTCTTGAATTCCATAGATGTTGGTGGCATCACCAGGGATCAAAGCAATTTTTTGATGGTAGGGCCATCACTTAGATGGTCGTGCCACTCAGGGGACCCTAAAGGTGTGATTAATTTGGGTAATCATAAAATTGCAGTTTGAAATCCAGTATCCTGCTTTGTCATGTTCTTAAATTATTATTATTATTATTTTTTTTATATTTTGTGTAACACAGAGAAATGTTCCAGGAAAAAATTAAATGGTATTTTAAATGGAATTAGAAAAACAAATAAGCACCACTGGTACCACTGGTGCCTCCAGTGCTTGCCAAATATCACGATACAGTAAAGCTGCAGTCTTTTGCTAATGCTAAATTTGTGGCATATGTTTTGTGTGTGTGTGTGTGTGTGTGTGTGTGTGTGTGTGTGTGTGTGCGTGTTATAATAGGTTTTGAGCTGGGGTTTGCTATGGCTAGTCCTAATGCTCTTGTGTGCTGGGAGGCTCAGTTTGGAGACTTTCACAACACAGCACAGTGTATCATTGACCAGTTCATCAGTCCAGGCCAGGCCAAGTGGGTCCGCAACAATGGCATTGTCCTGCTGCTGCCCCATGGCATGGAGGGAATGGTCAGTTTACTGGAGCTTTTAACATTACATTAACAAACTTTTAATGCACTGTAAAGGGCATTTGTCATCTATAAACAAAACAAGAATGGAGATGCAAGGTTTTGTTTAAACAGTGTCAATATTGTAACACGACAAATTCACAACTAAAGCCTTCACACTATTACAGACATTTGAAAATGTGGTTGACAGCTTTGTTATAATACCATGCATTATTAAAAGTTACTGCTGGGTTATTTTTATCTTTGCCCTACTAAGCCACAGCAAAGCTACAATGATGCAATTGTTATATTAAGAGGTCTCAATCATGTGGGCCATATCAGCTCTTTTATAGCTGTTGGACTCTATCAGTTCTGTAGCACAAAATAAGAGTGGCCTTTTTTTACCTCAGTGCTACTCTTAAATAATTGTTTAAGGATCAATAGTGATGACTCAAGGTTTGTCAGTGCCTTTGCAAATGAGACTATAATTCTGCAACTTAGCTTTCTGTGTGTGTGTGTGTGTGTGTGTGTGTGTGTGTTTGCCAGGGCCCAGAGCACTCGTCAGCAAGACCCGAGCGTTTCTTGCAGATGTGTAAGGATGACCCTGAGCGCTATCCGGTGAGTAGGCCCTTCTGTAATGGTTCATGCTGATGGCCACAGAGATTCTGACCTGTAAGCACTTCACTAGAGCACCCTGATTATCCCATTTAGTCAGTGCTTAAAGAGAACATTGTAAATGTCTTCTGCTTTAGTACTCAGCTGTCAGTCCCAAGGGCAGAGCAGGTTAAGTACATGCAGGAGTGGATCTTAATATAGTTAAATGAGAGGGGACCTTTTATGAGAGTAGCACTTAGCAGAATATTGTCATGACCAGAAGAGTTTTGCCAGTTTACATATGTCCTCCCCAATTGAACTAGAGTTGGTCTGGGAATCTGTGATTACAATTAGAAATTTTGGTTCCTCTCTTTCTGGCACAAAACTATGCTAAGTTATTATGGGCCATAGTTGTCTGTCTTTGGTGAATTTGGTGAAGTCATTTCAGCTTTGGCTGAAAATTAAGCAGTGTCTGTATGCCTACTGGCCTTAACTGAGGAATATCCAAAAAAAAATCTTAACTTGTTAGATACAGCAAAATGATTGTGAAAACTCACCAGTATGTTGCCTGGGTGTATGTTTGTATGGGCCATTTTTATCATTTTTGTAATAGCTTTCAACAAACATAATTTTAATTAAATGATATAAAAAACAAAACAAAACAAAAACACCAGATCTACTTGAATGAAGATCCATTTGGGAGCCTAATATGCCTGCTCGTATTGTTGAGCTGAACCAATTGAGCTGATTCATTACATTGAATCATTGAATAAAAATTCTCATCACTATCTCCGTTCCAGGCAGATATCTGTTGTGCAATAGACTTACACTAAAATCCGAATTGCCACTGACTAAGATTTGGAAGGAAATGGTTTAACTGTTATGAAATAAATAACATCACCAGCTCTTTTTAATGTAAAAATTACAAATCAAGCTCTTCTGTGGTGTACTCAAATGATGATGTAGACCTGCCTTTTTACTGCTGAATGAGTGGGATTACTGCACGATACTTACATTTGATAAATGGTTGCATATTGGCTTGACTTTCGCAGAGCAGAAATATTCCATCGCTATATTGATTTGGTGAAACCTCATTATTGCTTCCAGTATGAAATAAATCTGCATGTGGAGTGCAATTTATGATGCATTATTAATAGCCAGTTTTAATTGGACATGTTTTATTTACCTCTAATTAAGGAGTTTATTGGAGACTTTGAAGTCCAACAACTTTACGACTGTAACTGGATCGTGGTCAACTGCTCAACACCTGCCAACTACTTTCATGTGCTGAGGAGGCAGATCTTATTACCATTCAGGAAACCGGTGAGAAAACATACTGATCCACTCTCTGAGACTCATCAGCTATATTTCTTACAGCTTTTATTTATGCAATGAATGTGTTACCTGTTTGTTAGCAGTAAGTCATTGAAGGAATTTATATGCTGTAAGAAATTGAGACAGTTCTGATAGGTTTAAAACTTAAGATGTAACAGCATGAACTTCTTTCTGGATTCTCCCCACACTCTTGTGGTTTTCTGCTACAGTAATTGTCTAAAGTGTTCCCCAGTTGCAGATAAATGCAGTGCTTTGTGGAGCATGAGAAAATCTCTTCCTGAGCAAATTAAACGGACCGTCTGGGGATGCTGGTGTTTGCTTTGAACAAAAGTCCTCTTAATTTATTGTTTTGCTTGGATTCACAGCTGTCAGAAGTTTATTTACTTTACAATTTGCTCAAAGCTAAACTGGCAAGAAAAGTAGGTCTATCCTGTATGATTGACAACAATCTGTATTTTTTTGTCTCCTCAGCTAATTGTTTTTACTCCCAAGTCCTTGCTGAGGCTTCCTGAGGCCCGCTCCAGTTTTGATGAGATGACCACAGGTGTGACAGGACTTAGAATAGAATGCAGATTGTTGTCCAGTTGCAGTTCTTCAAACTTTTTAAAGACAATGTTATTGGTTGTATAGGAACAAAGTTCAGAAGAATTATACCTGATGAGGGTCCTGCATCCAAAAACCCACGCAAAGTGAAGCGAGTTATCTTCTGCACTGGAAAAGTCTACTATGAGCTGGTAAAAGAGAGACACCAGCTCAAATTAGAAGATACAGTTGCAATTGTGCGACTGGAGCAGGTTAGTACTATTACTGGCAAAGTGCTGTATTCAGTTTCATGTATTAGTCTTTCAGGTATTTCTTGTAACACTTGTAAAGGGATGGTAAAGAATCTTCAGTGACTGCTGTCACTAAGCTTTGTCACTTCAGCTGTTTTTGTTTACAAAGACATTCAGTGCGGATATGGTTTGACGGTTGCCTAGCAAGCAGTGGTCAGATCCAATATGAGCATTGCTGTGTGGTGTTTGTGATGGGAGTCTAGGGTGATTGCAGTTGGTTACACTCCTAGGGGATTATGTTGGATGATAGGGGTCACTCTCTTTCCTTTGTGGGAGATGTATAATTTCAGTCAGCTATCCAGATACTCACACAGCAAGATGAGTCGCTAGTGTTTTTTCTCCAAGAGTGCAGAGACATTCAGTGACCCGGTGAGTCTGATAGCTTGAAAAATACACAGTGGCAGAGCTCACACATTTTGGAAGACAGCTCTTGCCCCCAAGACATTCTGCTCAGCAAAATATATCTTGGCATAGATATTGTATACAGCGATGGGTATAACTTTTTTTTTTTTAAGTAATATCAATCCAGTACTTACACTGTTCAGCTGTAAAATTAAATTCACATGCCTGACATTGTGTAGGTTCCCCACTTGTTGCCAAAACCCATCTTAGCCATTATAATCAGAATCAGAATCAAGACTTGATTGATCCTTTATTGATCTTGGAGGAAACTGGTTATGCAACAACTGCAAAGACACACAGAGACACAGAAACGAGAACAATATAACAAATAATAACATATAAAATGTATAAAATAAATTAATATCTAGAAAAAAACTCAAAATGAAAATACACTATGCTATGTACACAAATGCTGGGTATAAATACTATAGATATATATAGTATATAAGTACTATTTAACATAAGTAGTGATATTGCACATGTAAGACTACTGCACATATGATATTGCACATAATGAAGTGATTCAGCACCCATTTAGAAAAAGGTCACATAGTAAGACTGAGATGTGGACCTCTTCACAGGACCTCTGAAGGTGTGCTGTAGTAGCTGGCACTAAGACATTAATAGCAGATCCTGTCAGTGCTATAAGCTACGAGATGCGGCTTCTATTCGTCCGACAAATTTGTTCAGTGCATCCCACAGACACTCAATCTGATAGATATCTGGGAAAACCTATCAGAGATTTTAATCTTGCGCTGATCATCTCAGGTCCATTTAAAATTGATACTAAATGTGAACATTAGTATATAGTACATATAATCTACTTTAAGAGCTATGGGAAGCAGTAACTATTCTATTGATGTTCAAAGGAATTTAATTTGGGAGATCGGCTAAGCCATGCAGCCACCTCCACCTTTTTTAGAAACCAAGCTTAAGCTGCTTTAGCTGTATGTTTGGGGTCATTGTCTTGTTAAAACATCCCTCTCTCTGTCTCTGAGTTGTCCTTTAATATCACCTGGTACATTGTTCCATTTATCACATGCTATGCCCAAGCACTGTTTACAGAGAAGTAATTACCATACCACAATGTTCCCACCTCCATATTTCACTGTGGGTTTGGTGTTCTCTGGATTTAGTGTGCAACCTTTCTTTCTCTAAACATGATGAGCTGAAAAATCACCAAAAACCTCTATTTTTGCTTTGTCTGACCAGAAGGTCATCGTGCCATTCTTTTTGAGTGATTGGTGGCCTCTCTCTTACTTTCTCTCTTACTAAGAGAAATCTTCCCAGGGAGAATTAGATTTGTTCCAGTTTATATATATATTCAAACATATCTTTGCTTATGCGTATTCATAAGGATGGATACATACTTTCTTTTCAGTGCAAAATCAATTCATATGCATTGGAAATATGGTAAATAACAAAAACAAATGTGGCAAAATACTTGTTTTCCCTCTCACTGTACAGTATTTATTATGAGGTTTTTGCTAGAATATTAATACTTTACTGATTTCTTTAATTATCTCACTCTAAAAATGTTTTCATTCACGCAGCACCCTTTATGTGTTTTCTAATTTAACACATTTTGTATAACACTCTGAAACAAGTGTTAAAAATAAAACAAAATGGATGTGTCCAGGTTGGAATACTATTATTTTTAACACAGTTGCTTTAGGAGTATATCGGGTGGCAAGTGCTCTTAGTTTCATTATTGACTGAAACAAGCAAATTCATCGGCTAGTTCAATAACACAATTTCAGTTGATTGGATTACTTAAAATATACTGTAGTATCTTGAAATAGGCTGAATAATCGTATTATTTTATATAACTTACTTCCTGCTATTACATTATTTTCTGGCATGCTCATAATCAAACATGTTTAATACATGGCCTAAGTTTAATAAGATATGAAGAAATTAATAGTTTGTGTTGTCATGTTATATGAAATATATGTACCAGAATGAAATAACTCCAATAAGTAAAAAGCAAAAATTGAGAAATATGGTCAGGGACCACACTTACAAAAAAGTAAAAACTGCAAACCATGAAAACCATTTAGCAATTTCTAACTGTGATTATTCTGCTTCCATCTAAATTTTCAGATATCACCATTTCCATTTGATCTCATCAAGGCTGAGGCTGAGCGGTATGCCAATGCTGAACTCATATGGTGTCAGGAGGAGCATAAGAACATGGGTTACTATGACTATGTAAGACCACGCTTCCTCACTGTGCTGTCCAATAGGAAACCTGTATGGTGAGTGATCTTCTTTCCTGCAGCAGTCACTGTGTGAGCAAAGCAAGTAGTCATATGTCTAATTCAAACTCCATCTTTCAGGTACGTTGGTCGTGACCCTGCTGCAGCCCCTGCCACAGGAAACAAGGTCACTCACTTGGTGGAGCTCAAGAGGTTCTTGGACACTGCGTTTGACCTCAGTGCTTTTGAGGGCAGGAGATTTTGATGCTGTTCAGTCTGTTATGCTGAGCATTCTTTAGTCTTAGCAACTTGAACTCATATATGCCTTGCTCTCCACGCACAATATGTAGTCACATGTAGCATTATACTAACACTGTATCCATTTTTCACCATCATCTTAATCAGCTGTAGAAAATCTATGCAGTAATACTAAGCAGTGTAGCACATAGCATAATGTAGCATAATAGATATACAGATATTCAAGCACAATATTAGAAGAAGCCATGATAGCCTACGTTGCAGCAGACTGGAGCATATACACTGAGATCACCATGGGTTCTTTATCACAAAGATTTTTTTTTTTTGGATTAATGCAGGATCTTCTTGACTAAGCCATATAGTCTTATTCCCTTATCTCTCTTCACTTACTGTCACACCTGACTTCATCCTGAGACATCAAACAGATGGCATGGCGTCAAGTAGCAATATTCTCTAAGGCTGCTACAATTTTCTTTGTTGCCACCAAAATACACTCTTCCTTCAGGGACAATAAAATATTTTGAAGGTTCAGCAATGGGAATGTAACAAATGTTGATAGAGGAAGTGACAACTGAAGAAAAGAAAACGGCACAGTCCACTTGATCACACTGGACTGTTTTACTGCAGTTTTTTTTTCATAAATAGAGCACTACAGTAACACACAGAATGTAGTTTGATTAGTTGTTAATTGATGTGGTTAATTAAGGATCCTTTGGAATCTAAATGTTTTCTTGCTGCTATCTGTGACAAAATGGTTCAAATGGGACAGCTTAGCAGTTTATTAAGTAATCCTATATCTAGTGAATAGAGATGAAGATGAAAGTTTTCACATAGTTTAGAACATCATCTTGCAAGCTAGAAACATACCACATGATGCAGTCCTAACTACTTCTTAGCACTAGGTTACTTAGCAATAATTTCAATAAAATAAGGATCACAAAAAACTGATTTGTTTGTATTTGTATCAGCAACACATTTTATTAATAACACAACTATCTGTCATATTTGGTGGTGTGTGTATGCATTCTTTACTGCTTCTGCGGCCTTTTGACATAATGGATCAAGTCGGCCATCTCCACCTGGTGAAAACAGAAAATTAACACAATGATGTGCAGACACTGTAATTTTTTAGTCTAGTAAAATGTACAAACTGTACAGAATTTCATCAACAAGATCATGCTTGAATAATCAAATTGGTCTTAATATGGCCTATACATTCCTTTTGTTATTGGATGGAAGTGCTTGTCCTTATTTCAAGATGCCAAGACATATGCCTTTTTGTCAAAACCTAAATTTACACAAAAAGGGCATGATCCATAAATGCTTATTCTGATTAAATTTACTATAAAGATTCTCAGTGTTTTGGATGACTAAATATCCAGACTGTCCAAGAGTCAAGAAGCAGCTCATCATCGTCTAAGAGAGTCAGACTCAGTATTTTACAAACACAAAACATGTAAGAGAAAGCCTTCTGAGACCTGCAGTCTCAATAAAATGATAGTTAAGAGAAACCTTAACTATGAGATGCATGCAGCTCAGTAAGGTGTTGTGCCACCATGAGCTGCCAGAACAGCTTTAGTGCACCTTGACATAGATTCTACAAGTCTCTGGAACTGGAACACCACTCTCATTCCCTCTCAGTTGTTTACTTGAGTTGAGATCCGCTGACTGCAAAGGTCAAAGCATATGATCCATCATTTTCATACACATCAAACCATTCCATGACCCTTTGTCCTGTGGATGGGAGCATTGTCACCCTGGAGGAGGCTGCTCCCACCAATATTGAAATGTTTCATCATCAGAATGAATTTGATCAGTCAGAGGAACTACTGTGTACTGATTTGTAGTGACTCCTGCATCCATATGGTGAAGGATGATTCATCTGATCATCACTATCACCTTTTTCTACATCACTGTAGACCTTGTTGCTGGGACAGTCTGACCACATTCTGCACTGACATTCTCAGTCACCTAAGGAACATGATTTACCCAACATATGCCCTCGACTACAATTTCCTATCCTATTTATGATATCTTCCCCATAGCTCTATTAGCATATATTTATTGCATGCATGTTTCTCCTCTTAACCATAAAGTAAAGTGGTCCCTTATAGTCACACAGTACACAGTGTGAACTTTCTCTTAATTTGAACCCATTCACCAAGTGAAGCAGTGGGCAGCCACCAATGGGACAATTCCTTGCTCAAGGGAAACTCAGTGGTCCCACTAGCAGTCCTGGGATTCACACCCACAACCTTCTGATCGTAGGCATCTCCCTAACCACTAGGCTACCAGCTGCCCAAAAGAATCTAGAAAATACATGCTTTTCCCAAAAAGTTCTCATAGTAATTTTACTACAGTGGATATCGGTTTATAAACTAACCTGGTGTTTAGTGAATGACTTTTACCACAGCAACAATTTTATATAGAATTTTAAAACATGCGCTCACTGCAACCACTGATTGTCGTTTTTTGTTATGTTTGGAAGATTACTATGAAATGTTGTGCAGAAAGAAGAGTTATTACCAAATTCTAGATCATTGATGTTGCATTTATAGACACATTCTCCTTGGACCACAAGCTCCACTTGGTTCCAGTCAGGCAATTTCTCGAGAACACAAGAGTGACCACAATCTTTCAGGATCGCTGAGAGAGAGAGAGAGAGATGTTGCAGAAGTTAGACAAAATAAACTAATGTAATTTTAAAGGAATGTAATTTAAGATGAAGTGATTCCAAAAGCTCTCTCAGTGTGTGCTGTGGTCTCTGACTGCGATATATATTTTTCACCCTGAATTATTTGGAAGACAGGCATTAGAATTGTGTAGATTAAAATAAGTAAAGATTTGTTACGTAAAGCACAATGTGCAGTGAGTCACAATAAGTTATTAAGATCCCAAATTAAAGAAAAGTTCACTATCACATTACAACTGACTGCTGTAAGTACATTTTTGTTTTATTTTACTCTATTTCACTACTGATAAAAAATAAACAGTGTTGGTTACATCTTGGAGTATACAAGGAAACAAATAAAAATAATAAATAAAATATATTGAAGCTGGACAGAAAATTAATAATTTCATAGTTTCATAATTTCATAATTACAGAAAGTAAAATAAATATCACATGAACACATCAGGATATGACTGAGAGAGAGAGAGAGAGAGAGAGAGAGAGAGAGAGAGAGAGAGACCAAAACCAAACCCAAAACCACAATCACTTTACGTGATGCAGCAACAATTCTAAAGCCTGTGAGGTAATATCTGAACACAGTCAGTGCAGAGGAAGCCACCACCACTGGCCAACATCCAAATGAAAAGCATCACCTTGAAGACCCTCCAGACGAAACGTCCTGTGGTCAACGACTCCACACGATTGGTAAGGACCATATCGTATGAAGACCACCGAAGTCTGAGGCATAATCTGAGACTCCTGTGCCGAAACTCACCAGCTGACTGACCTCTGATCATCAAGCCAACTGCTCTCTGTGGTGTAGGATCCAAACAAACCTGTTCCCTAGCAACAGCTACGTGTCACGAGACTTCAGGACCCGGATACAAGAGACCCTCAAAAACTAACTGGCGAAGAGAAAGTCAGGCCTACTCTTGCAGTAAATGAGCCTGTAGAAAAAAATTCCTTTTGGGACACAAAGTAAGTAGTTATTGATTATTATTTTGATACTGAAATAAAAACACAGAGAGTCTGTTTTAACTAGTGGTTTCAATTCAAACGTCACGACATGTCCACTAGCTTACTAAAATACAGGATATGGACAAAAGTATTGGCACACCTGACCATTACACCAAAAGGGACATTAATGACACTGCATTCAAATACGTAGACTTTAATATGGAGTTGGTCCTTCTTTTGTAGCTATGACAGCTTCCACTCTCCTTAGAAAGCTTTCCAGAAGGTTCTGAAGTTTCTGTGGGAATTTGTGCTATTCATTCTGCAGAGTTATGAGGTCAGACAATAACGTTGGACGAGAAGGCCTGGCTCGCAATCTCCATTCAAGTTCATTCCGAAAGGTGTTGGATGGGTTTGAGGTCAGGGCTCTGTGCGGCCAGTCAAGTCCTTCCACACCAAACTCATCCAACCATGTCTTTAGGGAGCTTGCTTTGTGGACTGTCTGGGACACAGTCATGCTGGAATAGAAAAGGACTATCCCCAAAAACTGTCCACAAATTTGGAAGCGTGGCATTGTCCAAAATGTCTTGGTGTGCTGAAGCATTAGGACTGCAGCTCATTGGAAGTAAGGGGCCTAGCCCAAACCCAGAAAAACAAATGTGTCCTAATATTTTGTCCATATAGTGTACTTTTTGAGCCATATTCCATCGAATATTATGGCTTTTCATAATATTTTTGTGCTGTGTCTAAATATTGTACATCACACATCAACACAGTGTAGTATTATAGAGCTAATCCAGGTGAACTTGTGTGTAGTTTATATTTATTGTGTATAAGTCCTTCATGATTGTGATGTTACATAAAGAGGTGGGGCAATAATGAAAAAATGCTGCAAACAAGGTTAATTATATGTATTTAAATCCATCATAGTTTATTCTAAAGTTAAACAAATGTTAACAGATTGTTTGTGCGCTTTTACACTATGCCCATTCAAACACTATGCCCATTTGTGACAGTCATCTGGTTCTTTGTATGAAGCAACATTCATTTAAGGACATTTTGAAGTTGTGTACATGCTAGATTCCTGACCATGAGTTGTTTATTATTTAATGTAATGGTAAGACTTGTATTGCTATGAACAGAAATGTGTTGCAAAAACAAAATAGCACAAAATAACAGGAAAGAAACAGGCAGAGAAAGATTGATGCAGAAATATCTTTAAGAACAAAAAACAAAAAACAAAATTGTAGTCGAGGGCATAATAATAAATTTGTTTTAAAAAATCATCTTTTCACAATATGCCCATAATTATATACTGCCCTCCATAATTATTGGCACCCCTGGTTAAGATGTGTTCAAAGCCTTAAAATAAATTCAATTTTTATTGCAGAAGCATACTCTCACACTGAAAATTATAGAAAAATGTAACCTTCAACTCAAGTGAATTTTAAGGGGAAAAAAATCCCTGACTAAGAAATAATTATTTTTCATA
>JBBPCX010000154.1:17655470-17689469 GCA_037974365.1 Hydrocynus forskahlii | reverse complement strand
CCCCAGACCTCAACCCCATTGAAAACCTGTGGAGTGAGCTGAAGAGGAGAGTGCAGAGGAGAGGACCCAGGTCGCTGAATGATTATTTAGAGAGTGTGCAAACAGGAATGGTCCCTCTTTCTGTATTCTCCCATCTTGTGAAACATGGGAGAAGATTAGGTTCCTTTTTGTTGGCAAAAGGGGATTGTACAAAGTATTAACATCAGGGGTGCTAATAATTGTGGCACACATGATTTGATGTAAAATAATTATTTCTTTTTTTTTCCCACTGAATAAATGTACTTGAATTAAAGGTTGGATTTTCCTCTTTTTTTCATTGTGGTCCTATATTATTTAGAACAAAACTGAAGTTACTAGAAGCTAAAGAACACATCTTAACCAGGGGTGCCAATAATTATGGAGGGCAGTGTAAATCTGACATACTAGCAAATGTGTAATCAGAATTTTCCTCTAAATCATTTAGAACCAATGCATATGTGCAACAGTAAAATGAAATGTGTCCAGGAAGATGTATCAGCCCTCCTGGTGGATATAATATGGGTGAGCTTTTTACATTCTTTTGTGATTTAGTGCATCAGCTATGAATTAGTGATGCACATACATTTTATTGGTATTTATGATTTTTCGTGCCCATATATTACTAATTCATTCATTGATTTTCTGTAACCGTTTAATCCTTGCTAGGGTTTATTTTTAAATTCAAGTCCAATTAATAGTTTGAAATGGTACAAGGTAAGTGGTGAACTGCCAGAGTTTAAAAAAGGTAAGCGCACCCAAAAGTGGTAAATAATGTACATTTTGGAATTATACAAAAAGGCCTTTTTCAGGGAACAAGAAACTGATTACACTGTGTATAGTGCATATGGCTGAAATGACGTAAGTGCTTAAAAGTGCTTAAGCAAGTTAGCTGGCTAACTGAGTCTGCAGTCCTGTAAAATACCATCACAGAAGTTAAAAATAAACTAGGGGAGGATTTAATTGTAAAATAATGTCATTTAAAATGAAGTGATTATACATTGTGTGCTGTGGTATCTGGCTGTGATGTATGTCATTTTTTCACCCTGAATTTATTAATACACTTTAAAGTGTAAATGGTATGTAATTTATTTATCTGTTTGGAAGCTGGTCATTAGAATGTGTGGATTAAAAAAACTGTAAAAGTAAATGATTATGTGCAGTAAATGATGACGTGCAGTGAATCACAATGAGTGATTATAATCCTAGTTTAAAGAAAAGTTTACTATCACATTACAACTGACTGCTGTAAGTATATTTTTGTTTTATTTCACTCAATTTCTCTACTGATCAAGAAAAAAATCAACACAGTTTTGGTTACATCTTGGAGTATACAAAGGAAAATAAACAAAATAATAAATAAATAAAATACGTTACTGCCTTACAGCCTGATTTGGTCTCCTTTTTGTCAGACTTTTATAAGTTAGAAAAATAATAGAAAAATAATTATTTCATAGTTTCATAAAGTTAGTTAAATAAGACTGATATACTAGTTTAAACAAGTACAAGACATTGAATCAAAGTCAAAGCAAAGCAACATGACTGCTAACAATAATGCTTGTACACTTTAAATAAAGTGTTCAAACTGATTAAGACTAGATCCTCTGGGTACTTCGAACTTCATAAAGTTTTACGCATGTTTAATATATAAACAGCACACATAGACATTTACATTATTGCAAATACATTTTCAGAGCACTGTATGAATACATCACCTTACATAATACAATTTTAATCTTCTAATTTCGTCATTTTATGGATGCACATGGTGCATCTCGAACTCTTAATAAATATGGTCGCTCTCCAAAGAAAACCATGTTTAATTTCTTATTTCTCACTGGCCACCCTTTACATTGTGTGAATTTGTCATGATATCTTCCTGTTCTTTAGTTTTTTAAATATTTTTTGGACAGCAATGGCATCTTATTTAGCAGTAGGTTATAGTTAAAAACAGTAAAACTCAAAGAACTAAAGAACACAGCGTGAAGTTTAAAATCACTATTTGCTATTGCATAGGAAACAAACATAATTCTTGAAACAATCATACAAGAACAAACACTCACAGTTTCCTCACTGATTCACAGTGAATACATGCAGAACACTGATGAATGTTCTACTGTTTTGTGCTAGTTAGTATTTGTCCCTTTAAAAATTAAAAACCAACACACTGCACAATGCAATATGTTAATTGTTACTGGAAACTACATAACATTTAAAACACATTCTCTTTGCAGATTGACTTAATGCTCACAGTTCTTACAGTTACATTCCTCTAAGTATCAACCGATAGCAACATTAAAGCCTCAAATTAAGCTTTTCAATCAGGTATTTCTGAAAGAGTGCCTGAACTTCCCCCCGGCCAGCTCTGGAGTTGTGGGGTGAGTGTGGATCCTAAATGTAAATAAAATATTACATTTAGTGGGTGCTGTCTTGCAGCATTGTTGTTTGAAGGCCTCTGTTCAACCTTTTACCTGTAATAGGCAGTTTTAGCTAATAATATTTTTCTACAGCTTTTTTTTTTTGGTAATGCAATATCTTAACTGACACTTCAAACAATTAACAACTTAACAATTAACATATATCACTTTAAGTTAGATTTGATATACCCAAGGACTGACTTTTGGACACAATATTTAGGGTTGGACCCCGCTGTACAAATGATTAATTCAGGTGATGTCATACACCCCAGATGGTCTGCTGTTTCTCAGGTGTGTTATGTCTTTCTACCATTCTTCACTGCCTTGGAGGCATCCGCTGTCCTCTCTTTCGAGTTACACTGTTTGGCTTTAGTGTTGCACATTTGGCACAGATCCTGCATTTCCCCCAGGCATTCCACCAGAGCTTTCATAAACATATCTGAAGAGGTCTCAGGGCTGTCACGGAAACTGGACACACAGAAAATGATGTGGTCTGACTGGGGATTGTAGCAGGCGCCATAGCCATTTGGGACCACAGGACCATAGCAGCAAAACATCTCCACAGTTGTTGGAACCTGCATGCAAAGATCACTGTTAGAATGTACCTGTTGATGGACATGATCCATTGTAGAAAATGTTACACTGAATTTTGTGGCAATGTTTTGTGAGAATATTCTGAGAAAAAAAATCCTGTTTTCCACTTGTCAGTTATGAAAACAGCACAAATAGATATTGTGACTAAAATGTGACATTTCTTAATCTTTCCCTTTTCCAATGACTTGCAGCATTTCAGTACCTGACTTGTGGAGAGGATGAACTGGTTGCTGATGATGTAGGTCTCATCTGTAAAAATCTCTGGCTTCTCCAAGTTGAGCTCCTTAGCAATCTCTCGCAGTCCAAGTAAGTGATTGTCTATTCCCATCCCTGTGATGGCCTGTTAAATCAAAATAATTTCTGTTTATGCGCAGAGAACGAAGCAGAGAATTATACTGAGACATAGTATCATAAGATAAGTATTGTGCAGAAAAAGTATGTGTGCAACAACAGTTTTATTTACCAAAACTGTATAATTTGTTTGTGCCTCAACAGCATCCCATAGCTTCTCCATCTTGTCAGCGTCCTAGACAAACAGACCACAAGCACATGAGGAAAGCATTTAAATTACTTAGCAGTCTTATTGCAATTAACTTAAATGATGTATGCTTATAGAACAATATTATATCATGGGAGCAAGTGCAGTCATATACCGTTGCACTAGAGTTATTATCAGTCATTGATTTCACAAATGCCAAGGCCTCAACTGTAGAGGAGCGAATGTTGTCCACTCGACCAAGATGGAAACGGCGGATTGATGCGCTCTCGTAGGTGGGTACAGGTCTTCCATGACACCTGGGCATAAATTGGGAATAATGAGAAGAGTGCTGGTGTGTTAACTATTATTCATAAACTACAAGATAAAAAAGCCACCTGTAAAATGCGAACTGCAGAGCTACTTGCACATAAGCATCAGGACTCATTTTCTGTTTCTTGATGAACTCTTTGCCATAGCCGCTGAACTTGTAGACGTTCATATCCAGATTTTCAACAAGCCTAAATACAGGAACATATTGGGATAACACATTTGAATAACTGCAAAAGTACCACTTCCTGTGTATAAGTAAATGTCCTATTGGCTTGCCTCTGTAATTTGTCTGATGAAGTGGCGAGACATGCTTGGATTTCTGGCGAGCATTTCCAGCGAAGACGCCTTGGGGCTGGCAGCTCACTCACACTGGCCGCCCTCACCAGCTTGGAAGGGCTGCCTATCCTAAGAGTGATACACACATCCACATGCAAAGCAAAATGCTTTAAACTAATTAGTTTTGTGACATTTTTGTACTCAAAGAAACCTGACCTCAAACGTGGTTGTGGATACAAATCTCGTCCTTTTATCTGTAGTTAACTGAAGAATTTGTGCAACTAATTACACTTGATTCTAAGATAAACGGAGCGTGGAATTCTCCAGAATTCAACCTTGTGCAACATGAGTGAGATTTTGGAGTAATTCCGACCAGAAAATAAACCCAAAAGGTACAAAATCTGAATCTTTAAGGAATATGTTTTTTATTCAAACTGCCTGGCAACGTCCTTAATTTCCTGACTAATACTATGCATGAGAGTGCTTCCTGAAGTTTAGTGCTGTCCATGTCATTTGAGAAAGGAATATGAAACACGCAATGATAACACTAAAAACAGAATGTGTTTCAAGATAAGGAAATATCTTTATAAATTGAATGCTGCTAAAAATATAGTACAAATGTAGTATAGACCTACACAATATGGACACAATTCATTGTTATCATATTGACGTAAAAGGCTACTGTGATACACCTTGCAACATATTAAAAATGTATGGTTTACCTCCACTGTTTTTACCAAAACATGTTTGTTTTTGGATTACACAAATGTCGTGATTCATCAAAACACTCACAAAACACTGATCTGGTCAACATTTGGCCAACATTTTCACAATATACAGTGGGAAAAAACACAGTTATTGATTTGAAGCCTGGTCTGTAATGTTACAATAATGATTAAGAGTTAACAAATGGCATGTTGTGAAACCCTAATAAACTAGCAGAATGATATATCGGATAGCTTACATGTACTTCAGTAAGAATTCAGTGCACTGCACCAGGACAATTCCCTCAAATGGTGAGTGTTCACAAACAACACCGCAGCATCCATCTGCACCTACCACAAACTGAGAGACATCAATTTATAACAGCAGCAGACGTAATCTACCCACCAAGTCATTACATGCACCTTTTCATTTCATTTGACAGTGATGCATAAATGCTGTACCTGCAAGGGTTTGTCATACCAACGGTTTGCCCCGTTCTTGTTTTTTCCTCCTCCGTGGAGCATCAGCACAGCTCGGTTGGTGTCACTTATCTCCATGCCAAAAGGTTCATCCAAGCACACCAGACACAAGCAGCGTTCAATCATATCCAGAGAATCTCTGTTGGTAGAATCTGTAGCAGATGCTCATGATTAGCATTCTTTAGGATCTGATGAGCCTGTTTCTTTCTGGGTTTTTATGTGAAACTATGTTTTCCAGTTAGAGCAGGTTTTCCTTTTGTCCTAGCTTACTAATCTGATGAGCTGCTTCGGTCTACTAGTCCATTTTAGTTGTAATCATCAGGACTACTCAGTTCAACCGTGATCTGGGGTAACGAACAATTAAACTGTTGGAAATAATAAACAGAATTTCATCTCAAAATATTGTTTTATATTGTTGACCTAGTTCAAACAAGCACCATGTTCCTGGAAAGTTGAACTGAATTCTTGGTCCTCAAGAGAGAATTATGAACATGCACCAACAAGAAGCATTTAGCATGCAGATGTAGAGTTTTTGAGGAACCATCAGTTGAAATCTTTTGTAAGGGACCTGACACGGTTATTCTATGGCATCCAAAGAACCTTTCTCGGCTCCTTCATTTTAAGAATGCATCCATTCTCTGTTGACGTCTGACCTTTAACAAGGACACTGCGAGCTTCCGCCCACTCTGTCCTGCCGTCCGAGGTGAGCACTCCAATAGGAGGCAGACACTCCTCCTCACTGTCGGCCATCTTCCTGATTTTCTGTAGCTGGGTGAACAGGTCTCTCTCATTGAGCCGTCGGAAGTTGATCACCACGTCGAGAACAAAAAACTGGAAAAATGATACCATAAATTTGGTGTAATTATTTCATTAATTAATTTATGCTCTAACTGTCATGGAATGCATATGACAGAGTGACACACTGACAGCCATTTCGAGTGCAAGTGCAGCTCCCTAATGAGTGACTGTAACTTTTGATTATGACATTTAAAATGATTGTCTTTTACATAATTAAAAAGAGCTCAAGCATAAAGATGATTCAACAGCCAAACTCATTAAGTCAACAGTGAACACCTGTTAGAGAACCTTGCTTATTAATTACATTGTATAACAGAAAATAAATGCCCAGGAGAGTTTTACATCAATACTGTGATGGTCTCCAGACATTTAGTGTCTGTGAGAGATCAGTTGTAATTTAGCGTAATAAAGGAATGAATCAACAAACATATCACAGTTCTTTTTTACTCTTTGCTAAATCTTTACCTGGTTTTTACAGGCTACTATGATGTGTTCTGGTTCTGGCATTACGCTGCTCTTCTGGGCCACCAGAGTATCTGTTTTTGGTCCAGGTAGACGGTAGGACGTGAAGAGCCTGTAGTACTGCTCCATACACAGGGGAGTTCCAGCCAGCTGCCCTCGGGCATAGTCCACCGGTAAGGCATGTCTGCAAAGCAGAAGAAAGAATAGGTTTTCACACATAGGCCAGGAGACTCCTAATGAATGGAGCAGACTACTCTGGGTGTGTGGACTTCCCATGCAGGATAAAATCAAAAACTTGCTATTGGCAAGAAAGACCTAACAAAATAGAACCTACCCGTCAAGTAGACTCTTATACTCTAAAACACCTGAAATTAGGTGGGCTGCAAATCTGTCAGAGAGAAAAGAAACAGCGTTTTAATGCAAATATGAAAACAGTTGTGAGAATAAACTTTTCACTGTTCAATGACAGAGCAAATGTATGTATTGTGGAATTATGGGATTTTAAATGAGTTAATGCTATTAAAAATGTTTTCATGCCCACGCATGCCTGCATCACCTCCTCTCCCCTTAAAGATCCTTATTTAATTAAATATGATAATATTATAATTGCTGTTCAGTCGTGCAGTAGCCATGCTTAAAGGAACAATATTAATTTAGAAAGCTGTAAGTATGTCCATTGCCATCTTAGTTTCATGAACAGCTGCTGGAGATCTTAAAGTAAAAATAAAGACGATGTGAGAGAAAGCCTCTGATTTTGATGTCAGATTTTTTTGCGTAAAATCCAGACCAGAATCTGGAAAACCACTTCAGTGAGTGGTGGAGTGAATCTAAGGTATTAAAACGGCTCAGCTTTTTAACACTAATCACTTTTGCTAATGGCAACGTTTAGAGTGTTAAGACTGTCAGTCTGTTCTAGGCAGTTTAAGAGAGGTGCGTATTTTTTACACTTTCACTTGTCAGTACACTGGGTTATCTTGCAGATAGCAACCATTATAATGAGCCCCTCCATAACCCACACATATGGAGCTGCACAGTCAATGGAAGAAGAACATGCAGTACACAAGCTTTATAGATTCCTATTAACAGTCCACAAAATTTTCAGACATGCCATGTTTCTAACAGAAATTTCAATGAATGAATTTAGTGTAGTAGATGAGGATGTGTAAAATACTAAAGGTGGGGTCATTTCCATCTCAATTCCATTTCTTTAAAAGTGAAATGTAAGAAAGCCATTGGAGTTTAATTTCTTAAGCACTGAAATCAAGATGGTGGTGCCCCCAGCTCTAGCCCCAGGGTCCAATACCTGAGTGCGTCACTCTGAGCCCTGAAGTTCTGTTTTGGGAAGACCATAGCAGGGCTAGAGTTGACAGGTAGTGCTAATCTGTTATTCAAATACATATCTTCAAGCCAGTAGTCGTATACCTGAGAAAATGAGAATACTCAATGTTTATGTGTAAGAACGGAAGTTGTAAGTTGGTTGATTTGTCAACAGGGGCTTAGAAAGATTGAGACTTTACACATAATCATGTTGCACCAAATGTTGTTGTTTGAACCATCTAATACACAGTAAAAAATGAAAAGTAAGATCATTGGTGAACTCCAGTGTGCTTAAAAGTTGTGACATCGGTGTCCTTACCATTTTAGGCTGAACTGACTTAGATTTGTACAGTGTAGATGTAAATAAGAAAAATGTGTATGAATAATAGAAGCATTATATATTAAGATAAAGATATGGTTGAATCATTTAGAAATGAATTCTTATAAATACGGGGTTTTTAATGGTATATACTGTGAAGAGTGCACAGCCTGTGTAATGTTTTGATTAGAAAAATACTCATATCTACATATCAAACTTTTTTTTTAAAAGTTTTAAATTAAACATATTAAGTTAGTTCTAAAGATTAAAACAAAGACACAGAATGGCTCACTCAGTTTAAGCTTACCGATAATAGCATATAACACTAACACAAACTGAGTAGTAGAAATGAATAGCTCCAGGGGCCTTACCCAGTTGCCTTTAACTTCACTCCGTTCCGTCAGCTTTCTCTGAAGTAGCTCTCCCACCCCCCCAGGTGCCTCAAACTTCTCTGTGATGGCTTTGGTCCTTCTGAACTGCTCTTCGGACACCAGATGTCTCATACACTTCAGATACATGTCTAATGTCTGCTGTAAGGCTGGGACTGGCAGCTTGGGCAGGCCCTGAACAGATGAGACCGGAGTCTTATTGAGAGCACTGAATCATTCATTTTCTGTTTCAGTACATCAGGGAAAACATATAATTCAGTAGCTTTTCTCGTCAAGCTCCCATGCCATTTGCTCAAAAAAACAGTGAGAGTCTCTAATTGTAATTTGCCTTTTACAGGGTCTTCAAGGCATGTAGTAAATCTTTTATGCCTGAACTGCTTCAAGCCATATTACGAATTAATTTAGGGCATTTTTTTTGTTACACACTGTATTACACTAAAGCCCAATGATTGAAATTAGACCAAATACTTAAACATTGTACATAGAGCCTGTGGGGACCACAGTTCCATCAAACCTGATGCAGGATCATTAATAGTTAAGCAGACTTAAGCTGCCCACAGGTCAGGTAGTTCGTTTGCATAAAGACAGTGTTGTTTTAGGACCTCAGTCTGAATAAGGAGTGGGTAAAATAGACACTTTACTCTCTGATCCTCTTGATCTCGCAATGGTTTCCTTTCCAAAACTGGCATCATGAAAGTTGGGGGGCTCAGTCAGGTGAGAGAAAATTATGTAGATTGCCCACTGTCTCTGCAGCCTTTGAGGGAAATAATGGAAGAGAAAGTGAGCCCTGTTTTCAGATTTCATAACGAAAAAAACTGTCCCTACACCAGCCTTTATTTGCTATACATGAGATGATTATCAATTGCTACAATTCTCACAAAATAACTTGTATCCTTAATCCATCTTAAATTCAATTTAAAGTATGTTGAATAGTTCTCTAACATACTCCGTATATCCCGATTAATTATTAAAACCTAAAGCGCTTGTTTACGAACCATCTCCCCGGAGACTTTTATTGACACGAGTAGAATACAGCATAAATAAAACAGCTGAGCAATAACAAAGTTTTTAGTAACTTTACTCACCAGAATGATATCGTCGTTGTCTTGGAGAGCCCTAAAAAGTTTATCCACATTCGTTTCCTCTCTAATGCTCTCTCGTAGGAAGAAAAGTGGTGTTACTGAAAACCCCAGTCCTTTCTCCAGAAGGCTCCTTGCATGCTCTCCATTGCAAACCTCGAGCTTCCCACTTAGCTGCGTAAAGGATGCAAGGTGGGAGGCAAAGCTCCTCCCATCGAGCTCCATTCGTGGACCAGGCTGCGATCTGTGGCGTCTTTACCTCCCCAACCCCACCTCATAAAGACTGCACGTTTCGTCTCTGAGCAAAGTTTACACCTTTTGACACGTGTCAGAGAGGAGCAGTGCCCACAGCAACTCAATGAGGCTGGAGTAGCTCGGCCCTGGGTTATGATACGTGCTGTTGCTGTATTTCACTACTGCACCTCATCAGAGTCATCAGTCCAGGTCATTAACCAGAGACGTAACGCGTTCTGATTGATTTCGTTCACTGAAGATATATGAATTGTCCCCCTACTTAGTCATCCTTCTGCAGACAGTTTTTGGATTGTCCATTTCCTCATCCATATGCATGCTATAAGTGGGGCAATTGCTATTGCACCAAACATAGCTCATGAGTGAGTACTCTAGAGTGAGTTCAGCCTGAGGCTGCTTTCAAAATTCGCCAAAAATATGTGAGTGCTTTGTATTTTCACTTCTTACTCTTGTCTTATTATTTTTCTAATATGATCTTTAGTGTATGGCAGCTTGCGCACGTGTTAGATACTTTTATATATTACACATGCGAAATATATTTTCTTTGCTGCTTTAAATAACTCGATGTTTGTTCAGTATATTGGTTCTGTATTATTTAGACCAATATTTATACATCAGTGATAGATAACAAAAGAACAAAGAAAACGGCCGCACACATACGAGTGCAAGGAAAAGCTTGTTCCCAGCATATTCTTTTTAATTATGTACACCTAATATACACATTATATACAACTTATGCTTCATAATATACATTGACGCATTCCAGAAATAAACTCTTACAATAGAACAGGCTACATGACACAGACATTGGAGACGCGGGAGAGGATACGCACACGAGATCCATCATTTAATCCATGAAAGTGTCAAGTGACGATTGCATATTAGTTATATAGCAGCACGAAATCTGGCAGAACAGCAGTATCTTAAGCCTACTCGAAAGTCTGACGCACATTTCCACGTGTGCATTTACACCGTATTTATATCCCTGAATACACTTTTTATTACACTGATACAACAGAGAAGTATTTTTGTCATGAAGGGTAACTCATTACACTGCTTAAGCTACTTAAAAAAGGAATTCTTGGTGAAAATCATCACGAATATGGCGAGAACTGTAGTCTGCTTCAGAAAATAATAATAAAATAATTAAAAACACGTCGAGTGTTTTTTACCTTAATAAGACTGTCATGACTTACAGTTATACATTAGATATCTTCTAGGTTTTGTGGGCTGTATATTTTCCACCATTCTGAAGGGACTGTAATTCTACGGCTACAACATTAAATGCTGCTTTTCCAGACACACTTTAAGTCTACGCTCTTGGACAGAATTTCACTGCCATTGAAACAGCATATCTAGGCTTAACATGTGTCGGGGAAATCGGCCCAGCATTAGCCAGAGCGAGGTGTGAGTTCAGATGTATTCTGGTTCGGAGGTCTCCTCTTCAGAGTATGACCTGGAGTTTGCTGCGAAGGTGCCGTTCTCGTCCACGGGCAGGCAGTTCCCCGCGGTGCTGTAGCCGTGCTTTTGGGCCTGGCGCTCCTCCATCCGGATAGTGTCGTACAGACCCGTGGCCCCCTCCTCCAGCAGCATGTTTCTCTCGGAGTGAGACGGCTTCATCAGACACACGTTGCGCAGCATGAGCAAGGCCGGTGCGTAAAGCACATTGGCGAGGCCCATTCCCAAGTTGAGCTGCGCGAACCCCAGGTCATGCACGATCTTTCCGGCCACTACAGGACCCAGCGCGTAGGCGACGCAGTAGGAAATGTCCGCAATGGCATACACGCTGCCGTACACAGACACGTGGCGCACATCGACCAGGAACGCGAGGGTGGGCAACAGAGCCGTGTCCACCAGGGCAATGCCAAAGCAGATGCCGCATAAGGGAATGATGAGTTGCTCGAAGTTTCTGCATGCTGGCACGGTGCAAGAACTGGCCCCGATTATGACCATGCCAAGAGCCCCATAAAACCACTGCAAGTGTGGGTACTGGGCCGCCAGCTTCACAGTCATGTAGACCCCTAAAATGTGAGGGAAGAACGCTGGCAGCCAGGTTAGGCCGATCTCCCACTGGGACGAGTCCATGGTCTCCTCCATCCAGTTCGCAATGGTGGGCTCCAGAAAGGCAAGGGGGATGTTACACGTCGTCAATGCGCCCGCCACCACCGCTATGTAGGGGTCAATCATGAGTTTGTAAATGGGGGTGCCAACCGGCATGTTCTCTCTAGTCCTGTTGGAGAACGGCTTGAGCACAGTCAAGCATAATATACCGTCAGCCAAGCAGACGCAGGCGAGCGCGATGAACGGGACCCTTTTGCCCGCGAATTCGTAGAGCACCCCGCCAAAGGGGGGCGCCGCCAGGCTCCCGAAGGAGATGAAAGCCAGGGCGATGCCCAGGGCTCGACTCCTCTCTGCCTCCTCCGTGAACTTATCTGCTATCATCGCGATCCCAGATGTGTCCGCGAAGGCTGAGCCGAGCCCCTGCAGGCTGCGCGCCACGAACATGGTCGCGTAGTTTTCAGCGAAGGCAAAAATGCAGGTGGACGCGAACATGATGGACAGTCCGATCAGGAGTGGGATGTCGTATCCAACACGGTCTATGAAGGTTCCAGTCAGGGGATTGACGATGAGCTGCAGAATGGCTTTGGACGCGAAAAGGACCCCGACCTGCAGGTCAAAGTTCTCCGGTTGGACCTGGCGGTGCGTGCTGTTGTGTGAGGAATTGTCGTGGGCCACATCATAGGACTGCTCTGACTGGCTTTCTAGACGGGCTAAATAGTCTGGTACGATCGGTACGATCACCATGTAAAGCATGTTATCTAGCAAAAGTGCCACACAGACGATCACTAGAATTATCCTCCTCTGGCGCTCGGGGTCCTGGATGGCGGTTCCTAACTGTTTAGTTCTTTCGCCCATCTCTGACAGTTTAACGGCGGCAGACTGCGCCAAGCCGCTGGTTCCCTCTGCAGCCATGCTTCCCACTTTTCCCTCTTTCAGACAGAACGCTCGAACTCTTTTCTGCGCTGCGCTACTCTTCCGCACAGAGCGCGCCGCCCGTGCGCATCGGCTCTCCGCCTGGGTACTTACTGAACACTCGAGCCCCTCTCAGACCACCAACTTTTCCTGCTTTACCTTGGCATGCTGCGGTCATCTGGCTCATCGCTGGCGCGTGTCCGCTCTCGAGTCTTGGACGCGTTTTATCACTGCCGGCCGGACTTGTTTCATTGTATCGCGCGCCGTCATCCAAGTGACGAAGAGAACTCGTAAACTCGCGCCCAGGTTAGAAAGTCACCTGCTCGTCCTTCATGCTCTGAGGGGTCTTGTTTTCAAAGCGCGTGGCCACGTAAAGCCGGCAAGGTAAGAGCGTTCTCGCAAGCAGCTTCATTCACCTATAACGCCACAAGTCATGTCAGCATCTCAGCGCAGCAGACTTCGGACTGTGGCCGCTGCGAGGGGGGCACACGCGCATGTTTGTTGATTCTATTGAAATCTCTCCTCTTTTTTTCTTCCAAGGGATGTGACGCACTGCTTGCTTGCCCCCCAGTGGTTCCCCAACCAGCCGCATCCATTACGCTAATTTAACACCAAAACACATTCAATTAAAACCGCACTCACAGACTCGAGAGGACAGTCTGTTCGAAATGTATCTTCATTCTTAGAAATGATTCCTTGAAGATCAATTGGCCTCAAGAGTTTACAGGAATAGTCATGCACCAGTCAAAATACAGCGAATCTCTGACAACAGCATCAACAAACAGAAGTCCTTATAAAGTTACAAGCTTCCTTCTGACTGTTGAATGAGGTACAGCACAACCCAATCCGTCCTAAAATATTTACACCTCAACTACTCACCGAATGCAGATCACACATTCAGATAAAAGAAGAGTTCTTTCAGTGACTCCTTTTCACTATGAATTACTCAATAAATCATGGTATATTCTTTTGCATATTTTGAATTATATAAACATATAGAAACGGTGCCAGAGCATTCTTTCTAGTAGTCTCCTGTTAATACTAGTGATACACCTCCATGGCTGGTCTACTTGCTTATCACCGAAGGGCCAGTCTTTAATAGCCAGCACCTTCTATCTTTTCAATTTCAGACTACCTGTTTCATTATTACACACCAGTTAAAGCAGTGTTTATAGTAAAAAGTATTTGAAAGATTGACTTGCTTTTAAAAAGCTAACATTTAAGGCAATACAGAAAAAACAGCTTCTGATCATAGTGAGTACACGAATGGTACTTTCATTGCATGTTAAAAAACTGATTTGAATTATTATATTTGAAAAATGAACACCGTATTTATATAATGGTGACATTAAAATATTCTAACTAGGGAGCATTGTTCCAAACAGGAATACACTGGAATATAACAAGAACATATCATGATTTGATTTTGATGAACAGATATGAAGCGTGTTAAGTGTCAGTGTGTGTGGTGAGGTCAGCAGGTGTAGTTAAACTTCAGCACCACGGTGAAATGGACAGCTCTCCGTCTCCACTCAGCATTTTTAGCGAAGTGCTTGGCTGAACGACTGTAGCCTGAGACTTTAAGATTTCACAGAAGATACAATTTCAAAAACAAAATATTACGTTCTTAATTCTGAAAAAATGTAGATTATGTAATGACCTCAACCGTGCTTTTGGACATACTGCACGAGGAGACGGACGTTGGTAATTGGCGCCATCTCCTGTTAAAGTTGTTCCAGTAACGGCTCGTTCGCTCTCTTTAGTTTAGCAGAGCAAGGGGGACATCTAGCGTTTTGTGGAAGGTACTGCATTATCTGGTTTGTCTGATTTTATTCGTAGATGTGCACACAAAGTCAAGTTCACAAATCCTCTGAGTCACTGTGGGACTTTATGAAACACGCTCGGAAACGTCCATATCATTGATGATCAACTATAAACTATAAATTGATTAACATATAAACCATTTAAAAAACGAGCAAGCTGAACTCGAATACATGTAAAATGTATTGATCGCAATTAATCCCAATGTTATACACAACACTAAATAATGAATTCAAAAGTAGTGTATGACGCACTTTTATTTTTAAAGTACTGCTATATGAACAAAAGTGCAAGAACAGTTGGTTTGCAAACGTTTTAAACAAATAAGGTGCTTTTCAACAGCAGTTTTCCCTTTAACACAGTTACACAGCTGCAGTTTAAATATTTCAAAATCTCAGCTTAAACAGTAATATAATCAAATCAAATATAAAACAAAGCTACTTGCCACTACAGGGCATTCATGTTTTATGTAGTTGGTTATAGAAAAACAAGTTACCCTCAGAGTCCAGAGCATGGGGAGCAGAACCATTATAGCAGCTGTAAAAAGGAACCCACTCTTTATGAAAGTCTGTGTATCTGAATGCAGTGTCATTAAAGTCCCTGTTGGTGTAATGGTCAGGCATCCCAATACATTTGTTTATATAATATGAACAAAAGTAATGGGACACCTGACCCCCGCATGAATAATTACTTTAAACTTTGAGCATGAAATAAAAGTCAGCACCTATTTCTGTAAATTTCCTTCATGGCACATTTTTCCTGTTTTGCTTTATTACATGAAATACTTGTATTACATCTATTACCACTGAAGTGATCATTAAACTTGATCAAATACATTAACATAACAGGAAAACTGTAAAACCATTCCTTCAATAGCCAGTGTTATAGTGGAAATTTGGTGAGACATTGAATGTGTTCATTTCTACCAGCAGATGTCCCTAAAAGTGCTATCAACTCTAAGGCAAGTGCATCCCAACACAGACCTCAGGGTATGTCATCAGTCCTCATTTTCTCTTCATCCTAGTTCTCTGTGTAACTGTAGCAGGTCCTCACTCTTGGGATGTATCAAGAGCAAACTGATGACCTGTCTGGGGGTCAGCAGGGGCCAGGTAAAAAAGCGTAAAAACAGGATGTAGTGTATAATTTTTTTAAATGTGTGTCATGTTATTTTTCATACAACCACAGGTTGACACAGGGAATATGTTCAAACTATGTGTTCTTGTTTCACAGGCTTTGTTAATTATACTCTGTATTTATGTGGACTAGCTCAAAATGTTTTAAAAAGGTGGCAGTGCAAAAAATGTGTGGTGTATACTTTATCTTGTGCTTTATAAACCTGCATACATTAGCAGAACACAGTATAACTAAATCAGTCCATTGAGTAAATATTTTTAGGTTCATAAAACCAAATGTCAGAAGTTTTCAGAACTGTAGAACAGGTTTAGGGTCAATTACACATCTATTGTGATTGCATAACATTTTAATTATGGAGGACGACATCACACATATTTTCAGTTGATGCAACTCAAAACATTTATTCCCATGACAATGAAATCAGGGCAACATGATTAAAACTTTTAAGTAACGAAAACTCAAAATTGCATGAGTGATTGATGGTTTACTGTGATTTTGGGGAACAGTGCTAGTCTTATATGCTCACAAAATCCATCTTCTGAGCTAATGTCATTCATAACAGTGAAGACTCAACTAGGCTACACTGACCCAGAAAAGCATATAATATTGTAATATGTTGAATAATAGTGTGTTTTTACATAAACTATTGCATCATTTGGTAAAATAGGATATGGATATGTAATAATAACTTCTGATGTACAGCCAAGGCTATCGCCGCTCTCTTGCCCTCTCTCACACTGATGCTAATCCTTTATGCTGCAGTCTGCCTTGGCAGTCTTTTGATTCACTGGATAATAATGGTTTTAATTCTCAATCTGGCCTATAGGCTGGGAGGTTAGAGGGCAGGAAATACGTCACAATTTATCCCGCCTTACTTGCTTGGCCCTCTCTGGGTTCAGATTTTTTGTTGTTCCTTGAAAGAAATAATTAATTCCCAATTCCCAAGTGTACATTTGGACAAGCTATTTCTAAAATGCAGTGTGTGTGAAGCACTATATTTAGTACATGTTAGTCATACTTATCAATTAAACCATATAACTTTCACTCTTTGAACATGCTCTGCTCTAAGGTAAATAAAAGTATTCCCGGAAACAAATCCTTTCTATGGACATTTACCCTGGAGTTCTAAATTCAAATTTGAGAAAGTATGTACATTTTTAATTTGTTTGTGTTGACCTCTTAAACACAGTTTAACACTTCTTCACTCTCATAACTACATAACTTATATGTTAGTTAATAGTTGTAACCAAATATGTAATAGCTAAGGCTTAAACATTAAACTAAAAGAGTTTAGGTGGTTTAAAGGGTTAAAACAGGTCTTTTTAGTACAGAATATATTTACTATAAAGCTAATAAATGCTCTATCAATCTACCACCATAATATACAAGCTCTTTACTAATTACATGACATGACAAGTAGATATAAAATTCAACATTCTAAAACAGAAACATGCAACAACTAATTAAAAAGACATAATTCCTGCATTTGGTCCATTTGTAAACAATGGATTACAGTTCAATCTTCATAATTACACTGTCCATGATATTATGCAAGTAAGTTGTAAAATTATATCGAACATGACAATTACTCTTTTATGAAAAAATGTGCTCATTTAACCAAAAAAGTGTGGATAGAGGTCGTTTTCTAAAACTATTGCATAATTTTTGGTCATTATTGGTGATCCAAATAAAAGGTTTATATTGATTTTCTTATATCCCGAAATTAGCGTATTTGAAAGATATTGTAACTGTAATGCTGAAAAACAGGTCTTTTTTCCCCAAAATAATATGAAAAGGTCTTAACGTGATGTGCAGTAGTTATTGAGAGCCAGGGCATGATGAGTGCAAATGAAACACATCTCAGTTCAAGGTTTAATATGCGTAGTTTAAGTGAGCCAAAACAGGGAGTTCTATAAAGGCCATTGACGTATACAGTACATCATTAATCCAGATTACACACTGTCCATAATCCGTTAAAAACACAGTGTTTTGTCTTTTTTTTAAACACAGCATGCTTATTTGAACAAATATAGTCTTTAGCCAATAAATTAATACATTAATCCATCATTTAAGCATTTTGTACCGGTAAAGAAATTCCATGATATTCCATGTATTTTTTTTTACTAATATACACTTTTCTCTGTGTACAATCAGTTAGGCCTTAAAAAAATCTTGTGATGTTGTTCTGAATATAGTTTCACAAGTGAAATTGACACAAACTAACTTTGAGGTTACATAAAGTGCTGCAAATATGAAAGAGGGGGAATTTCAGTCACAGACCAGAATGTGTGGTTGATTCCTCACCCTGAGCTGGGTCCTGAGGACAGCTGATTATGAAGCTTTAACACACTGTTTGATTACTGCCTTGAGTCAAGCAGCACTGAAGCTCCAGTTTTCACTGTGCATGCAATTCTATCCGCAGACACATTTCCAGAGATTTCAGTGTGAGATATATCAATAATTGTATGAGCAATGACTACAAAAAAATAATTGTATGAGCAATGACTACAAAAAAAACAAGGTCAAGAAAGGAAGAAAAGTAGCATAAATATATATTCTGCTCCTTTCTTTATCTTTCTTTTTTTGTAGTCTTTTTATTGTTTATTGTATTGTTTATTGATATTAAAACTGTGACATGACACATAGATGACATTTAGATGCTTGGTATTCACTTCCAGATATGATTGCTTATTTAATTTTGTGACATTTTAAGGGAATTTTTAAGACCATAACACTGTTAGTTGTCACCTTTCAGCTTTACCTCATCTGACACTAAGATACCATATTGCAGTATAATCTTCTTAAAAAGCCTGTATAAAATGCTCATTGGTTTATACTCTGTAATCCAGAGAGAACAGTAAATACCTGAATTTCTCCAATGTACCACTTCAGAGTGTGGTTGCGTGAGCTGCAGTGCTGATGAAAAAAAAAGGAGAGGGGAGGAAAAGGACAAATTTGTCATCTCATGCCAGAGATTTTGAATCTAAGTATGGTATAATCTGCGAGTTTTGAGACTTGACTGCCCCCACAAAATCTCTTGATGTTCCTTCAAAAACACAAATCACCATATTTTAAGTGGACATCTGGGATGATGAAGATTTATCATATTTTAAAAGCATGTTTTCCCCTGCCCTCAACTCATCTGAAAAAAAGAAACGTCCACAAAATGACTTGTGGTCAGAACTGTGGCCTTGATACCAAATAAAGCTGAAAACACTGACACGCACTGGGTAACACACCAAAACCTAATAGTGTACACTGAAATTAGCTTTCAAATTAGTTGCCCAGTTTAGTTAAAGTTGTTGATTTTACATCACACTTTCCAAAGTAAATAAATGTGGCATTAACACTGCTGACCACTGGACTGCACATCACGAGTCATCATCCAAATAAAACTCAGACATCGGTCTTATCAATAAATAATAAATAAAAAAACATTTTTGGACATAATTTAATACAATTCTGATAGAAATGGTCCAAAATGTCTTTTAATAAAAAATCTCTTTACATTAACCTACACTGAAAGAGAAATTGTCTTTTGTTCCTATAGCAACAATATAAATTATTACTCTTCCAATATGATAATAGCTGTTTGTAGGTAAAAGAAAGTTTTGGCATTTGTGTAAAAGTCAGAAGTAGAATATGCAGGAGTGAGTACTGTAAGTCTTTTAAATGTTTTCCTAACATTAAATTCTATAAGCAAATGCAGCCTAGCCTTCAGCCTAACAGGAAGTGATGATCACAGAGGCTTATTTTATCTGGAAGCTTACATGGTTTGCTGGGCACAAGAAATGTCCAATTCCTTCATCCACTTATGCTCATGCCCTCTCCCTGTTTTCAGGACAACGACCAGCACAGCTTAACCTGTTTTTAGATTCACTGAGACTAGAGGCACTCTATGTATGTAAAAATGTATTTATCAAAAGGTTCAAGTCAGTTGTGATGCTGAACTATAGTCTGTTTTGGTCACAGGAACTACACACACACACACACACACATATACACACACAACACAAAACAAACAAAAAGAGCATTACAAGAGTATTACATACATTTATCATGTCATGTCTATTAACCCTCGTAGCATTTCTACAGCATCCCAGAAGCGCATTGTGGCCTGATGACTGTGAATGTGCTTAGTGTGAAGAGTTATGTAACATTACTAACCTCTGAAGAGAAAGGTCTTCAGTTAATCAGCTTTCTTACCCCTTCTTCAAGAACAAGATGGTTTAGTGAAAGTGATCTGTTGCAAAATGTTAAGTAACATTCAGAGAAATATTCGGTTATTGTTCTGAGCGGCAAGGATCAAGTGTCCTTTGAGAATCCAATGTTCAGCAGAATTCTTGTAATCTCTCAGATTTGGGAAAGAGCAACAAAATATCCCAGAGAGATGAAATGTATTTATTGGCAGTGATATTTGAACCCACTGGTACTGACAAGGCACAAAACTGAGAAAAGTCTTAAAACAAAATCATAATGCACTTGGGAAAGAACAAATAAAATATCACACTTAAACACAGGCATTCATGATCTGTTAAGCTTAAATACTCTTGTATGTTCACTCAGTCTCTCTCTCTCTCTCACACATGCACACACACACACATGCACACACATATTTTGTGCTTTTTGTGTTTATAGGGCCCATTTATGCACAGGAAATTGACAAATTATTATGTACCATACAGTTTGACTTCAAACACTGTGCTGTTTGTCTTCATGCTACAGATAATCGTATCTCAGACTAGACATCTCTGGTCCTAGAGGGCTGGATTCCAGAACAGAAAATTCCTGCATGAACACATGTGATTTAACTTAGCTGTTAATGACCAGATTTGGTTGGTGTTTTGGAGCAGAAAAAACACCCAACTGTACTGAACACTGGCCTTCAGTTTTCCAGTGCTGCCTCAATGTGATAATAATAATCAATGTAGATTATAG
Source organism: Hydrocynus forskahlii (assembly GCA_037974365.1). NCBI lineage: Eukaryota > Metazoa > Chordata > Actinopteri > Characiformes > Alestidae > Hydrocynus > Hydrocynus forskahlii. Next base: position 17,668,693 of record JBBPCX010000154.1, on the reverse strand, counting down.
GATGTTAACATAGTACCATATACACAATACTCAAAACTCACAAAAAAGCATGAGATTTCACTCTCACAGCAGGAAGGGACTTTTCAGCACAACATTGCAATTCCAAGAACTGGAGCCATTTGAAATGGTGAGCAATCTCACTCATTTATTAATGACATTAATGTGTGTGTGTGTGTGTGTGTGTGTGTATGTATATATATACACACTTCATATATATATATATGAAGTGTGTGCATGTGTGTGTATGTACAAGCCTACCCTTACAATGTTATTAAATGTTATTTCATGTGACGTGTGCCAGACCACTGTGAAAAACTACATGTGATTATGTTTTTCACATGATCATGTATGATCACAAGATATAACACTTTAATTCACATGAATCTGTAAAAACCTTGTAAAATATTTGTAAAGCAAACATATGTCATGGCTCTTGTTTCTGACAGGATTTTAATGCTCTACATCAGTAGTTAAACTTGTTTAACATGTACATAGTTGTGTGCTATTCCAGAGACTGCTCATTTTACTACTAATATATCAGTATTTGCCACTGTTATGCTACATTTCATGACAAAATCATATATATACATTATACAGTAAAAGTCAGGGCTTATACAAGGCAATACCAATATACAAAAATAAAGTAAAATGAAACACCTACAGTCACAATATATTTATTTGTACATATTTGTAATTACTCTAATGTTAGTGCTGTTTTTTTGCTTGTTTCTTTTTTAACAAAAAATGCTTACTGCTCAGATAAGTAGCTTTATAATTCTTCTAAGACTTTTTCCGTGTTTTTGCATATTGTCACTGTATAAACAAAACCCTGTATCTCCAAATAAAACTAACTTTCAATGTAATTCTTAGGTCAGTGTTACAGCATTTTATCCTGAGCGATTTTGTTACTGAGTCATTTAGTTTCACTCACATGAAACTCTGACTGTAAATCATGCAAAAGAATAAAGAATGACAAAAACAGTCATGCAGGGTTTTGTTCCAACAGAGATGCTATGTGACTGCTTCAGGAGCTGGACAGTGATAGCATGTGCAGGAGGAAGAGGCATGTGCCGGGAGGAAAGCATATCTAATTGCAGTATGTCTTGTGCGTAATCTCCTCCTGTCTGCTAATCTTGAGCACTGGGGAAATGTGTTATCATGAAAAGCACTGTTGTTTCTGGGATTATAGTATGTTGCTTGTCTAATACTGTCTAAGGCTTAACACTGACATCTCCTCATGGCAAGTGAGATTCTCTGGTAGGGCATAAAATACTGTTTAGACGTCTAGCACGGATGTTACAAAATTGCACTGCCCAAAATAATGGACGAATGGAAATGCATTGTGCTTTATCAAGTAAAAAAAATAATTTCATTTCATACTGTGACCTTAATATTCCCTGCTTTACGCTGGCAAAACTAAAACAGCAGTTCTGTTATTTCACAACTGCCATAGTTTCACAACTGCCATAGTTCATCAGATGTAAGTAGTTATGAAATATCAGCTTAGCTTTCGACTCATGCCTCGTGTGTAGTACTCATGTGCTGTTATTTAATCACAGCATGGAAGTGGCGTAACCCGTATTATGTGACTGAACAAAGTGCTCCTGTGGTAAGGCCCATTACAATGACTTAAACGACATGATCCGTCAGTAAGGCTGCATGTTCTGTGTTGAAAATGCATTTCTAAATGAGCTATTCCGCTTTCATGCCAGCTGAAATGACGTGCATTAAATATTATGCACCCATTTATCCCAGACACAGAAACAATATCCTATGTAACATGAACACATGATGAATGAACGAGCAAACGACATCACAATGACTGGCATGAGCTTGAGCATGTGTCATACCTGTCAGAAAGTACCAGAACATGATTAGACATTATTGTGTGCTTGGTTTATTTGGACTTGTTCTCAATAGAAGGAGTTTCAATCTTTTGTCCTGTAAGCAGCTGCCAGATTCCTCCTCGGTAGTTCTCATTTCCAAGAGCGTAAACAAAGACGTTGCAGATGGGAGAGACTTTAGCCACGATGGGAGCGATCTAGAAATGTAACAGAAAGGTATAATATTAGTGTAAACACTTTGTGTTCATACTTTTGTGTTCTTTAATTATGTATTCTGTAGAAAATAAAAGATTGGTGTGAGTGAACAACATGACTACACATTGTCGCTGTTAGAATGACCCATGTATCTCCATTGTTGCTGTTTTTATTGTTTTATTTTTTTTGTAATAATTTGAAATTGCCAGGTGCCGTTCGCACTGTGTCATCATTTCATGACAAACGGGCCCATAACAAATGGGTCAAAATGACTTGTTAAGTCTTGTTGATGTACACTGAATGTTAACTTAGATATAATAAAATAAACCTTTTCCCATCTCCTATAAAGTTTTTACCATGTGTCCTGAAAGCAACGGTATATTTAGTTATTACCAGAACAGGATATTGTCAAAAAAAGAACTCCAATGCTTTGTCTTCAGCACCAATACCTGAACGTGAAGTTGAATTTTAATAACAAAAACATTTAAGAAAACATTCCAGTCATAGTCTTCTACCCAGCAGTCTTGGATTTCAAAGACTCTGTAATGGGGGTTTTAAGAGATGCTGCAGTTTCTATTTGTACGGTAGACTGAAATACAGTGATAGTAACATGTGTATCAGTCATTTCAAACAAGCATTATCACCAGGGCACGCTGATAAAGGCTGACTACCCAAATTTGGTTTGACTTGCACAAATTTTCAGATATTCTGTGGTGGAATTTGGCTCGTACCATCCCAAATACATGACACAATGACAAATGACACATCAACTACACAATTGAAACTTGTTGTTATTATTACCATTTTTAGTTTGGGAGACAAAAGGTTGGCATTCTGCACAACAGCGTAGAAGGCTAGGATTCCATAAGGGCCCCAGCAGAACAGCAGGGTCTTCAGGGGTGTGCTACAGCTGAACTGCACACAGAGGATTTGAAAGTCAGTTTAGTCATGGGGCTAGTCATAGGCTAGTCACATGCTGGGGATTTAAGTCAGATACAGCGTTGATACTGGATTCCTGTACATCTTTAACATTATCTAAAGCATGCATTAAAAGGTAGGATAATACACAAAGACGATTCTTTCCAGACAGATTAAGACTAGTCATCTATCATGAAATAAACTCGGCTGTGATTAGTGGTTCTCTGTCAAAAATCCTGTTTAGAATGACATTTGCCCTATATTTGTGAACTCATGTCCCCTCTCTCTCAACCTTGTCTATCCTATTTTCAGAGAAAAATGCCAATCAAATGTTAAAAAATGATCAGTTTTGCAGTTTTACTTTCTGATGCAGTTTTACTTTCTGATTTCTGTTTGTTATAAGATGTTTGGTTTCCTTGCCTGGGCAAGTAGACCACACTGCACCAATAAGAGTCCTTGGGCAAGTCTTCTAACCCTACACTCACCTACATCTTTAATATGCTTGAAATTCTATATTGCTCTGGATAAAATAACATACCTGAATGTTATGTATGAATGCTGAAACACCTGCCCTAGGTGCCAGTAGTACTTATTAGAGTATGAAAAAATAGTAATTATATCATTATCATGATATCGATAATAATTAGGAATTTTGTAATAATTCATTTGTAACATTAACATACCAGTTTTAGTCATTTTTAGCACTGAACTTGTGTTGCCTTGTGGGAAGTTCTCACACAGATACTCAACTTCATTACAACCAGATCTGTCAAAAAACAACTGTGATATACAGCTGGTAGGTCATATCACTTCAGCCTCATTATTACAGCATATCTACAAATTTCATCATAGGCTTTTTTGTCTTTTATCATACAGCTACTTCTGCCCATCATTTGCCAGTGTATTACAAAATAAAATTATGAGCAGGGAACCCTGTGGTTGTTTACTGAGCCATTACTGGTAGAGCTTCTGGCTTGTGCGTGATTCTGTTTTAGAGTTACATAATAGCTCTGCTCCAATGAAGAGTTTACTGTTTACAATATGAAGATGCCTTTGTGCTCCCAGGCACAAGGTCTCAGCTCAAGCACCATAAATAATGGGTTTATGCAACACATGAGGGGAAATGTATACTAACTGACTCTTGCTGATGCCAGTCTCCTTTGTGAAATATTTCAACTGCATAAAACACAGCACTGCTTACCCTGTCCTGGCCTGTCTTCTTGAATTTCTTGTCAATGGATCTGTAGCAGGACATCACAATAAACACTTGGATTCCCATGTTACAGATGGCCATTGGAATCACATACGATACATAGTTCCTGTATGAAAAGACACAAATGTACAAGGGATAAATGGGTGGCACATAACATCATAAGCCTCGGATATTATAGTGCTCTTTGTGTCTAGAGAAAGTAAAAATTTATAGAAGAGAGAGAATGCATCAAATACAAGTCAAAATACCTTGCAACCATACATTAGAAAAGCACCTTGCAACCTTAGAAAATTATTAGAACTGAGGCTACGATGAAAATGCTGACAGAACTGTTACATATATTATATATTTTATCTCACTGAACCATATGGCTGGTGACTTCTGCTCTGCATTGCAAGATAAAATCAAAAAGCTTAAGAGTACTTTTTAACTTTTAAGAGTAACATTTTACACATACGTGTACTTTGTAGATTTACATTTACTGACTGCAGCCCATCTGTTGCAGTAAAACTGATCATTTCACCCTCTACCCACTTCATCAGTTGAAAAATAAATCACCATGGAATCACCACTAACCAGATATTATTTTAGCATTGGACACTGACATGGTACTGGCATGTTATTGGGTGATGCATTACTAGAGCTTTTAAACACTGCGTTCACTTACTGGCCACTTTATTAGATTTCTCCCTTGTTGGTGGAAGTGAACTATTAGAGATGGCATTGAAAAAATAGTGCTTTGGATTGCTTAATCCAAATGTGTACTATGGTTCCACAAGAATGAGACATATATCACCAACAGAATAACTGCCTTTCATTTGGCAGAATTTGTGTTTATGTATTACATTCAATTCGTATGGAGCTGAAGTACACATGTAAATCAAGCACGATTTTTCAGTGTTTAGCTCATCTTTTCCAATGCATAATCTGTTTTTCATCTCTTAGTTGTCATCTTCTAGTCATAATCTGTAGTCATCTTCTGACCACTGGACCACCCATGGCTGGATATTGTTGCTGGCATATCAACCCAGCACAGACTTCAATTCAGAAACCTTAGGAAAGCAGCCGCACCAGATATCCTCAAACCAATGACACACACACTGCATGCCACTGCCTTGTGGTATGTGCTGAAAATAGTAATATCTGGTTATCAGTAATCTATGGTGGTTCCTTTTACACATCCTTTTAAAGGATGTGTTATTTTATGTTGACTGCAAAGACAGTATTCACTTTTTAGTAGAGGAACATACACATTTGTCTTATTGTGCATTACATGGCCAATAATGGGTTCAAAACACAGCGTCCTAAACTGATATTTCTGGAGAATTATTGCAGAAAAGTCATTATCACCACATTGTTGGAAAAGGTGTATAATGTGAACATTTGTCAAAGACTGGGATATTAAAGAGAATGTTTCGTACCTGTCTCCTTTGCTTATGTCGAGAGTACAGCAGGTCCTCAGTGGCTCATAGTCATACTCTCCCCAGCCAATCAAAGGCATGGCTGCCCAGAAAGCAGTAAACAGCCAAATAAAGACAGCCAAGGAGATGACGCGATTCCATTGCAACTTTGTTCCTTAGTATTAGAAGACAACAGACAATATTAAAAGTCACACACTTTGCCTATTTATGCAGCTCTTCTGTTTTTCACAACATATTTCCACACAAAACACATATTTACTGGAGGATTAATTCTTCTCAAGAATAACACTGTTATTTGCATTTTAAATGCTCCCATTTGGTAAACTAATGGTTAGCTCTAAGTCGGACACGACTTAGGTTGGAACAGGTCTCATTAGGACTTACAATTCTGTACTGGCAAGCAAATTCAAAAGCGTAACAATTCCCAGAGACCCTTGCGAAAGATTGGATGAATAGGCCTTAGGTTAAGCCTTTGTGGTCAAGTCAAGCAAAAGGCTACTGAATAGGAGCTGTAGCAGATGGAATTTGTTAACTGTGTGCTGGCCAAGCTGGTGAAAAGCCATTCAAACAAAAGGCTTAAACCCTCAGGTCTGTGGAGAAATAGAATACAAAATGAATTGCTTTTTTTAGCTTCTTACTGGTGCAGTATTGGTGGTATCTGTCCCAAGCAATGGCTGCGATGAAGTGGATGCTGGAAAGGGCAGTTAGGAATCCATGAAAGCCGTGGGTCTGGCACCCTTCTGATCCATACGGCCAGTATCTACGAGTTTGTTTTCCACAAATGGATGAAGATGGTCAGATAGGCGTTTGCCATTTACACTATGTTACATGTGTAAGCTGTGCAGGTAGCCTAAACAGACAACAGTGTGTTGCATTGATAGTGCATGTAAACAAAGCTTCTCAGAGCATGATCCCCCAGCCCTTCCACTGACAGCATCTGCTTTTTATCACACAGGTGCCTGAGAATTAAAACCTGAACACACCCTCTGTCCTTTCCATTGACATCTCACCATGCAGATTCAGTCATTGGGAACTAACATCCTGAATCACGACGGTGTGCAGAAGACCAGAGGAGCTCACCTTAGAAAGCTGGAGAACGCAGCAATAGTGGCATTAATACAAATCCCCATGTCTGCCAAAGCCAGACAGAACACGAGGAAATTACTTGGAGTCCGCAAGGCTCGTATTTTTAGGAAAGCAACAACCGTGACCGCGTTCAGAAGGAACCCAAGCAGACCTTAGGAAGGCATAGAAACAAAAAACACACTTAGCTCCTTCAGACACCGCTACACAGCACGACACTTCTAATGTCATCAGCAGATAGTAAACAACACCCTAGCGCAATGGGTTTGCAGGGCACGTTTACCAAGGCTGAGAGACACTGTAGCCTGTGAGGCTCCGCTGTTCAGCTGTTTCTTACCCTCCACGAGAAGACAGGATCCCAATGAGAAGACATCGAGCTCAGAAAATCCCTCAGGCAGAGGATAAGCAGTCACCATTTTGAAAATATGTGACAGGAGCCCTGGTGATCACACCTCACCGTCCGGCCGCTCGACAGTCTGCAACTCAGGGGGGTCCAAAGAAGCCCACTTTTAAAGGGCCATTTCGGGACTAAAAAGCATGGACGTCATTATGCAAAGCCCTCTCTCTGCCTCAATCCGCAGAGGAATTTCTTAATGAACATAACAGCATCAGCCATTGCGCCCTAATACGTATTTGCACAATGCATGCGTAAAGCGCTCATTCAGTTACACAACGAGCCTTTTGTGTCCCTTCGTGGTTTTGTTGAGGAGGAGAAGCAGCCCAGCCCACTACACCCCACAATTCTCTGTTTTTTCTTTTCTGTTTTAAGTTTCTTTTTTCTGACACGCCTGCACAACAGGTGGGAGTCGCTTTTTTCACACACTCCTCTCAGTGCTGTCTTCAATTATCTTCATACTACACAGATCAGAGATTAGGTATGGTGCAAGACCAAGTATTGGATTAATGATAAACTGCAGGTTGATGGACCTTGGGTTCACTGTGCTCTAGAAAAAAAAAGCTTGATGTCTTTAAGGCTTAGTCTGCACACAGTGATTTCTGTCATGCACACTACACAGACAATTCTTCATTTATTTGCAGCATTTAATTGTAAGCCATTATAACATTTAAGCTACAAGCCTGGATTGGAAGTTCCATTGCGAGGACTTTTCTTTGGTATCATCGAGTCAAGTCAAGTAGGTGTTTATTTCAGTTCAGCCATGTACAATGCATACAGTGAAAAGACACAATGTTCCTCCGGTACTAACACAAAAACAAAAAAACAAGAAAAGATGAAGAAACAACACAAGACTTCATCAGTACATGCAGGACTGCAACTATAGTGGGCAAAGATCAGGTGTTTTTGAATGGTTTGTGGGGTCAGGGAGCTCACTGATGCGTTCAGCTGCTGAAGAGACTTTCTTGTAATGTGTGGCTCTGTTCTTGATAGACTTCAGTCTGTTGCTAGAGGTTGGCCAGTACCACAGTAAAATTCTCAGTGTAGAATAAACTTTTTCATTTGTGTCCAACTGGACTGAAAAAGTAGGATTAAATTCAACACTGGGGATGCAAACAGCTCTGAGTCAGGTCATTTTATCATATGCTGCATTCAGAGAGTGCACAGAATAATGAAAATGCTCGTTTTGCATTTTATCTACCATATAGATTCACTCTGTAGGTTCATAGTTACAGACTGCATCTATTTCTGCACAGTTTATCAGTAACCTTCTAACCTGTCTAGAAACTGAAAGAGAACACTACAGGACCACCACTTGACCATTTTTCATGGTGGGTAATTCAGTGTGTGTTTTACTGGTAGTCATGTATTAGGTGCAGCAGTGTGGCCTGAGATTTTACACACCAAAGTGTTGAGAATATTGAGTGATTTCATGTGCAGATGAGGTACAGTTTTACATACCTTACAGAATCAGAAAACTTTATTCACTCTGGAGGAAATTGCTGATGTAATAACTGCAAAGACAAACAGAGACACAGAGACAAGAACAATGTAAAATATAAAGTCTAAATAAATCAACTAAAAGTCTAGAAAAAAACCTCAATATTAAATATACTTTGCTAAATACACAAATGTGGGGTAAAAACAAATATATATATATATCAACAAGTAACTTCGACAAGTAAGTGAATTTCTAACAAAACAGATGGTTGTTAGGAGTACGCTATTGCACATAGTAGAGATCAGTAGTATAGTATTTATATTTGTTTGGCAGTAGTAGAAGGAGCCTCACAAGTTATGCACTGGGGCTAAAATCAGTCATTTTATACCTACAAGGTAGAATTGCGGGTAAAAATAAAATAGTTAGAATCAGTATTCCATGAGGTGTTTCCATAATTTTGTCCAACCTATGTACACATTTAACGTGCTTGAAACAGTGTGATTTATGTGAAGTGATTTGTTGATAATCCATAGCTGACTGTTGATTTTCAGATCCAACTCTGAGATTGTTCAGTACCTCTAGAACCAAGCAAGACAGCGTCACTTAATGGGTCTGATAGATATCATTTCAACTTTAGATATCATTTCAGTGCTGAAGAAATTTTAAAATCAGTGTATATTGTTAAACCAATAATAATTAACATTTTCATCATTTGATTTTACCTGCTAGCTTACAAATTGAGCTCTGGGAGAATCCTGACTGAGTTAAGCATACACAGTGGGTTAAAAGTGCAAAGATCTGAAGAACTGAATCAATTTCCTTCAGTTAAACTTGCATAGCACTTTCCTAGAGCATTGCCGCAAAGTGGCTTTCCAAAAATCCAGGTCCAGACCCTGAAAGAGCAAGATTAGGGAGAGAATGGGCGAGAAGAAACACTAAGAGGAACCAAGGCTCTAATAAGGAATTCATTCTCCTCAAAAAGTTAGGGGACTTATATTATATATAGCAATGATCTATGAGATGTGCAAATTTGAGGGATGAGCTGGCTGGTTGTTCATTAAATAATATAACTTTATGTTTACTGTAGTGACTTTAAAAAAATCCATCTGAAAAAGCAAGGGAGAAATGTTGCCTGTGTAATTAAAGATGTTTTCCTGAGATTCTCTGGCATGTTAATGAAATGCTGTGAAACAATCCTCTTCATGAAATTATGAAAGAATTAATTGCACCACCCCAGAGTTACCCAGGTCAAATTATTGCACTATTATTTATAGTGTGTTATAGTGTGCTGGGTGTTGTTACTGGTGTCAAAAGCCTGTTGTACCAGGCTATGTTCCTGTAATTTTGGAACCTTTTGGGGGATGCTGCTAGTATGTGGTCATTGTTTTACTGGTAAATAACAGGGGAAACTCTAAATAAACTATTTTCCACGCTGGACTTTTGTTATTTAGAAAATCCTTGCTAACTTTTAACATGTAAGTCATTTTCTTGTTTATTTTTATTCATCTGCATTACTTTAAAGGCACTTCAAGGTTTAAAAGAAATATTTGACAAGAAAAAAAAATCATGGACATCTTTATGTAAATTTAACATAAGCTAAGACTGTCTTTTCCTTCTCTTGTCAAGTTTTGCAGATACATGGTTTTCTTAAGACTGTGCTAATAACCAAAGAACTAACCTATTATTATTAGGATGTTTAGTGGAAGCAGAGTTTGGCTAGTAGTTGTGAAAGGCATTTTGTATGCTGTCCTGAGCTCTTATCTGTTTATAAAAGAGAACCGTGCTAATTCCTTTAAGAGGGTGCAGGATAGAATAAGGATTTACCATACAGCAATAGGATTTGGATTAAATTCATTATGGTTAACCAGTATGTTTTAGTTTTATCTTGATGTTCTGCAAGTTATGTTTAGTTTCCATTTTTAATGGAACTTTTACTTGATTTTACAACATTATTTCAATTCTTCATATACATATACACGTACATATAGGTCTTTAGGGGGGTTACATTGAGCTAAATAGCTTTTGATTTGGTGTGTTAAATGAGACTGTGCCACAAATGTTAAATGGAAGGTTTAGGATTACGCAAACACAGTGCGGAGCTAGAGTGAGCTGAGCTGGGGTCTATAGCATTCTTCACAGATTAAGACTCACAACATTAAAACCATTGATGGGTGAAGTAAATAACATTGATTATTTCATTACAGTGGTAACTGTCATGGGATGGGTTAAAAAAGGCAACAGGTGAACTTTCGGTTCATGAAGTTTATGCACTAGAAGCCAGAAAAATGGACAAGTGAAAGGAACTGAATAAGCTAGAGAAAAGTCAAACTATGATGGCTAGTTGACTGGGTCAGAGGATCTCCAAAACAGTACATCATGTGGGGTTTTCCTGGTTTAGAATGGTTAGTATCTACCAAAAGTGGTCCAAGGAAGGACAACCAATTAATTGACAACTGGCACAAGGCTCATTGATGTGGGTGGGGAGGCTAACCCATCTGGTCCAATCCCACAGAAAAGATACTGTAGCAGAAATTGCTGAAAAAGTTCATGTTAGCTGTGATACAAAGGTGTCAGAACATACACTGCATTGCGGCATCAGGACTGAATGTTTTCTTTTACATCATATGGATAGTTGGGCGCATGTGTGTCACTTACGTGAGGAGAAGATAGCACCAGGATGCACAATGGTAAGAAGGCAAGGCTACAGAGGCAGTGTGATGCTTTGGGCAATGATCTGCTGGGAAACCTTGGGTCCTGGTTCTCATGTGAAAAAAACATTGTTAGACCAAATATCTTTACTGACACCAATGATCTCTAATGACAGTGGCTTCTTTCAACAGGATAATACACCCTGCCACACAACACAGTTTGTTCAAGAATGGTTTGAGGAACAGGACAAAGAGAACAAGGTGTTGACTCTACCTCCAAATTCCACAGATCTCGATCCAAAGGATAATTTATGTGATGCAATTGTCATGTTCCCGGACGTGCCGGTAAGGAATGAGAACAGAGAGGAGCAGGCACAGGCTGTCATCAGGAAACGTTTAATCAAGAACAGAAGTAACAGAAAAAGGCTCGATGGCCTGAACACAAGAGATGCTGGAAATAACAAGTCAAGGGTAACTTAAAGAGCTAGTATGCTCCCATGACAGGAATTAAGGACAAACCAACATAAATAGCAGAGGGGAGCAAAACGGGAACCAATGGTCGATCATACATGGATAAACAGAAACTCAGGACAGGTGAAAACAGTCATGAACTTAAACAACACTGAACAGGTGGGGAGAGTTCTCAGGGAGAGAGGCTGTGACCTCCCGTGGTCACAGGCAGAGATGACCGCAGGGTTCCAACTACGGTCCCGCGGCGACCCCTAGCCGTCGCAGACCGGAACCTTGACAGTACCCCCACCCAAAGGCGCCACTCCGGGGCGCCGAGACTGGCCTCCCAGCCCACCCCACCATGGGAAGGGAGGTCGAAGAGAAGTCGGCGTTCATTTCCCCAGGGGGGCGGCAGAAGAGGCAGGGATGGCAGTGACCTCTGGTCCACAACCGAGGCCAGCGGAAGGGTCGCCGTCGTAGGGTCCGAGGGACGGGCTCTGGAGTCTGGGCTGGGACCGGAGCGGAGTCCAGCGCTGGAGTCTGGGCTGGGACCGGAGCGGAGGCCAGAGCTGGAGTCTGGGCTGGGACCGAAGCGGGGTCCGGCGCTGCAGTCAGGGCTGAGGCCGGAGCGGAGTCCAGGCTGGGACCGGAGCGGAGTCCGGCGCTGGAGTCTGGGCTGGGCCCGGAGCGGCGTCCGGCGCTGCAGTCGGGGCTGAGGCCGGAGCGGGGTCCGGCACTGGAGTCGAGGCTGAGGCTGGAGCGGGGTCCGGCGCTGGAGTCGGGGCTGAGGCTGGAGCGGGGTCTGGCGCGGAGTCCGGCGCTGGAGTCTGGGCTGGGACCAGTGCTGGAATCTGGGCTGGGGCCGGCACGGAGTCCAGCGCTGGAATCTGGGCTGGGGCTGGTGTGGAGTCCGGTGTTGGAATTTGGGCTGGGGCCGGCACGGAGGTCCGGTGCTGGGTCAAGAGCCGAGACCGGCGCGGGAGCCGGCACTGGTTCTGGAGGTTGGGCAACTGGTGTGGGAACCGGCTCTGGCTCTGGAGGTTGGACGCCCGATGCGGGAAGCGGTTCTGGGTCTGTCGGCTGGACGGCCGGAGCGGGAACCGGCTCTGGCTCGGGAGACTGGACGGACGGTGCGCAGACGGACTCTAGGACCCTGGTGGCCATCGCGGAGACGGGCTCTAGGGCCCGGGTGGCCGGCGGGGAGACGGGCTGTAGGGCCCGGGTGGGACCTGGATGGCCGGCGAGACGACGGGTTCTGGGACCTGTGTTACCGGCATGGAGGCGGGCTCTGGGACCTGGGAGGCCGGCGTGGAGGCGAGCTCTGGGACCTGGGTATAGGCGAGCTCTGGGGATGTCGAGGCCGGAGCGGAAGCCGGCTCTTGGGGAGTTGAGGCCGGCGCAGAAGCCGGCTCTTGGGGAGTAGAGGCCGGTGCGGGAGCCGGCTCTTGGGGCGGCGAGGGCGGCGCGGAGGCCGGCTCTTGGGGCGGCGAGGCCGGCGCGGAGGCCGGCTCTTGGGGCGGCGAGGCCGGCACAGAGACCCCACGCCCACCGTCCAAGCAGCAGCTCGAGCCCAGCCCGACGACGCTTCCCGCAGCGCTCTGGCGGAGGCGAGCAGC
>JBBPCX010000154.1:17639761-17655370 GCA_037974365.1 Hydrocynus forskahlii | reverse complement strand
CCCGCAGCGCTCTGCCGTCCCAGCGCGCTGCTCGCCTCCGCCAGAGCGCTGCGGGAAGCGTCGTCGGGCTGGGCTCGAGCTGCTGCTTGGACGGTGGGCGTGGTGTCTGGAGACGCAGCTTTGGCGGCAGGCGTGGCGATTAAGGCTGACGCTTGGATGGCTGGTGTGGGGACTGGAGCTGGAGTTTGGCGGGCTGGTGTGGGGACTGGAGCTGGAGTTTGGCGGGCTGGCGTGGTGACAGGGGCTGGAGCTTGGGTGGCTGGCGCGAGGGACGGAGCTGGAACGTGAGTGGCTGGCGCGGGTGTCGGGGCTGTCCGAGCGCCCTCCAAGCCTGGGGCCACGTGACTCAGGACGGGACCTGCCGGGATCAGTTGAGGTGGGTAGGAAGTGGGCTGGATGGAATCGCCGCGGTGCGGTGGAGAGCCAAGATGCATTGGGGGAGACGCCGTTGGGGCTGGCTGACCTGGTCGTGCAGGCGCCGGTCCAGGAGCTGCTCTCCTGGAGCGGGGCCGGGTTCTCCTCTTCCTCCGGGGTCTTCTCCCCGCCTTGGCGCCGGGGACGGCGGGGAGCAGAGTCCGCGGATCGAGTACCACCGGCCGTCCGCTCCACCCATTTAGGGGCTTGTTCTCCTCCGAACTCGCAGTCCCGGTGAGGGGGAGGCTGTTGAGGAAGCCCCACAGGTCGAAGGTCTCGATCCGCTCCGCCTCCTGGTCGCTCCAGCCATCGGTGAGGTCGTCGTCGGAGCTGCCATAGTCTAGATACCGGGATTGCTCTCCGCTCCGCTGCTCTCGCCGGGCAGAGATGACCGCAGGGTTCCATCCACGGTGACAGCAATGGACAAACTGGTCCAGTAGATGGATGTCACACCTCTCAACTTAAGGGATCTAAAGCATCTGCTGCCAACATTTTGGTGTCACAGCACACCAACAGAGGTCTTGTGGAGTCCAATCCACAATAGGCCAGAGCTGCTGAGGCTGTGTGAGGGGGACCTACACAATTTTAGGCAGGTCTCTGTAGTGCCTAATAAACAAGTAACAAAGTAACAAAAAAGTACCTTAACTGAAGAGGTAAAAAAGACATTTATATCTTTAAATGTTAGTTAATGTAACTAAATTTTGGACATTGTTGTTTTGCACTTTTTTTTGTCCGGTTATCTTGAAATTTTGTCAATATAAAGTGCTGCTGGCCTTTTCATATTACAACAGAAGAATGAAGATGCATGTTTTTCTTATAAGAAAAATGATATGTTTCTATCCGCTGTAGCCAACATCATCCCATAGATAGAACAGCAAAGTAGTGGTTCTGTCTCTTGATTTGCCAAGCTGAATGTAAGAAAGGTAGATGAGGTATTTTAATGTTTAAATTTTATACACAGCTTTCTGCACATATGAATCAATTCAGTTACCTCAAGAAACAATATTTGAAACACTAATTACTTTATCCTGTCTAAAAAGAATGAAAGTCACACAAATGAATGAGAGAGTAAGAGAATCTAAGCTATTGCAAAAAAAACCCCAATAATATTCTGATTTTCAATCAACACTACCAATGTAAACAGAACACTTTACTTAAAATGCTGATGTCAAGTTTTAGCTCCTCGCCAAGGCTGCTACACTGCACACACATTTGGAATACAAAATTGTGCAGAAAAATTAAACATGCTGCCACATATACACACTGAGGATTGAGTTTGCTGTGAAATATAGTTTATCTAGACATACAAATTATTAACTTGTATTCCCAAAACCTTTACTACTGCTTATGCTATATTAAGAACTTAAATCTATTTTTATGTCTTGGCATTTGTTTCAGTCTAGCCAAAACTGCTGCCAAGCTCCAACATGCATTATTTATAACCCAGATAACAACGAGGCTTTGAGAAGTATTATGAGAGTTTTGGGATTAGTTTCAGTACTGCTGTAGAGGACAAAGGTTCAAACATTCAGACAAAGGCCCATACTGTAAATCCAAATGTTTATATTCTAAACACTTTTTCTGTAACTGTAACGTCACAACTGCAACATGAGACTTTTTTTAGATCACCACAAGGTGATTAGCTGACGCTGCAGTCAAGCTTTCTCCAGTTTATTCTCAAATAGGGGAACTAAACACTGGGACCAGAGGTGTATACAAAATTACATGTTCTGTGGTCCTGATCCTGATTGATTTAAAATTTTTATCCAAAAGGTTAATTGAGCTTCTAATAGTAAATGTAAAAAACTGTCTATATGCTATATGTAATAATATCCATGAAAATATGATATACTTCCTAGTTACAATGGACTGTTTTAAACTTAATTTGCACATATAAACCTCCTTGCAGTGAACACATTTGAACTAATGTCCACTGGCTCTGTTTACAAGTGCTGTTTCAGCCACATCCTGAAATATGTAGTGAAATTATGGGCTTAACTGTCACGATAGCACTGAAAACGTCTGTGTGTGTCTGTGTGTCTATTGGTGTTATGGAATGGGGTGGATTAAGAACGAGTTGGGGGGAATCATGCATGCATTATGAGCAGTTCGGAAGTATTTTAGGCCTATAATAAACTGCTACGTCTCTGTGTAGCCTATCGGCTTCCAAGATGCAATAGGCATCTAAATGAAAATAATGCGCATCCTTTCACTAATCCCCCTCTATCCTTTTTATCTGGGGGACTGGCGGCAGTCAGATCACTATGGGACGCTGAGGCAGAGGGACGACGACATGCTGCAGATATCTCGATAAATGCAACAGCAAGCTGCTTCATTTCTGAGCCAGTTCCTGAGGGTAAGCTGCTGAAGTGCAGGAGGTTAAAACATGAAGCTCTCGGTTCTTCTGGGGCTTCTGCTCATGTGTGGAGAATTCCCCCTGGTGTGGAGCTCTTGTCCTTCTCAGTGTAGCTGCTTTTATCACAGCCTGAGTGATGGATCCAGAGCCAGGTGAGTGTAAAAGTGTTTGACCTGACTACACAGTCTCATCACAAATTAATTACAAATTCTGTTTTGTCCATTCTTTTTTTATTTTGTTTACTTGAAATCTGTAAAGATGGAATATGAAATTTCATATTACACACATTTTTTGGAGAAACTACCACTGTGAAATAAATCATCATCATGCATTTTCTTCCATGATTAGCCTGTCAGTTTTACTCATTCATTGTGTTAGGAGTATTTTCACACATTCTTCTTCAAATCTGGATCCTTTTAACACATAGATGTGTAATATGGCTCCAAAATCTAAATTATTTCCCCTCTAAGAGAAAAAATATACATTTAGTGTGTTAAAATCAACATACATGTGTTGTTTCAGAGCACACTCACTGAAGTGTTCTTTTATTCTATACTACCTGTGCCATTTCTAACACTCATTTCTGATTTCTGATTTTTCTGTATTGAAGATCCTGTAAAAAATAAACCTTTCATTTCTTTGTTCGTAAATTCTGTCCTCTCTCTCTGCTGTGTTTGTCTAGGAGTGTGATTTGTAATGATCCTGAGATTTCTCTGGTGCCTGCCAGCTTCCCCACCGACACCTCCAAACTCAGAATAGAAAAAACGGCCATCAAGAGAATCCCCAGCGAAGCTTTTAACTACCTCTCCAACTTGGAATTTCTGTGGATGTCCTTCAACATGTTGTCCTCCGTGAACGCAGACAGTTTCCGTGGCCTGTACGGTCTGGAGGAACTGAGGCTTGATGGCAATTCCCTAACTTCATTTCCATGGGAGTCATTATTGGATGTGCCGAGCCTAAGGCTCCTTGATTTGCACAATAACCAGCTGTCCTGTGTCCCGCCTGAGGCCACACTGTATATCAAAAATTTAACATACCTGGATCTCTCCAGCAACAACTTGCTAACGGTGCCCTCTGAAGTCCTTTCCACTTGGTTAACAATCAAACCCATCCAAGGAGCAGAGAGTTCAAAAATGATTCTTGGTGAGAAAGATGATTTTTAGTTACTTGCTGAGTAAGATGGCGGTGGGCTTCTTTTGCAGCAGAAATTACTATACTGTAGACAGCTTTGTTTATTTGTGACTATTTAGGAGTTGATAAGAGGTGCATGTTATGGACTGAATTCGCTTTAAATTTACTTGATTCATATACGCTCTTTTCCCATGAAAAATACACAGCAACACAATTTTTGACAAATTTAAGAAAACGTGAAGATGACATTGTATTGATGTAGTGTATTTTATTTTTTTGGGAAAGATGGACAATTTTAGATTTAAAGTAAAATGAGAGCACAATTTTTCAATATAATAAGAAAAATATTAACCTAAAAATACTTGTGGTATGAAGTGATCTAGTTCTATTTGAGTCAGATAAATCATTTAAGTGAAACAAAAGTTTTATTTTAATCATTTGTTTGCTTGTTAACAGATGAAGGTTTTTTTAGGCTGAATTGATTTTTTTATAATGTAACTTTTTCACAGCCCTGACATTTAAAGAGCTCTTGTAAAGCCCTCGTTTTCTTTTGACTACAGGACTCCATGACAATCCGTGGCTTTGTGACTGTCGGCTGTATGACCTGGTCCAGTTCCAGAAGTCTCCGTCGCTGTCAGTGGCCTTCATTGACACCAGGCTGAGGTGTGCTGACCCTGAAAGTCTGTCAGGGGTTTTGTTTAGTGATGCAGAGCTCAGACGATGCCAGAGCCCAAGGGTTCATACAGCTGTAGCCCGAGTCAGGAGTGCAGTGGGGAACAATGTATTACTGCGTTGTGGTGCAATTGGTGTCCCCATTCCTGAGCTGGCCTGGAGGAGGGCAGATGGGAAGCCTCTGAATGGGACAGGTGAGTCAGCACAGAGGAGGACGGTTAAGGCGCATTAGCCAGCCGCAGTAATACAATATAATTACTCAGAGAGCTGGCATGGAAGCACACTGCTGTAACAAAGTTGATTACACAATACTGCTTTCTAGCATTTCATTTCATTAAAATTGGCCTGCATTTGTGCTCAGGTGGTGTTCTTTTTTCCCTATCTGTTATTTTGCAGTTCAGCAAGAGAACTCTAAAGAGGGAATTGTTTGGTCTATTCTAAGTGTTCCTGCGGTCTCCTTCCACGACTCTGGAAAATACATCTGCAAGGCAACAAACTATGCTGGGAGTGCTGAGGCAGTTATTTCTCTGATCATAAGTGAACCTCCAAAAGTAGAAAATCAAACTGGAAATGCTAAGAAAGTCAAAGGAAAGAAGCCAAACCCTGTTGTAAAGGCTGCATACCAAGAAAAACTTGTCGCCAGATATGTTTCTCCCAGACCCTCCCCTGCATCTGCGCTTGTAGCCCCTGTGGTTTACACCGGCCCATATCCAGGTATGGCGAGTGACAGTACTACAGACAGCGGGACAAATCCACAACCAACCAGTCTGGATGGACTCCTAGATACCAATCTGAGCAACCTCGCATCCAACACATCCTCTCTGCAGCAAGACCCTGACAGAGTGGTCCGCTCAGTCAAAGTGATTGGAGATACAGACTATACAGTGTGTCTGAACTGGAGAGCACCAAAGGCCAAGAACACCACTGCCTTCAGTGTACTTTATGCAGTATTTGGGGAGCGGGACATGCGCCGAATCAACGTCAGTCCCGGTAACAACAGGATCACCATCGAGGGCTTGGTACCAAAAACCAAATACATTGCCTGTGTGTGCGTAAAAGGCCTGATCCCCAAAAAAGAGCAGTGTGTAATCTTCTCAACAGATGCAGCGGCAAGCGCTAATGGGACCCAAAAGCTCATTAATGTAGTTGTAATCACGGTTGCCTGTGTGATAGCCGTGCCTCTGACTGTGATCGTCTGCTGTGGGGCACTTAAGAGGAAAATCCAGAAATTCCTAGGCAAAAAGTCTAAAGACATTCAGGACTCATATGTGACATTTGAGACTCTGTCCCCCAGCACCAAGGCTAAAGGTCTGGAGGGGGAATACCTGAACAGACTGAACCCAGAGGAGTCCAACAGACTGCTGTCAGCTAGGTCCAGCCTGGACTCTGAGTCTACCGCTAAGATTGAGGGACAGCCGAATGAATACTTCTGCTGACAATTTCCCTCAACCACCGCTCCACCACACAGCCTAAGTATCCAGGCTCAGCCTCAGTATTTGAGTGCACACAACCTGTATCAACAGTACATGGCTGAGCGTTCATAAATACACCTATGGATACTTCACAATAGTAACTAGACACAATAGGAAGAGTTTTTCTTCTCTGGATCAGCTGTGTTCTTGGTTACTATACTTATGGACTTGGTTAAATGACTAAGCCATCTGGCTGGTGGTGGGGTTGTGGTTGAGCAATCCCGAAACTATGCACACATGAACTACTGACCCTTCAGATATCGGTTCATGGTTAAAGGGAATCTGTTTAAGTAACTGACTGACTGTATGTAATGTATATTATATATAGTATATATACTTTCTGTGTATATTACAGATGTATTCATCTTTGCATACCAATGGTGTAGTATACATTTTGTGAATAAATTAGAAATTCACATACATTTCTGATTTCTAGAATTCTTTATCAAATAATTGCACTAACACAAATAGTGATTTAATTATTTCATCAACATTGTGAAAATATTGCTGAATTATGAACCTCTATGAGATTTTTAGATATGGCAACATTTCTATATTCAGCTTTTCAGCATATGTGTAATTTGTGCCACTGATTTCCCCTGACAGTTGTAACTTTGTTTTATACCCCAAACCTCAGTGTGTTTAATAATATAGAAATAAACATTTTTATATAAATGCATACAATGTCTGAGTTATTTCAGAATTTAACTGAATGAGAGTAACTGCAACAAAATTCTACCTTCACTTTTAAAATTAGCTGTGCAAGAAGGGATTCTTTACTTGGTGCCACTGATAAGCCAGGCTTTTAGTGAATGATTCTTAAAAAAACATTTTTGTAAATGTGTGTGAAGAACACATAACACTTTCTACATGATGCAGAAGTTCTTGGCAGATCCCTTAAATTGGAGAAGAAATTATATTAAGGGTCTTTGTACCTTTAAAAGGTTCTTCACTCTCACATTTCTCATTCACAAACATGGCTTTTAGGAGCTAAAATAGTTCCATCTTACCACAACCTTTGCTTATTTTCCTTATTAATAGACTATTAATACTTAAATACATTATATATGCCACTGTGTGTGGTAAAAGTAGGAGTATTGGAAAGATTCTTGATCAATCAACAATCAGTTAATTAGATATTGAGTTAAACCTAGTTCTCTGAATTCCCATGTGCCTGACGAAATACGTCAAGGATTACTGTTAATAGGATTAAGTCGACTGTACCTGTTGACATGCTCTATGCAAGTCCGGCGTGGATGTTGACATGCCCCATGCGAGTACAGGACTATGGATATCATTTATAATGTTTTTGGTTTTGCCTTGTTACTTCTTTCAGTAAATCATATCAGCTCCAGCAATTCACAGTGTTTGACTGGATGCACCTGCACAAGTAATCGCCATGGAAGGTCAGTTGAATTAGCCTTTAATAGACTTGTAGGTGAACACTGTGACTGCTGTCCTATTTTTTATGTAACTTTTACAGTTTGACAATTTTACCTCCTTGCTAAACTTTAATACACAAAGTAACCTAGAAGGTCATATTAATAAGTAAAGTTATTTTGAAATACCCCTCAAGAGGTGTCTGAGCAATATAAACAACATGTAGTGCTGGACATCAAAAATCACTACCATTCATACATCCCCAGTTAGGGTGTGGCACATATAAACAGGAGGACACCTCTTCTCATAATCTGGTAGAGGGAAATGTTTTCTTTTGAAGTAAATGTCTTATTTTCATTCTAGGTCCCTCTTGTGCATGGAAACAGCTTTATCAGGGATACCTGAAGATATCCCAGAAGATTTCACAAAAATCCGAATTGAGAAATCACATCTGACTGAAATACCTAAAGCTGCTTTCTCCCATTATAAATCATTGGAACATCTCTGGCTAAATTTCAATGATATCGCTATCATCGATATAAAGAGCCTGGAAGGATTAAGGAATTTGACAGAGCTCAGACTCGAAGGCAATAAACTGCGTTCAGTACCATGGACAGCATTTGAGGATACGCCCAACCTCAAAATTCTAGACTTGAAGCATAATCGTCTTGATGTTCTCCCTGAACAGGCACTGAAATTTTTGCCTGGTCTGACCTACTTAGACTTATCCTTCAATCAGCTTACGGTCACATCGAAAGATGTCTTCTTGAAATGGCCTCTCTACCACACTGCTGTTAAAAATGGAGAGCGGGAAACTACAGTTCCCAATGTAGTTTTAGCTCTTCATGATAACCCGTGGCTTTGTGACTGCCGTCTCAAAGGTTTTGTTGAGTTTATCACTTCACTTAGCCCTCCTATCATCCTGATGAACTCCTATTTGACGTGCAGTGGTCCAGAATACATGGCAGGCAAATTTTTCCATGAAATCGAGCTGAAGACGTGCATAAAACCAGTGGCGACCACTCCATCCACCAACATCACCATGTTGCTGGGTGCAAACGTCACTCTTACGTGCTTTGCTATGGGCAGACCAGAACCAGCTGTCTGGTGGACATATGGTCTTAAGATCCTAAGAGGATTTCATGGTAAGGTTCATTCCCATGTCAACATATCACCATACGTTTTTTTACAGACGAGCAGATATTTCACTGTAAATTAGGCGTTAAAATTTAAGTATTATGTGAATGTGCATGAAGGAAAATCTCAATGACCAGTTTGTATGTAAATGTTCCAATAACGTGATTTTTAAAAACTAGATTATGACTTGTGACCTCTGTGTTTAATGGGAATGATGCTGTGAGATGAAAAGGCCTCATGCATCCAATCAGGGAAAAGGTTTGACCTCCTTTGAGCTCAGTTCTGCATTATCAATATACAATCAGGCAAAACAGGGTAGCTGGGAGTGATGTCAAGTGGTGCTTTTATATTATTTATTTGACAAGTTAGCACATCCTCTACATAAAACAAACAGCATTTTTTCTACCAATTTTATTGCACTATTTTTATGTAGTTGCTGAGTTTATAATATCAAGAACAATAAAGCAAAACATAAAATGTGTCTTAAAAATATGGGAGTCTAAGGTAAATACCACTTAGGAACACTTACAAGCATATTGAGTACTAAATCATTACATTGAGGTGTAACGTGTGAATTAACCACTTAACATTCATACATCCAAAAATGTCACATAATCCAAAGTTTTTACATTAAATGCTGTATCCTTTGTCCAAAGAGTTTCAGACCCATGTGGATGAAGACACGCTGAAGTCTGAGTTGGTCATTCCATCCCTCCACCTGACTGATCGTGGAGTTTACACCTGCACAGCTAATAACTTCATTGGCAATTCGTCAGTCAGCATTTTGGTGGACGTTACATCTCCTAATGGATCTCAGCCCCTTTCTCCAGCCTTTCCCGCAGCAGCCACTGAGGAAAATGTTTACATTGATATCCGTATTGCCAAGCAAACTGTGTACGGCATCACCATTGAATGGTACGCTGTGACGGAGAAACCTTCCGAGACCTGGTTCACCATTCACTTTGGCCGTTATGATGCACCCAAAAAGGAGCTGATCTATATTGGACCAGGGATCAACACCTACTCAGTCACAGACCTGATGCCAGCCACCAAGTATGACATCTGTGTGACTCTAAAGAATCAAGTGCCCCGAAATGGTCAGTGCATTGTGTTTGTGACAGGCAGTGACATGAGTGAAATGGAGCAGAGAGAGAAGCTCATTCACATCGTGGTCATCATTCTTGCCATGGTTCTGGCTGTGCCAGCGGGAATGTATGCCTGCACCACTGACACTAAGTTCCACTGTTTTGAGCGCGGTATGGAGAAGTGGAGGAACTGGAGGCGGGAGGAGGGGGCACACAAGCCAGACGAGGGACAGGGGGCCTTTGACAGCCTCCAGGCTGCAAGCGATGAAGGCCTCTGCAAGGATTCCAGCGAGAGCCACAAGACCCGCAGGAGGTCTGATGACAGGATACAGAAAACAAAATTTGACCGCAAACCCACAACACAACTCTACTGAGTTCACACACTGAGAGGAATTTATACCAAGATCAATAAGACCTTCCACTAACCCTAACCCTAACCCTTCCATTTTAACAAAAATACGAATGGAATCGCTATGCAAAGGGAGAAAATGTTTTGCATGTGGTAGTGTGAACCGGCTGATCTGTGGACCTACTGCTACGGGGCATTTTCTCATTCACACGAAGCGCTGTTCTGAGAAAAACTGTTCTCAAAACTTCCATTTATGCAGCTTACCAAGATGTCTACTCACACTCTTGGGAGTCAGTGACTGTCAGCAATCTGTAAATGTCTTTAAAAATGACTAACACAACAAACGTACTAAAAGGTGATTCATTTATTTATTTGTTTAAACACCTCCTGTCAAATCACATGCTTTATTGATATTCTTGTTAAAAATGTTAGCATATTCTCTACAAGAAACAAATGGCAGTTTTTCTCTGCACTATATCTATTTATTTGCCGAGTTAAACATATTTAAAACAAAACATAATATGTGCCGTGATTTTTGAACAGACTATAATTCATATTTTCTCCCTCCAATATGCTGAGTTCAGTGACTACTTGCATAATTCCATGTATTAAACAGAGCCTTGTAGAAGGGTTGTACCTATTTTAAAATTGTCTTTAGCATTAGAAAAGTGTATTTATTTTTCATCATGTGGATGCATGGTGTGAGACTATGCTATGTGAAGCATAATTTTAAGAATTCTTTTTTCCTTACTCAAGTGTACACTGAAATAAAAATAAACACAGAGTCCTATTTCCCCCCAAGTTGTAGAGAGGCAGTTTACTATTGTGCTAATATCTGGACTAACTAACTGCAAGCATGTCTTTATTTTTGCTTTTTTCTTCATCAATCACAGGAAGAGTCAAAACCTTTTAGATTTTAGGACTTGCTGCAAGTCATTAAAGAGCCCATATCATGGAAAAGCAAACTTAAATAGATTTTATATAGCATGTAAGCATTGTTACGGTTTGAAAATGTACCATTTACTCTCAACCTCATATGGTCCACACGTAGAAACTAAACTGCCAAAATGTTTTTCTTTTTTAACAGTTTTATGTGATACCAAACATATCATTAAGTATGTCCATCAGTGTATCAGCCCTAAAATCATATTGACATAAGATGTTTAATTCTAAAAAAATGACATAGCTGTTTGTGGTGCACACATCCACAGGAATTGCAATAATTTACTGTTTGGAAAAAAAATCTGCTGCAATTACCAGAACAGCTCCATTATTTTATACATAAAGCTTATAATTAAATTCTCATTTTCAACACAAATTGATCGGTGGCAGGGCATCAGGGGTGATGCGAAAGTCCATAATATCCTGTGCATTTCATTCGTAAAACAAATGAAACAGGATGGGGCCCTGATAGGTGGTCCAGGGATTTCTGGGACACTCCGGGCCCATCTGGAGTGTCGGTCATGGGCCGGGCCAGGGGACCTCCTTCGCTGCGGTGGGCTCGGATCCCCCGTCCTCTGGGACGGACCCGGGGGCTTGGATCTCTCCGGTGTGTGGATGGCCCTCCATTGGGGGTGGGGGGGCAGGCTGTGTGGCTGTGTCTGGGACATGGCCGTGGGTCCTTGCGTCTCGTGCCCCCTCCGCAGCGTTAACTACCGGCTTACACTTAGACACACATACAAGGGCGTAGAAAATACAAAACATTTATTTTGATTTGTTGTGTAACTTTTTTTGAGTGTTTGGATTCTGGGTTTTTTTGTGTGTGTTTTTTTTTGTTGTTTTTTTTTCTTCTTCTTCAAAGGCTACTAGAAACTTCTATAATTTCGATTTGTGTTTCTGTATGTATAAATTTGTTTCTGTATGTCTTGTTTCTGTGTTATTTATTTTTGTATGTCTTGTTTCTGCGTGATTTTTATTTTTAATTTTTTCGTTTTTCTTTCTTTTTTCACATTTTCTTTTCACTCTCCTTTGCTTCTTCACTGTGGCGGGAGGGGTAGGCTTGGAGCAGCTTTAATGACTGTTTGTAAAATGAAACAACAAATTAAACATAAAGTTGTCCTCTGAAGGGGGGTGGTGGTGGCGGGGCAAAATAAAAAAAATAATAATACATAAAAAAAACCCAAATAAAACAGATAGACTGTGACTGTAATAACATTTCTATTTTTAGGCATTACTGATTCAGCAGTGTGGGGTTTCATCAGAGCTGGACAGCACTGGTTGAACCTTGGTAGGCTTCTCTTATGAAGTGTGGTAAGGACGATGGCCAAGAGGTTTGTGTAAAGGGGGCCTTTGGCTGACACCCTTATCCAGAGCGACTTACTTTCATTAGTCACAGGGAGACTGCCCCTGGAGCAACTGAGAGTTAAGTGTCTTGCTCAAGGACATAGTGGTAGAAAGTGGGGGGTATTGAACCTGCGACTTTGTGGTCATCGGGTTCACTACCACCCATTTTGTGCCTAACTGGGCATGTCTCTTCGTGTTAGCACCCATGAAGTAGGAAGGGCATAAAACACTTTTTTAAGCAATCCCACAACATTGTTTTGCCAAAAATTATGAATTTGGTAAAGCAAGCTGGTCCCTAGAGGGCCACCAATTAACTAATGTTGATTAAAAAATTGCAATTGACTGAACAATCTCTTGGAACATAAAGGTTTAAGCTTTACAAACTATGACATGCGGCATCACTACCACATCCTTTTGGGGGCATGCCACATTTTATGAAATTTTACCCATGGGTGAGCTACAACAGAAACATTTCAATACCTCAAAAGCTACTTGAACTAAAATTGCTTAACACTTGGCTAGATTAACTCATAACTCCTAAAGGTCCTTTTCGCTCACTCGCAAAATGGCCACTAAAAGCCAATCAAAATTCAGCAGACAATACGTGCCTGTTTCTTCATTGTCATTTATAATGATATACAGACAGTTCCCCAAAGTTTTAAAAAATAAAAAGGATGTCACTGCAACAAGCTACAATATGTTTTCCTCAGTTCCTCTGACACGGTTTGGTCTGTCATTACAATTCTGTCTTTAATTCCTTACATATCATTTACACAATACTAATTCCACTAAGAATAAAATATACGACAGTCATCTCAAACATCACAAACATCAGCTCACAACATGAATTAAAACACAAAAAGACCACATTATATTATTAAAATTTTACTGCGACAGTCATAGTTGTAATGCATTTGTGTGATTGTTGTGCCCTTGCATTTATGGTTGCATATGTTCAGTATTTGTCCTAGCCAGGGGTTTATTATGTAACAGATTTATTTTTAATGCATACTATTCGAGTGCAGAGGTATAAAAGAGGATTTGGGGTTTTGATGCCTGTCCCATATCATCTGAACCCAGTAGCTACCCAAATCCTTATCTTTTAAAATGGACACTGGCTTCCACAAGCACTTTGTTCCATTCACATGACATAGTGACATTATGGCAGTTACAGGAAGCTTTATTACTGACATCTTCAAAACCCATTCTCCACTTATTTCTACTATTTGGGAGGATTGAATTTGAGCAAACTGGGTTTAACACTGAAGAGGCACTAAGCCAATTTTTCCATTCTCAGTCTCAGTGTAAGCATTCTGAGAACAGGAAAAAAAATACACTGTACGAGCATACATGCTGTCCAAGTCAATGCTAAAACTCTTGTAATCTTAATGTGTTTTTTTGTAAACTGTCTGTCTTTGGCCATGTATTTTATATTTGCATTAAGATTATACACTATGCCATCATGAACGTTTGCTTTATCCATCAGGGGAGAGGGACAGACAGTGTAGATTTGCATCAGAAGTCTTAGTAATGACCAGTACAACCATGTGGCTCAGAAAATACAGCGAGAGCCAGGTCATTGTTCACTTGATGCTACTTGATATACAAAAGCCATGCATTACTAACTCTCCATCTCTGGCTCCTACCCCAGTCCTACCCCAGTACTCCAATCCACTGTGACATACAGTAATGACTTTCAACTTCTAGGAACAGCCATGACTGAGTGCATTGTACACTGCTTGTAGATGATCTGTGTATATTTCATGGAAAGGCGTGAATATATATATATATTCACGCCTTTATATATATATAAATACACCCACTTTAAATACAACCTTTAGCAGTGGCTAGCAGTCAGTCATTTCATGCTGACAACTGTGTAACCTCAGTCAGGGTTTTCAAAGCCCAAAATAAATGTCCATTTTTGTTTTGAATGCTGTGCTTTTTCTTTTATCCTGGTGCATCAATGCACTTTACAAGTTTGTAATCCTCTCTTAAAAACCTAGTAATCCCACTCACTGCCAACATGGCATAATTCCATTCCATTTGTGCTTATTTTCCCCTCCAGCGCTGTTTCACTTTAAATTCATAATA
The DNA here is from genome assembly GCA_037974365.1 of Hydrocynus forskahlii. Lineage (NCBI taxonomy): Eukaryota > Metazoa > Chordata > Actinopteri > Characiformes > Alestidae > Hydrocynus > Hydrocynus forskahlii. Next base: position 17,640,997 of record JBBPCX010000154.1, on the reverse strand, counting down.
GCCTCGCCATGTCAGAACTTTTGTCTCACACGGGGTGCTTACAAATGAACAGGACATCTATACTATTTGCTAATTTCATACAAATCACAACTGAAAGTTAAAAAAAGAAATTATATTAGCATTGTATAAGACCTTGCTATAAACTGTTTATGATATGTATCCCCTCATATATCCCACAGATGCTGAGTAGAGACACCATTTAATTTCAAGCTGTAGACTGAGTTGATACATAAATGTAATTAAAGTTTAGGCTTACTAAAGCACTGATCTGCTGCAAGCACAGTAAAGAGCCATTGCACACATCTGTGTCTGTAACATCCACTCAACTCCTTCTTTTTCTGCATGCAATTTGTCCTTGGACTAGCAGTGTAGCTGTATTGGTGCATTTGAAGAATTAACATTAAAGCTAAACTTGCAAATACAGATTTTGCTAGCAATTCTAATAATATAAAATATAAGATTGCTATGAATTCCAGCTGTTCTACATAGTAGCTGCACACAGCCATGAAGAGAGGGACTCTAGCAATATCTCTCTTGCTTCTTGTTCATGAGTTGGACTACAGTAGGTATCTGAGAATATGACAGAAGAGGCCCAGGGACATGTTAGCAACGTATCGCAATGAAATCAATATTCAGTGAAACAATTTATTTACAAAATAGCACAAATAAACACACATGGAACCATTTAATTCTGTAATGTACAAACTTACAACAGTTTCTTTTTCAATATTGTACAACAGAACTTTCCTCATATCTATCTTGATATACACAGTGACAACAGACACTTAGGAAATAATATATTTGTACAAATATTGTATTATGTATAAAAAATCAAGTTTCATGAACAACAGCCTGTTTGAAGACAGAACAACTGTAATTCAAATGTTGCACCTGCATCCGTCTAAGACCCGGAAACTATCTAGAACGTTTGTAAATGTATAGAAAATGGTAGTCTAAAACTGTAAAACATCAAACAAGTGCATTTCTATAAAACACAACTGTACTTTGGCATTGTGAAGATTCATCATTCAAATTTTATGAGATCTGATATACCTTTAATATGCCCACAAATAATACTGTTAAATTAAGTCTGGGAAACATAATATTTTGTGAATTTGTATTCAAGAATTTAGTGTAATTAGTAGTAGTGTTAATGTTTTAGTATTATTATTTTATTATACCAATATTCATACGTTTTGTGGCATATATATGTGTCTATATATATATGTGTCTATA
>JBBPCX010000154.1:17622685-17639661 GCA_037974365.1 Hydrocynus forskahlii | reverse complement strand
GCTACCAAAGGCTTGATGAGAGGACAGTATACCAGGATATAGCAGGCTTACCAGCCCGGTGTGAGCACGTGAGTCACAGAGGTCTCCTCTAACCTCTTACCAGGCTCCACCTGCTGCCCCAGCTCAAGACTGAAAGTCTTTAAAACATGGAGCAAGTAGCTTGCATGCTTGGCAGTGAAACAGGAATGCAATCTTGCTGGCGAGTGTCCTCGTGCTTAGCACTTGATTATCACCAGAGTTTGCATGTTCTGGACATCAAGTCAGATGCGAGTTCTTACAAACATATCTGAGAGACATACAAACAGTCAAAGCACTAGAATCGGTTTGTCATCTTCTTCTGTTCCAGTCTTAGTTTGAGTTCAGAAACCAGTGCTGTGTTTACAGGGTTTTCTTTATGTTTGCAGGATCTCCTCTTTTGTTTACCAGCTACAGCGGCAGAAACAGTCGGCACTGCCCATGACCGCTCCCCTTGTCTGGAATAGCCTGGCAGTGGAGGTGGCTGGGGGGCTCTGGGGGGTGCTGGAGGAGACCATCGGGTACCGACACCGTTGTTGTTACTGTTGATGTTCTCCACTGTTGGAACTTCAGTTTCTTTCATCATGAAGTTTTCACCATTGTTCTGCGGTTTGAAGGGGTTTTGGAAGTTCCATTGTTTGCGATGCCTGGCTCTCCTTCTTATGATGCGCCGGGAAGGCAGGATCTTGTTGGACTTTTTGTTTCGCATGAACATGACCGTAGATATCAAGACTGTGACAGCAACCATGACAAAAATGACACCAGTGATTAAGCCTAGGATTTGCATGGGATTTTCCCTACTTTGCATTAAAAAAGAGGCCAAAGGTCCCCTGAGTTGAGTCTGTAAAAGAGCACAAAGAGAAATCAAGTCCATGGGACTGAACTGAACTGTACACACATATGGTACCAATATCTGAATGCAGTATTACTGTATGTTAGGATGTATAGAAAGGTTAGCTCAAAAATAATTAATCCAGTAGGCTGACTTCATGCACACTGGTAGACACATATGATTTAAGTACAGATTTCTTGATGGACTTGAATGATTTATTGATGGATTTGATGAAAAATCAAATGGTATATCAGAGCCTGATTTAATATTGAGACAAGATCAGAAGAGTTTAAAAGGGCACCCAGAATACAGACCATGCAGAATCAAGCTGAATTTTAAGTCAGATGAATGGGGAAATTCTGTTCTTCTTAATTTATTATAAATTAATTCTGTTCTGCATAATTTCAAGTATAAACATGCTACTGTGCTCTTGCGTTTGTACTCTTTCACAGACTATAATTATTCTGTGTCATAACAATAAAATGACAGTGAAAAACTGGAAAAACATTGGTGCTGGTGTCAGTTAAAGAAAACAAAACTGCACAGTGCCGGAAGAGTGAATCATGGTCAGGGCCTCCTAATCTTTCTGATCTTGCCCTGTGGTTGGACCCGGGACTTTTTTACAGAGTTCCAGTAAATAACGGTGGATATGAAAATTGTCAATGAGATGGCGAGGATGACAATGCTGAAACATATGGCAAAAACAGTCCAGGGTCGGGTTCTTAGGCTCATGAAGTATGAAAACATTCTGGATTTGATCTGCAAGGACAATACAACACAAACTTAAAACTTTTGATAACATTTGAAACACTGGCTTGACTTTACATTATCTGGAAATTTCACAAGATGGACCAATAGAAATGGCTCAAAATGACTTGGGAAACGTTTGATCCAAAACTTTACTTGGAAAGTTATATGGGAAGAATTTAACTCAAAACTTACTGCTTCTGTGATGTCAATCTTCACAATAGTGGTGGTACTGAAAGATGGGGAGCCTCGGTCTCTAGCCTGGACCACCACAGACCAGGTGCACTCCTTCTGATTGGTGATGTTCTGCACTATATCCATAGACTTGATGTAGGGCTTAAGTTTAATCTCTCCTGTCTCGGCATTGATGTCAAAGATGTTGTCTGGTTCTGTCTTCATGATGGAGTACTCGATAACATTGTTGGGCTCCTCGGCATCATCATCTACTGCCTGAACAACACAAGTGACATTCAACTGTAATATTAATATATATTTTTTAAATACAAATGACTTCAAATCTCAGAATGTATGGAAAGTAATTCTCTGACCTCTATTTTTACGGGGGCACCAATGACCATTGTCTTCTCTAAGGAATTCTCATTGAACTCTGGTGAGTGGTCATTGAGGTCCAACACAGTGACAAAAACCTCAGCGAGGCTGTATTTCCCCTCTGTGTCCTCTGCCTTCACATAAAAGTTGTACTTGGATTTCACTTCTGCGTCAAGACTGGCCCAGGGCTGGGTGTAGATGATCCCTGAATCCGCCTGGATAAGAAAACTGGAGGAACACAGAAGACAGGAAATGAGCACACAGGGGGAATCTGGGTTACAGAGGTTTTTTTGTTTCTGCTTTTGTGAACAGCTCAAAAAGTAGAAACACAAGTCACTGTGTGAAATCATTGTTACAAATCTGTATTTTTTAACAGTTAAGTTGCAGTATTTTTGATTACTTTAAAGTGATTATTTCTGTGCTGAACGAGCTGACTCAATCTTTTGTCTGCAAGCGGTATAATTTATCTTTTACAAATAATTATCTGTATATAATTTATCTATATAACTTTTATATAGTGTGTTAGCTGTAAACTTTCACAAATTCTGTTCTATTCTATTCTGTTCTATTCTATTTGGTTAAGTGGGACTATAACATGAACATAGGAACAATTCATTATTCCCCAGTTCCATTAGCAGATTAGCTGTGAGAGAGATAAAGACATTTTTAAGCTTGGAGAACACAGTAGTTTGTTCATCAGTTTTACTGGAGGCCAAATAAAATTATAATTATTTGGTAGTATCATGACCACAGCATTATAAAGACTAACTGAAATAGTTCAAATACTTTATCAGTTGGGAAGAATAGTTAAAAGGCCAAGCTGAAATATGCTGACATACTAAGATGAACATCAAGGCGTCTGAAGTGGATTCATCACAAGCTTAAAAAAATACTCCTGAAATTGTGAAGCACAGTTAGACCTACCATTTAAAGCTTTTGTTTTTAGAGCCAAAATATGCAATTTTATAATAAGCAATTCCCCTCAAATTCTGCATAGTTTCAGCTTTATTTTGTTGGTCCCTTAGACTGTACTGGTCTCTGATTCAGTGCATGTTACATAATTTAGACTTTTATTAATAGTCATGTAAAGCACCTAATTTATAAGTTAAATAATGAGTGTCTTTATATGTACTGTTTGCTACAATATTGCTATCACAGTACTGGCCTGGGCAATAGTGATGTTGCTGAGGGCCAATTACATATTAGATATTTGTATGGGAACTGACCAACCAAATGTTTACTTAAAGGGTTTTAATGAATCAAGGCATCTGCCTACTAACAAACGGAGGACCGATGACTATAAAAAGAGATCTCCTTGCAGAGCCCTGGAACCCCGTTTGATGCAGGCCTTCGTTTTCTCACTTATTTCCACTGATTTGACAATGATATGTTATACGGCTACCATTTATATAACCACCTTTGATAAATCTGTACAGTTTGAAAGAGAGGGTATGGGTGACTGTAGACTTGAAGATATGGACCATAATTTTACTCACAGGTCCGCTCCTGAGCCATAGATAGAGTATTTGACGACACCCCACAAACCAGAGTCTGGATCTGTGGCCTGCAGGGAGCATAAGAAGATCAGTCAAATGTCACTAGAGCTGTTCAGTTGTAAATCTACGAGTGTCGCATAAATGCCTAACATGACCACTATGATGAGGTTATGGAGAGGTAGCTAAAATCATTATTAGAACGACAGAGCGTGTGCTAATCGGACTACACAACCGTTTGCCCTCTCGCTGTGCTTTTTCAGTGTTCCTGTAGCCAAGGTTGAGCACTTGCAGTTCATTTAGTTGATTGGAATGGATCAGGAGGCAGGATAACCCCTGCCAGACCACTGCTCACTCACACACCAAGACACACACACACACACACACACACACACACTCTCACTCTCACACTCTCTCTCTCTCTCTCTCCCCCCACTAATGAAGGGCAGACTGGGACATACGTTCACATCCAACACAGACAAGCTTATCAACACACTGCTGGTGCCTTTGCCAACCCCCCCAAATGAGGTCACCTTGGCTATATAAATATGTGATCTGCCAAATGGAGTTTTATTTAAAATTTACAATGAATTTCAGAAACTATAATGATTGATAAACAACCAAACAAACAAACAAATATAAATGAAGTTAATTTCAAGAATGAGAATACTTCCATCTGTAAATCATATGAAAAAATGCAGTAGCGTTTAACGATGCAAATGGTTTTGCTGAGAAAGGACTCAAAGCATAGTTGACGGCAGGGAAAGTGGTTGGTAAAATCATATGATCATACCGGCTGGAATTACTATAATGTGTTAAGCACAAAAGTCAAATCTGGGGTTTTGCTGTTACACAACAGAATGGAAATGATAACCATCTGGCAGCTTACCTCAGTTCAGACCATTAAGCTAGGGCTACCATACTTGGCACGATTTTAGATTCTTATCCCCCTCCCAAAATTTTATATTAAGAGAATTAATACTGCACTTCAGTTTTGAAACAGACACACCTTTTAGTTCTGGGGAATGACACACATGTATAAAATTTATTTCATAACCATTCTATTTTAGTTTTTAATACTCACTGTCACAGACACGACATTGGAGCCACCGGGCGAGTTCTCAGGGATCCGTGCAATGTAGAAATCGGAGGAGAACTTTGGAGCATTATCATTAGTGTCAAGTAAATTTATGACCACATCTGCAGTGGCACTGAATCTCTCAGGGGTGTCGATCTCCACCGCAAGAAGCTGAAAAAAACATAAAAAGTTAACTGTCTTGCAATAGCTGTCGTTTAATTTCAGATCCACTACTGTAATACGTAACCATATGCTGCAAAGAGACAAAAACCACTACTGCTGTCATTATATATATAAACATGGCCATTTAAGAGTTTAGACAGTAATGGAGATCTTAGTTTCAAATATCACTTCTAAGACAACTATTAAAAGGTGCGTCACATCAAAAAATAAAAATAAATACATTTATTAAGATGAAATTTATTAAAATAATTACAAAAAAAACACCATTTCTGGAGCACACTGACCAGACAATAAAGGACAGCTGTGGTATCTCTTATACATTTATGAAAAGTTCCACTTGTATTATCGGAACAAAAACAAAACGTCAAGAGAAATAGCACTTTTCCTTTGTTGCTTAAACTTTACTGGCCGGTGTTCCAGTACATGGATTAAGCCTGAGCCTAAATTGCAGAGCCAAAGCTAAATCGCCATTGGATGCTCTTTTCAGTTGAGGTTTAAGCTTTATCTGGGCCTGGGAAACTGGCCCTATGTGTTCAAAATACATTAGCAAAACAGAAAGCCATTAGTATATATTTCCTAAGTTGCTTATTATAAAACTAAATGTTTTTTGGATTCATAAATATACTTATAACTATACAACTATCATAGATCAAATCACCTTGAAAGTCAGAGACTGAGATTTCTCATAGTCGATTGCAGTGGAGTCTTCTACCAGTATCGTGACTTGAGCTTCATTAAGGACCGTCTGTGGGACCACTCTTAAGATGCGGCCTGGCCCCACCAGCCTCAGATTGAACTTAGCATTGGCACCCTGAGGAAAAAAAACACAAAAATGTGACCCAGTGTCACAGAAGAAAACCCACACAAAAATGTGAGCAAACAATGAGGGTTACTATGGGTATACTGAAAGGACCGATTAAAGAAAAGAGTATAGAAAGCAGAGATCGAAGCAATCTGCATTTGCAAATAAATGCATTGATCTTCATGCTGATGACGTGTGTATCAGGGACAGCATTCACTCATATGAATTTTATTTCATAATATTCTATTTATAGCGGTTACTTGTATAATGAGTTTTGCAATTGCACAGGAGAAAAAGCTGAGCAGAAGAACAACATTGCATAATATGACAAAAGCTTAAAAGGGGCACACCTGCTTGTTTGGGCTCATTCATTTCATTTACATAACAATAAAAATATCAATTTCATTAAGGCAGGCCATTCTAGCAAAAAAAAAAAAAGCACTAGTGATACACTAATAGCTATTCTTATCCACTTCAACTTATGAACAATGGCTACAATGAAAGGGCCCACCTGGTCTGAGTCATTGACAGTGATCTTCAAGCCCCTCAGTATCTCTCCCTCTGGGGGATGCTCATACATGGTCAGCTCGAATATGTTCTGTGGGCCGCTCTCCCCATAAAAGGTGGGGGGGTGGTTATTCAGATCCACCACTCGAATAGTTACAGTGGTGACAGAAAAGTCCATGAGGTTTCCCTCTGCATTCACTTCTGAGGCCTGACGACAGGGACATGTTACACAATTAACACAGTACAGTAACAAGTATAGTACAGAAAAATAAAGGACAGAACCTTTGTACTATTACTGTATATACTAGAGGCCAGTTACTGTAAATATAATATAATATATATAATATATACAGTATAATAATAATAATAATAATAATAATAATAATAATAATAATAATAATAATATGTAGTTTTTCATAGGTAAAGGTTTGATGGATGGATATTTAGTTGGTGTAAATTGAATATGCATGAAATCTGACCTTAATTTTGATGTTAAATATTTCCCTTCTCAAATGGGCTGGATAGGCAAGCAGAGTGATACATCCACTTGTTTTGTTAATGCCAAACACATCATCAGCCCCTATGCCAGCAAAAGCATAAAGCAACAAGCGCTTTAGAACAAAAACACATTCATAAATAAAAAAAAACTTATCAGGATACACTTCAATAACCTAAAAACTCAATTAACCAAGAATACACATTTACATGAAATTATACATACCACTTTCAATAGAATAAACAACTGGATTAGGATTTTCTGCATCTCCATCTTTGGCAAAAACCGTGAATATTTCAGACCCCTAAAGACAAAACATTTAAACATAGCTGGCAAAAGTTAAGTTTATGACAGTGGCAGGACTGCTGTACACATTTTGTATTTTTCTCAGTCTAACACAGCTAGTTAAGCTTATACTGGGTTTCATCATGAGCAGAAGTGTTAAGACATGTTTAATTAGGAAAATATAAAACACAGTAGTCCAAATACTACATTTAGGGGGTCTAAAGTAACAGTCAGGAAGCTGTATTACATACAACTGTAGACACCAAATTTTCTCTAAATGATTTGTGTGTTTAAATTAACTGCTTTGCTTTACAAAAACGTGAGAAAACATTGAAGTACTCACAGGTGAAGAAACTTCATAGACATAGCCAAAGTAAGGTGTTCCAACAAAGATGGGAGGAGTGTCCTGACTGTCAATCACATTGATGGTCAAGGTAGCAGATGATGACATCACCTGTATTCTCCCATTATAACTTCCACCTCCATCCTTTAAATAATAGAATCATGTTCACTGTTGTGCAATCAATCTCTGACTTATTAGCATCTTTGATCAAAATGAGCATAACATGCTGAAAACAAAATAACCATAACCGAGACATTGCAACCTTCTAAAACAGGGAAAATCATGCTTGTATAATAACAAAATGCATAAAGCAAGATATAATATTTTCACAAAGGGTAAATTATATTGTTTAAAAACATTATTTTAATTAACTTTTACTTGCAGTCCTCTCTCAGAGTTTATACTTAGACCATGTGTTTTTGAAGGGTCAAAGTCGATAGACTGGATTTCCTTCACATTTGAATGTGGAAAAATCCTGTCTTTAATCCTGTCTCTAACAATTGTAGAGAAACGCAAGTATCTCCATGTAAGTTAGTACGAGTATTAATGATCAGCCTCTGTATAAGATGTTTTTAACACAATCCTCTTTTAATGCCAATCATGCCAATATTCCAACTACTACAATGATCTATTCCATAAATCTGCAGCCATAGTTAAAATCTTTCTTAACACTCATGGGGTCAGTGGGCTATGTCTTCCTGCAAATGTGAGTATGTTCCAGATTTGGTTTATTGCTCTCACCATATGTTGTTTTGATCATGCATCTGCCTTTTTTGATTTGACAATTCTTCAGCTTTGTCCATGGTGATAGATGACAAAGCGATTTTATATAGTCTACCACACTAGTAAAAGTACAGGGACCCTGTATAACCGCAGAAATAAGCAGCCTTCAAAGTGAAAATGGAATATGAAATGGATGAATGCCATAAATGCAAATTTAAATGAAAATCTTGAAGCTCCCATATAGAATAACTGGATATACATGCCATTTTAGCACAAATTCTGAAACTATGAAGGCTGAAGATCGTTGACAATAGAGCGGTGATCTTTTCGCTCAGTTTTGACATGAAATCTGAGAACTCATGATTGGAGAAAAAAACAACATGATGTTTGTCCCACCTTTGCCACCACAGTGACAAAATGTGTCCGGGACCTCTCATAGTCGAGGTTCTCACCCGGTTTTATCCTCAGCACTCCACTATGGCGGTCCATTGCAAACTTGCTGTTTGGGTCAGTGCTCTAGAGAGAGAGAACAAAGTCAATGTTTTAAAAGTTTAAACGTATATCTGAAGCAGACACTATACTACAAATCAATTTGAACTTCATTTTCATGTATCAGAACGCTTCCTAGGGCTTAAAAAGCCGTATCACGTGCCAGCTTTACTATTATCACTGGGCTCTTTACAGCAAAAAAAGGTCATACAGTCTGTCACAAAAGGGCAGGTGAAAGCTCATGTGTCCAGATGTTGCAGCTGCCATGTCACTCGTGTCCTTGTTCCCTGAGGACAGTCTAGCATCACTACCACACCCAGCAGAGCAAAGCTGCTAGCTAAGCCCCTAGTACCTGACACAAATGTAATTGTAATTTAATCCTAAGCAAAGCATCTGCATAGTGTGCTGGACTGCACATTTCAGTCCAGCGTCACATGTGCTTATAGAGTGGTTTTATTTTTCTTGCAGCCAGATTAACACTATGATCCTCAGTTTTAACAAAGGTTCATATTTACAGTTTTGAGATGAACGAAAGAGGGGTAAAAAGGAAAATGCTGATGAGTCATATGTTCACTCAGATAAGCCCTGTACTGACCTAGAAGTTGTGGGAGGCAGCAGTCTGTTACCTGAAGGAAGTAGGTGACGGATCCGCCGGAGCCTGTGTCTCGGTCCACGGCCTGTACTTTGTAGATACTGCTCCCAGAAGGTGTGCTCTGTGTAAAACATAATGTGAGGTTTTCATCATGATGTAATACAAGGCAATGCTCCATAATGTAAAGGATGCACACTGTAGTTTCAGTAGAATGTCACATCACTTACTTCTGGCACATCCACAATGGAGGGCATGTTCTGAAACTGTGGTCGCTCATCATTGGCATCCAACACGAACACCCTTACCTTTTCAACGACCTTAAACATATTAAATAGCATGTAATTAATCTTAATACTTATTATTGAGCCTTTTTATTGAGCAATTACGAATTATGTGCTAACTTCTATTAAATGTATATGAAAGCTATTGTATGCAGCTATTTAAGTGATAAAACGAAATGTGGTTCCACATATGGGCTCTTACAGTTAACAGAGTAAATACAGAAAAGTATGACAAGAGAAACACACATTTGGCCGTAAGATTTTAGTCCACTTACTTTATTAAGGCCATCTGAAATACTGACAAGGACCTCAATCTCATCCTGCAACTGCAAAAACAGATAAAAAAACTGAAAACCACATACACCCAATAAAAATGACACCATGGTTTGTGTCTAGAAATTACTTGTGTAATGCTATTTGGAAGCTCACCTCTCTGTCAAGTTCCCCTATCAGAGTCACTACTCCAGATTTGGGATCAACACGAAAATATTCCTTAGACCCTGGATCAAAGGCCAGGCCATATCTTACTGACTGGCCCTCTGGATCTGTCCCATTTAGAATATATATCTGTGTTCCTACAGCACAAAATCAGGAGTTATTCGCTGTAATTTATTATCACACTTTTCATACAAATACACAAGCATATTTAACATGCTGACAAACGATTCACCTTACCTCAGTTCACAGCTGATTTGATAAATTATGCTTATTGGCCACTTTATTATAAAGATCCAGAGACTGCAGCCCATCTGCCATAAATAATAGCATACTATTCTAAGAATTAATCATCTCTTAGCCCTTAATCAGAGGTCAGGTTCTGATTACAGAGCCCCTGCTGACTAGATATTTTGGGTGACTGTAAACTTAACACTTAGCACTTAAGCACTTATGTGTCTTAATGGTTCTGTGCTTAATACACTCATAACCCCATATAAACACTGCCATTTCACTGTCAGCATTGTGTTATTACTCCACTGCAAATTGTACAATGATGACAAAACACCCGTGGTCAGAGACAACCAATGATAAATGAGGTACAGGGTGTGTCAGGCTGGACCTGATAACTTCTAAAACAAAACAGTCAAGAAGCAAACAGACAGTGGCGAAACAAATGAGTAGCACTGAAGAATCAGGTCTCTAGTGTTGCTATACAGAAGAGGTAGCGCTGCTGGACAGCACTCATGCTAATGTTGTTTACGGACAGCCAGAGAACACGTCAACAAATGACATCAAGCAGTTTAAATCTTCTAATGAACTGCAAATGTGAGCACAAACACAGATGCTCACATTTTTTCAGCCTGTAGCGCTCTTTTACTCAGGACAAAGGTAGCGCCAGGAGAACACTGAATAAACGTTCATAACCTACACAAAGAATTTAACGACAAATTAACATTGACAAACATTTTAAAAAGCGATATTTTAGCATTTTGCTATGGACGGATTATGGGTACTTTAATCCATTTTCATTACTGTTCTGAAAGATCATTTTTGAGTAAAGGCAGAGGCCTAGGTAGACACCATGTACAGTTCAGAACATTCAAATATGTATATATATATATATATATAAATATACTTCAGTGACAGAATACATACCCCTGTTAAGGCACTGTTTAAGTGAAAACAGAATTCTATATTTGTACTTCAGTTAAGGAACAAATTTATATTTCTTTACATGTACTTTAAAAGTAAGGTAAAGTGGCCCCTTATAGGCACATGTGAATACAAAACAGCACACAGTGTGAATAACGTGAAATTCTTTCTCTGCATTTAACCCACTAAAGCAAGTTCAAGGGTATTTCAGTGATGACACTAGCAGTACAGCGATTCAAACCCATGACTTTCAGACCATAGGGGCAACACTCTAACCACTAGGCCACCAGCTGCTAACAGATATTGCTGGTCCTGACTGAAGCCATTAAATAATATTTAACCATTTTTGGCTATTTACGATATTTGAAAGTATTATTCTGTGTTTTTGAATTTATTATGAACCCAGTGTACATATCTGAGCAGCTCGCTTACCCTTTGGCGTATCCTCTGAAAGACTGAACAGTGCCAGATTGCCATTGTTACTATGAGGTCCATTGTCATAAAAATATGGTGCATAATCACTTTGTGCTGTAAAAGGATAAATACATGTCAGACAAGTATAAAACAAAGCCTTTCCTTATGATCAGGCTGTTTGACGATGTGATGGTTGTTTAAAAACTAATTTTTGAATCTGAATACAGTCTTTAGTGTTACATGCAACATTATGTCTTAACATTACAGAGCCCTCCTCTTTCTATCCACTTGCCTGGGATTACTGCTGCCTTTACGTCATGCACACAAAAATAAACACTGACTTAATATATCTATTCATGTGTTTTACTGTTAGCCATTCTCCTTAAAATGTCTGAACCAGAAGGGAAAAGTACATTCAAAAGTTTACCATTTTAATACCATTAATATTCTACCAGGATCCATGTCTACTCACTTGCGACTGTTCGAGCAGGTACACAGATAATGCAAACAAATGGGGAGAAACAAATACAGGGCATAAAATGGCTATAATAGTTTGCAGCAGAGAAATATGTCTACTAGTTCACAAAATAACAATTTATCAAAAATACTTTGGTGTCAAAAGAGTATTCTAAATCAAGACAAACTCTCTAGCTTTAACACTCACCAAAGCAGACGTGCACTACGAAGCAAAGTGGTGAAAAAAATATTCCTTCGTAAATATCCATTATAAATAACAAACAAAAAGATATATGCTGGGAAAAGCACTAGTGGAAGGAGCTAAGCAAGCGTCTCTCTGAGGGTGTTTATTGCAGCCTGAAAGGAGCTAAAGCAGATGCTAAGAGCCTAATCCAATGACAGGTCTTAGCCTGGGAACATTTTTAGACCCCTGCTCTACCTCCATGCTTTAACACACCACCTAATGCCCACCACAGGCGCTCCTGAGCTGATGAAAGCATCATTATACATGTTTTACAACAACACACAAACAAGAGTGTTTTCATATGTCAAATGTAGGTGACTCCAATACAAAATATGAAACGTCTGACTTAAAGTAACAATCTGCTTCACTGCAAACCCAAGTAACTAAACGAACAAACCAGCAAACCAAACTTTTTATAGCACAGGAGCTCCCAGCCAAGATTTTCAACTGGTGTCTAGTTTTAGTGAACTTTGGAAATACAAAGAGATTGCCTTCTCAAACTATGTGACAAATAAAATTAGCCAATGAGGCTCTCTAAAAAATCACACCATAAATAGACACACTTGGAAAAGCAGCCCTTACTATTGACCCTTGGCATGTGATACAATGGTCAGATTAGAGGTACAACTTTAGGTCACCTAACAGTTTATTCACTGAACAAGGTCCTAATTTACATACCAGCTTTTCTATATATACCTGAAGTTTGGACACACATTCTCATTAAATTTTTTTCTTTATTTTTTTTAGATTCTACATTGTAGATTAATATTGAAAACAAACAAAATGATGAAGGAACGCATGGAATTATGTAGTAAACAAAAAAGAGTTAAACAAACCAGAATATGTTTTGTAATAAGGTAATGATAGACAGTTGTTTTTTTACTTAAGTTACATGGTTCTTGCCATACTGTGGAGTAGAACTGTAGTGGAATAGGATCACTAACTGTGTACCAACCCTACAATCACAACTGATGATTCCAAACACATTAAGAAGGCAAGAAATTCCATTAATGAACTCTTGACGAAGAACACCTGTTAATTAAATACCATTCCAGGTTGATACCTCATGAATCTGATTGAAAATATGCCAAGATTGTGCAAAGCTCTCATCAGAGCAATAAGTGATGTTTTCAACATTAATCTACAATGTAGCCAATAATAAAAACAAAGGAAATCTTCTTGAATGAGAAGGTTTGTCCAAACTTATATATATATACTGTGTATAAATGCAACTGAACACAGGTTGATGCAGGTATCACAGCATCCAAAGCTATAGTGCACTTACCACCATAGTGTACTAGAGGGAGTTGTTCTCTTTAGTTTTGAATATGAATCAATGAATGAAAGGTGCAAACTATGTTGCTTTATTTCTCACTAATGGGTCTATCCTCTCATCTAGGTCAGTGTCTTTGAAGGCAGATCCCCCTTCGTGTTTAAGAAAAGGAATACACTTAATCCCTTTCTTTGTCAATCCAATTTGCAGTGAGAGAAGTGGACCCCTTGAGTAATTTATATAACCATTCTCTTCAGCCATCAGAATTATCAAGATACAACAGCATTCCTAACACTGCCACCATTTTAATAACTCACAAAACAGACAGTTAGATCTAGACTATGACTTATTCTCACATTTTCAGTGCGAAAACACGCCTTCTGATTATACCACACCCTGCTCCTGATTGCATTGATAAAGGGAAGGCAGATGTGAGAACACAGACTACTGCTCCCATTCTTTGTTTTTACTACATGATTACAGCCATTTATTGCCAAATTATATTTGTGATGTGTATTAATCTTGAGGACAATTTTGTCACAATTTTGTCTTCTTCTATTTTAGTGGCATGAGGTGCAAGTTATTACATTTTTCTGTTATTTGTATTTGTAAGGGGAAAATATAACACCATCACAATGGTATAACACTTTTCAGAGTGTTACTCCAGCATAGACTGCTGAATGAGGAAAAACAAGTTCAACAATTGCATCAATATCAAACATAGTAAAATGTATGCAGTACAAATAAAGATAAATAAAACATGTCATTTTTATTTGAATAAAGTAATTATTTGGACTTCTTTTTTGGTATTATAAACTGTCTTGATTTTTTCTAGTGTTGTTGCCTCACAGCGAGAAGGTCCTGTTTCAAAGCCTGTTGTTTCATAATTTTTATATGGAGTTGCATGTTCTCCCTATGTATGCGTGGGTTTCTTCCACAGCTGAAAGAGAAACATGTCAGGAAAATGAATAGTGTATTAGTGTAGTGTAAAGTTAGTAGTGTATAACCTTACATTTTTATGTAACCTTAGATTTGTGTGAACATTTGTGTGTGAGTGTGTGTGTGTGTGCATGTGTTTGTGTTTGTGTGATTCTCCTGTAATGGACTGGTGACCTGACCAGGGTGTTTCTCTGCCTTTTGCCCTATGAGTGCTAGGATAGGCTCCAGCTCCCACCGTGACCCTAGTTAAGGATGAGCAGCTTAAATGATGGATGGATGGATTGATGTTGTTTGTAATATGTTTACATTTGCTTGGTCATTGGCCAGAACAACAAAGAAAACGTTCAAATTCTGTAAAATAATTACACACTCTGCCATGTTAACTATGTTAATTTTTGTGTCCAAACTCTCCCTTTATAAGCTTAATTTTTACTGCATAAATTTTACTAATGTTATTGTTCAAGTAATAGCGTTCACTCAACAATCTATGAGAAAATATATTATTCTTCAGCATAACACACTGAGTATAAAGCAGTTTGTTTAGAGTTACATGTATATAATCAGGAACTGTGCATATATCAGCACCTTTTCAAGCATGCAAACAGTTCTGTCTCAATTGCTGGACGCCCATTTCGAACATGTCAGTCCGGCTCCATGTTTTGCTCTTCTTTGGACTGGATATAATTTTGGCACAATTTTGAAGAATGCTTGGGATCATTAGCCTGTTGAGGAACTAAATTTTGTCCAAAGATAAGCAAACCAGAAGGAATTGTATGACGTTGAATACTTGTCACTACTCATTTTTCATCATCCAACACAAAGTGAATGTCAATGCATTAAAGACAGACTTGTGTCCTTTCAAAACCAATAGTTTGAGCCTTTGTGCCTAAATAATGTGTTACTACACACTATAAAATACATTTGTTTAAAGCATCTGTAATGTTTTCTTGTGTTCATTTTTTGAAAAAGCAGTGTGTGTGTGTGCCTGTCGACCATAATATGACTATAATATGACCATAATATCAACAATTAGTTGGAACTCTGTGTTTAAATTTACAACCTACCAGCTTGTGTAGGTTTTGAGAACTGCTTGCCTGATTAACTACAAACTGGTCAATCTGTAGCACATTGAGTGTCTCGACGTGGCTCAGGATCTGCTTCATCCTCAGCGTTCAAATATTCCTGTGACTATCATTAGAAATGTAACATGTTGAGTTTTAGAGCTTTGTTTATGTGTAATGTTAGCTCATCCACATAAACCTCTTACAGTGTGAACTGCACAGTAGTTGTACCTGGCAGACAAAGATATTGTTTACTAAACATTTTGATGAGGATTTTTACTTTTCAGCTGGTCGAATATGTGAAGCCTTGGAAAGCAAAGCCAGACTCGCAAATATCATATGTGACTACTTTATGCTTTATATTAATAATAAGTTCACTTGTTTTTTACCTTTCCGCCATAGTAGTTTTCCTTTCCACAAGAGAAAAACCCCATTTTAAGTTAACTTGTGCTAGGTTGGACACCGCTTTGAGAATGTAAACAAACCATTTGTGACATTTTTGTTTCTGACTGTCAGCATTATTGATAATGCTGAATAATTGTTCCAAAAACAAGAAAAGGAATTAGGAAAAAAAATGCTAAAAACCTCAATTTGACATGCAGGGCAACGTATCCAAGATGGATACAGTTTTTAAAAGCTTTTAAAAAGACTTTTGTCTTTTGATTTATTTAATTTAAGGCCAAATGAGCAAAAATATTCCTTACTTTAATTTTTAAGGAATAATAACTATATAGATTATACAGGTCACGTTTTTATACCGAAGTGATGTATATTTCTATGCATCTGTATTGTATGTTTATTAAAAAAATAATTACTGCAATTATTGTAAGGTATCAACAGATGATTTGCTGAGGCTTGCACCTTCAAGTCATCCAATGAGTATAAAGAATGAGAATACTAACACTAACACTACTACTACTACTACTACTACTACTACTACTACTAATAATAATAATAATAATATAATAATAAATAACTAAATAACTAAACAGGGTTCATGTTTGATGTGATACAAATTTTATTTTATTTTGGAAACCAAATGCCATTAGATTTAAACTTCAGAATGTGTCATTCTTAAAAATGGATTTATAAACAAGCCAAAAAAGGCACACCTGCCAATTTACCTCAATCAACATTTGCAACTGTAGCTCTGCTTTCAGGTTTAATTTGTGCGGAGCAGGCAGATGGCAGGCAAGCAGATTAACCCAGTGTAATCCTTCATCATCTCGCAGTGCTCAGGGCCAGTCTACTGGGACAAATAAACCAGAGGCAACTCACTATTTACATCAAGTACACAACTGACAAGCAGATACAATTCAGAGCATATTTCTCACTTTGTAATATGAAAAAGATTTATGGACACAATCAAATAATCTGCAAGGAGGTTATTCAGAGTTCACACTTTCACTAAACAATGTAAAAACAATATAAATGTAGCCCTAATGTTTGAACCAAATATCTGTAGTTTTGATGATTTTCAATTTGTGATGTTAAAGTGGTTTCTTTTTTTACTTAAACATGCTGCATACAATCCAGTATGGAAAACCGTCGAGCATATGTGATTTTGTGCATCAGTATTTTAAA
>JBBPCX010000154.1:17609191-17612711 GCA_037974365.1 Hydrocynus forskahlii | reverse complement strand
ATATATCACACACACACACACACACACACACACACACACACACACACATATATATATATATATATATATATATTTTATTTTTTTATTTATTTATTTATTTTTTGTGTATTTTTTGGGTATTATGTTTTCAAATGATACTCTATGGGTATTTCCAAATAAATGTGTGCACCTTAAAGAGCTTTTTACTGATAGCCAAAGTCCACACCCATCCCCCACACAAGACATTTGAAGAGCAAATAAACACTGTGGAATTTGGGGGTCTTGAACCTTCGCTGAAAGGACACGTCTGTGAGTGTTTCAGAGTAGTCACCAGTGTCTTAGCCTTGGCAAACTTTATCAGCAGTAGTAAATAAATGTCTTCAGTAAGAGCCATTTGCACATTTGAAGAAGAAACCTGATATAGAAAATAAGTAGCAAGTTTGGCTCACATTCCAAACTATAATAAACTAATATTCAAACATTCTTTTAATGCTACTTTCCTGGACCACAGGCTAATGCTCTGTTCCTCAAAAAGAGAATTTTGCTACATTTGTGCTGTCCTAAGCTAAATATACCCAGTTACACCTTTTAAACAAGAATGAGACATTTTGTGCAACTGAAAGCACTTCAGTTCTTCACTGCCATGAGTAGGCAGGTGATGACAGTGGTTCTGATTATTGGGTATAGAGGAACAAAGCTGAGGTTGTCTGAGTGTGCTGGCTCTCTTTGCTGTGCTAAGTGGTCATGAATTTTCCACTGTCAGTGGTCTGGTTCAGCACACCCAAACAGCAAGCTAACTGATTTGGTGCTTTTCTGTATTGTGTGTTCTGTACCATCTTAAACTGCACAAAACTAAGTACACATTTCAAGAATTAATTACTCTTCCTTATTGCAGGTGACATATGTCATGTCCTGACCTGAGGTGAACCCGTGTGAGTCAGCATCCTAGGTCTGGCTACAGCAAACAGCTGATCTTAAAGACCCTTAAGGGACTTCCACTCCACTGTCTTAAACACAACCCAGTGAAGAATGAGGAATAAATATGCTATCCTAATCATCTGCATTGTGGCGCTGGTCATCATTGAAAAGGAAAACAATATAATCTCGATGTAAGTTCTTAAATCCACACACACCTGCGTTAATTTAATGTTGTGACAATGTTTGTTGTAAAGAAAATTATATTTAAAAATGATACTATACTATTGATATCGTTTCGCAGATGTATGACAGTCCCTTAAAATAATACATATTTTCAACCTAATTTCTCTCTGTGGTTCTTGTATCATTACCACAATAATTCTGACATGTTTTTCCCATGCTTACTGCGAGTAACATCATGGCTGTGATCACCTACACTGCTCAGCTTCAGCTTGTGCCTCGACTAAATTACAACTGCGATGGAATGTGCAACAATACACAACCTATTTCTTTTATACATTTCTGCAAAAGAAATAAAAAGAATCAAAAACCAAGACATTGTATAAATACATCAAACCAAATGTGCTTTACTTTTGCCAGTTTCACCCACTCATTAAATCATTTTAAAGGTGTCACAATATCACGATCAGTTCAGCTTTTTCAGTATTTGCCAGAGTAGCTGGAATGTAATTTTGTTCTAGCCAATCAGTATTTCAAAGCCCATCTTGTTATTGAATTGTATATTGTTCATTTCTAGCTGACTACAGTTTGTTCAGTTATTCAGCTATGGACTAAAAAAGCTCAGGGGTAAAATCTGACCATAAGCCGCAGATGAAATATTATCTCATGGAAGTGGTATAATTTGTTTATTATCCATATTTTATGCAACATTAGAAATGTAGCTACGATGAGCTATAATTATAATAATTATGATTAATACCAATTAGGATAAAACTTAAAGAACCACTTTAGGACTCTCCCAATATACACATTGATAAAGTGTGATAGTTTTATTCATGTAGATTCTTTCTCAGAATATAAGTCAATTTAAAGTCAGCAAGTTTTCAGTTTGCTTCTGACTACAGGGAGGCACATCAGATTTACTGTCTTAGGTATCAGCGCAAAACAGGTGTAACAGTCATAGTTTAGGTTGAAAAATGATGGCGTGTCTCTTTCCTTTTCTTCTTCAGGGTCTCTGAAAAGCTCACACTGAAACAGATAGCTCTGACTCAGGAGCCTCCCCCATACTACAATGGCTCTAGTGCACCTGTGGTCATGGATTATGACGGTGAAGGAGAGGAGAATGCCACACTGTTCTTAGAGGCTGGTCATAAGCACATCCTCTTGTTGGCTGCCACGCGCACTGGATCCTCCTTCGTAGGCGAGTTCTTCAACCAGTTGGGATCCAACATGTTCTACCTCTTTGAGCCACTGTGGCATGTTGAGAGGATGCTGTCTCAAGACATGAGCATCCCCAATTCCACAGTGTCCTCTCTGGCCTATAGGGATGTTTTGCTGAGCCTCTTTTTGTGTAACTTCTCCTTGCTGGAGCGCTTTATCAGCCCACCTCCTCAGGAGCATGTGACCCCCGCTCTGTTCCGCAGAGAGTCCAGCATGGCTCTGTGTGAGGAGCAGGTCTGCACCCCGGTGATGAAGGATGTATTTGAGAGATACCGCTGCAAGATGCGGCGCTGCGGACCCCTCAACCTGAGCTTAGCATCTGAGGCCTGCCTGGGTAAGGAGTTCAGAGCTATCAAAACAGTAAGGGTCCGGCAACTGGAGACTCTTCGTTTACTAGTGGAAGACCCCAGACTGGACATTAAGGTCATACAATTGGTCAGAGACCCCCGTGCCATTCTGGCCTCTAGGATGGTGGCCTTTTCCAGTAAGTACCAAACCTGGAAAAGCTGGGCAGTGAATGGAGAAGTGCCCATAGAGGATGAAGAGGTAAAACGACTTCAAGGAAACTGTAATCAAATCCGCATGTCCGCCGAGTTGGGCCTGAGCCGACCAGACTGGCTGGAGAATCGCTACATGCTAGTGCGCTATGAGGACATCGCCAGGTACCCCATGCAGAAAGCTGCCGAGATGTACAGGTTTACTGGGATTCCCTTTACATCGCAGGCAAAAGAGTGGATCCTTAAGAACACACATGCTTCAGAAGTTGCCAGTGGAGTGTATTCTACTCAGAAGAACTCATCTGAACAAGTGGAAAAGTGGCGCTTCAGTATACCCTTCAAATTAGCACAAGTTGTGCAAGACGTCTGTGGACCAACTATGGAACTGTTTGGGTATAAGTTTGTTGACAGTGAACAGACACTGATTAATAGGTCTGTTAGCTTGCTTGAAGAAAAACGCTTTAATGTATAGGTCACAATTTTTCTTTTGTTTGTTTTTTTGTGTTTTGCATCTTGTTTGAAGTACTAAAATACAAACCTGGATGCAAGCAGATATGTAGCACACTGAAACCCAGATGTTACTGTGGTGCCTTAAGCTCTCATTTTGTGGTTTATCTTTAATCAGACAAGTGCTTGCAGCTGGGTTAGGCTAATATGAAGATAATGAACGATTCATTCATTTGCTGCTTGAATTTGAAAAGGGATTATAATTGTTAGTGTGTGTG
>JBBPCX010000154.1:17596691-17604191 GCA_037974365.1 Hydrocynus forskahlii | reverse complement strand
TTAAATGAACACATAAAAACAAATACCTGAATGTAGAAAAATAGATATTTAACCTTCATGTTCATTAGCAGCCCTCATAAACTGAAGAAATGCGATTAAGCATTAAGCAGAAAAAAAGTATATTTAAAACATTTCAAATCTGGGTTGTACAGGTTTATAGGAAGGCTTAATGTCATTATGTCCATGACATATCTAGTTAGAACAGTGGCCAGTGAAAAAGTAGTACTGATTTGTCATTTTAACTGGACACACTACTACCTTTTGAGGTTTAGCATTTTATTTTAGACCAAAAAGATCACAAAAACAGAAGGAAGGAGCGTAAAATACTTCAGTTCCAATGCTGAAAAATGCTGTAAGTTCTGCAAGTTAGTCCATACCCTTCACCTGGCCCACACCTATCTGGACAAACAGGACACATATGTGAGAATGTTGTTCATAGGCTTCATAGGCATTTACCAACATCATTCTTCAGCATCTGATTGGGAAGCTGAAACTGCTGCGCCTGAATACCTCTCTCTGCAACTGGATCCTGGACTTCCTGACTGGGAGACCTCAGTCAGGACGGGGGCAACACCGCCAGCGCCACTATGCTGAGCACAGTCGCCCTTGGGGAGAACCTCACACGGACCTTCAACGCCAGCCCCATCAACAAGAAGGCCCAGCAGCCTCACTATTTCTTGAGGAGACCAAGAAGAGTGCATCAGAGCAGCCCCCCAGTTCACAATACAATCTACAGAGGGACTATAGATGGCATTCTCTGTAGCTGCACCCTGTCATGGTACGGAAATAATGCCTCGTCAGACTGCAAGACCCCGCAGAGGATAGTACAGAAAAGATCATCATCTCCTCGTTTGCAGACATTTAAACCAATCCCTGCATACGCAAAGCCACCAGCATTGTGGATGACCCCACCCCCAACACCCTCTTTTCCCTCCTTCCATCTGGCAGAAGGTTTCACAGCATCCGGACCTTCACTGGCAGGATGGGGAACAGTTTCTTCCTCCAGGCTGTTAGACTCCTAACTGAATAATACACTGTACATCACATGCAGACACAAACCCAAACACTGAACTTTTTCCTTTCTCCCAGTCACAGAGCATACACATACTAAACTGCTCTGCTACAAACATATTTATTCCCTAATACCCTCTATTTGTTACTGTAAATACCCAGTATTTTTATGTATTGTAATGTATATGCACAGCATTTGTCAGACAGCATTTGTTAGACGCTTTTATGCAAAGCAGCTTCCATTCTCTTACCCTGGAGTCTCCCTCGAGCAACTTGGGGTTAAGGGTCTTGTTCAGAAACCCAGTGGTGGTGTGCTGAAGGTTGGATTCGAACCCATGACCTCTTGGACCAGAGGCAAGAATCATACCCATTAGACCACCACCACGTTTTCCGATCCTGTTGTAACACAAATAGTTATTGCTGTCTAGATCAACCATTGCATATTTTGTACACTAAATGCTGCTAGAATACATCATAATAGAATATGTCTTAAAATTCACTCATACTAGTACTGTTACTACCAGTAGCACTATGTCAACAACACTATATGTTGTCTTGTTCTCTAAACTATTGTACTGTTTCTCTTTAGTCCTGTCCTGCCTGCACTTGTGTAGTCACAATCTGTTATTGTTCCTGCACTTGTGTAGTCACAATCTGTTATTGTTTTTTGTATTCCACCATGGTCCTGAGGGAACTGTGTTTCATTTAACTGTGTATCTGTGTGTATGATTGAAATGACAATAAACACCTACTTGACTGAGTAATGCTGCAGGTAGTGATGTGACTTGCAAACTTTTTTTGTTTGTTTTGGAAAAGTACTTCTGTCCATCGTTATGTACCATGGTTTCCTTTTTGTCCCATTTTTTCTGCTCACAGTGCATACATAAACTCTACCAGCAGAGGGCAGTGGTGTTCTTTGCACTTTTTTCCCATTTACCGAAACGCAGGTTCTGGTTTTGTCTCTTTCTGCTTTAATAGATCTTCATATGGTCATTACAGATCGGTCATTTTTTCCCCCACACATGACACGTAAAGAGTGTTTACTTACAAAGATTTTTCCCACTATTTCTATGTTTTATACAGTAGGCTTGAAAAGCTGTGTTTGCGCAAGCGTGACCACTTCCTGAGCGGATGTAAGAAGGATCCCCCTTCAAAGAGTGTGAGGTCCAACACTAATCCGCAGTTAATGGCCGACAGCCTGACCTGCCCTCCCAGCCTGTCTCTGATGTGCAGACCACACTAACTCAACCACTGCTCAGTGCACACTGTAAATGAGTTGCACCAGCCCCAATTGTATGGCACTGATTACTGGGTGTTTGTGGATGAAATATAAGTTAAGAAACCTGTACCACAATAACAAAATGATGACAGTTAAGTTTTGGCCGTGTTTTCATGCCTCCTTTTTTTGAAAGAGTCATTGCTACCCCATAATGACTCAAAGCTGTCGGTGAACAATTGCCATGTGTGTGATCTCTGAAGAGTGACTTAGTATCAAAGGAAATGGGGCCAGGCCTCTATCCATGGCTCATGTGGTTGAGGCTGCAGAGGAGTGTGCCAAAAGCAGCCTTTGTCAAACATTTCCCTTCAAATTTGAAGTCACTGATACATAAATTATTTGCACTGCTGCTTTGAACTGTTTACAAGAGTGGCAAAAGTCTGTCTCTCTGAGTGTCTCTCAGTGACCCTGTCCTTTTGTCATCATTTATACAAACAAGCAAAATCCACAAATACAAATCAGCTTGTGTTTCCATCCCAGATAGAGGAACCAGTGCAAACACAGATGTTTTAAGGTCCCTTTCTAGATAATTTCTGGCTCTGGGGATTCTAAGACATTTCTTTAAATGGCTGATTGTGTTAAAAGATGGTTGGCTGGGGTGGGCCGAGAATTTTCAGAGGGAAAGCAGCCAATTAGGTGCTGAGTGGAAGCAGCCTGGCCGTGTGAGTGTTGATGGAGGTCCAGTCACATCAGACCTCAGTGCTCTACCCAAGCTGCCACGCTCCACCTCCTAAACCGCCTACTACAGGACATACGCTGGGAAGACTCTTATGAATATTTCAAACATAGATAACAAAACCAAGCCCTGAGAGGTCAACCATGCCTCAAATCAGTCCAGCGCACAGAATTCAACAGGGCGGAATTAAGGCCTATACTCTGGGAGAGACTGCTTTTGCAGGGTTTTTGTGTCTAAAGAGAATTTGTGATTTAATACTGCAATAAACACATTCAAAATCACACCTCAGAGAGACATTTGGGAACCTTTGTAACAAATTTGCATGTACAGATTCATATTAACGAGAACATTTGTTAAGATTAGTTGCTTTCAGAATATTTACAACATTTACTCATATAAGACCTTGATAAGACTCATTTCCTTGAGTGTTAGACATTATTGAACTGATTATTTTAATTCTGGGTCAGTTAGGAACCACCCGTGTACTGGAACCCTCACAGAATGTCTGTTGATATTTTGATTGTTTTTTGCCTTTCAACCTCTCTTAAAATTATATCAAAAGAGCACCTATAAAGTGTACATAAAGTGTATTTCTCCCTGCATGGTAACATGGTAACATGTTTGTTTGGTGGAACAGTAGATTGATTTTTTTTTTGTATAAAGCCTGTCAACAGTTGGACAGTACCCTCAAGGGAACATTTCCAGTACCTTCAGAAAAGAAACATAATTGCACCATATTCTGTTGTCATTCTGTTTTACTTTATGATTTTAAGACTTAAAATGTAAATGTACACAAAGTGGTTCATGATCTAAGGTCCAACTGTGTGAATGAAAGTAGTCCACATTTAAAACGAATTTAAGGTACACAGTTGGACCTTAAATCATGCTGAACCTTTGTGTGTACATTTACACTGTACCTTGGGAACTTAAGTGTGTCTGTGCAACTTTCACGCAGAGACACACTGATGGGTTCTCTCCTGATACAGATTCCAGATATCTGAGTTTGGTATGATAACTCTGATATCTCCTCTGATACCACTGCTCTGTTAGGGCACTTGTGGTGCATAATAGCAAAGTACATATAGATATAGCAGACTGTAATGTATTACAATAAAGACAAGACATATGGCAAACGTCTGCTTAGCACTGTGCAAACTTTCAAATTTGTCATAGAAGGCCTTTAAAACTGCCAATAATTGACCAACATACACGTAATAAAAAGTGTTAGTGCGAATACTGATCCACTAGAAATACTGCATCTTATGTAACAATTCTGCCAAAACCAGTAATTAACATTGCTATGTGATACCAACACTGGTATAGGTCAACTAATACAGACGACTAATTGTCCAACACTAATTTCTGTGAGTGCAAGCTAACTGCATTCAGCTGTCTCTCAAAATATTCTTGTTCAGACTGAGGCTGACAGCCATGTCCATAACTGTGGCCTTTTAATTAAAGTGAGGAAAGTAACTGGGAGGCCTGGCAGCGTGGCAGGAAAACAGCATGTCCGGTCCATTATGGTCCTTCACAGGAGCGACGAGTTGTCCATCATCTACCTGTTCCCTGTGCTGCAGATCTTTCACACTGGACTGTGCTGTAATCTGAGAGGCTGTACATCTGCGTGTGGCTGAATGAGGAAGCACTTCATGCAGCTCTCCGAGAGCATAAAACCCTATCACTTACACGAGCCTGCACCCACCATTGTGCCGCAGAGTAGCAGCTGCTGTTCACTCGGCAGCACCGCGGAGACCTATTTGATGTGCCACACTTCGAACACAGCTCAGACAAATTGGTCTGCATTAATGTTTTGCTCATCTTTTCCGGACACGACGTTGGACATGTGATTGTTAATAAAAAAATGCTGGATGGGAATTCACCCACAGAATTATAAAATACCACTTTTTCTTTTTGCACACACAAACGTGGCATCAGACCCAAGTTTAGAATTCACATTTTTGACTGAATGTTTCTGCTTCTTTGAGAGACCTGTGAGTGAAAAACAATCCGAAATTACATCATACTTATCCCCAGCAGTATGTTCTTTTCAAATAAATTATTATGAAAGTAAATAAATATTCATCATGAGAATGCAATATAGGTTAAAGCTAATCATAGTCTGTGAGCTGAGGGAAATGTTTTATTTTCTTGGGTTTGCTGCGCCATGCTACTATCTGATCCTCAAAATGTATCCTGATAATTTAATTTATGGTCAAGCCTGATGGCCTACAGTAAAAAAAAAAAAAAAATGAAGAGCAAAAAGCAAATGTATATTTTACTGCTCTTTCAGATTCACACTGTACTCCAAGTAAATTAAGGGCAGAGGGTTCGAACTAGTGCTGGTGCAGAGAAGACTGCAGCGATTTGAGTTCGAAAGGAATTTGCTGAAACTGTGTTGAAAAGGAAGAGTTCTGAGGATGATGCGTAATCAGGGAAGAGTGCCAGGTAAGTGGATTAGGTCAGACATGCATCGTCAAGCAGTTTGTATTAGTTTGGGCTGTGTAAAAGGTGTCAACACCACATTAGCAGAGTTCAGACTTACAATGTCCCATTAAGCTATTCATTATTCATTAGGCTCCCCTGAAAAATGATCCGTGGCATTGAAGGTGTTTCTTGTTTGATTTCAAAATGTGTTTTGGTAGCCACCAAAAAGTTGTGCCATAGTGGTGTGCACTTGCAAACCTGATGCATCAATGAAGCTTTTAGTAGAGCTTTTAGTAGAGTATTTACAGGCTGGGCTGGTTTGGTAAATTCACCCAGTAAAAACTTTACAGTCCACCGCAGCTGTAATGCTGCTACATGAGAAGTGTAGACACAGCAATTCTCTCAAGACATTTGTTTCAGTTTATCGTGTGTGTTGTTTTCCTACATTTTCTTAATATGTTAGTGCTGACGTGAACAAGAGGAGCTATGAAGCAAACAGTTATGTTGTAGTAAAGCAGAATGAACGGGAGAACCATTCTGAGTGGATATTACACATGCACTGAATTTTTGCTCATAAAACACCACAATTGGAAAGTGTGTTATTTTGAGGTTGTCTGCTCTGGGCTGTAATTTAATGAGATAAACAAAGTAAGGCATGTATTTGAATGAGTTTTTACCTTTATACCAATGTCATGTTATGTGACTTTGGTACTGGAGATGTGTGAGTGTGTTTAAGCTCACACAGTGCAAAGCTTCACCTTAAAAATAAAAGATTATTAAAACAAAATAAAAAATGAATTTTGTTTGTAAAGAACTTCAACCAAACCAATTCCGAATCATGCATCCCTACTGGATATCAGTTAAAGATGTCACTTTTTTCCAGGTTCAGAATGTACCAGTGCACTTTCTCAGTTGTGTCGCCCCATGAGGTCAACACTTTGCACGCATAAATAATACACATTTTATTCGTAAATGGCCAATGCGTCATACTATCCCTAAGCTGCCGGTGTACGCTGACCTGTCAGTCACTCAACTGGGGAGTGCCATCTCAGGTTGCCTAAACTATGATTAGTCATTTCTCTATTATTTGTTCTGCCCCTGCAATATTCATGTTCTGTAACAGATATCATAACAGTGTTTTCTTTTTTTCCTGTGTGAATGTGAGAGGGAATCCCACCCTGGCCACTCTAAAAGTACGTCTATTAGCTCAGTTAGAAAAGCACTGCATTTTTAATCCTTCAACCTTTGGCTCATGTATAATTCAGCAGAATCAGGAGTAATAGGTGGACTTCTCCTCTTGAATAGGCGAGTAAATGAAATGGTGTGGAAAGCCTAAGGTCGTTAACCTGTCGCACATGCCATTTTCCCTCAGACTGTAGATTATGTGGCCACTACTGGAAAAGGTGGAGTTTAGCGTAAGCTGAATGCCCACAAATGTGTGTAAATTTGAGTAAGTTCCTCTCTGTTCACAATACTGTCTGTCTATCTATCTATCTATCTATCTATGGCTCTGGAAAAAAATAAGAGAACACCGCAATTTTTAAAATCAGCATCTCTATGAGAATGACAACCATTCCATACCAGTGTCTGTTAAATTCCTACACAGTCACGCCTAATTCTACTTGAGGTATCGATTAGGTAATCAAATGAATCAAATCTTATTCAATGAGGAAAAGTGTAAAAAAAACACTGCTGTAATTAACACTCTCCTCTTGCAATGTGACCAGTTGGATGGAAAAACACTACTAGAAATATGTCAAAGGTAATTATTGCCATTTAGTGAACAAGAGATTTATTTTCTTTGAATTATTCAGGTTCTGTAAACACTGCATCATTTCTCTTATGCTGATGTTTTGTCATTTCCTTTAAAATTATGCTTTAAAGAACAATATTTTTATTTGGAAATTAGGAGAAATACTGTCCGCAGTTCTTAAAGTTAAAGCTGTCCAGTTTGCAGTGGTCTTATATTATTTTCCAGAGCTGCATATACATACACTTTTCCTGTGTCCGATTGTTACCAAATTCCTTACTATACACCACCACCACCACCACCACAACCACCACACACACTCACACACACACACACACACACACACACACACACACATATATA
>JBBPCX010000154.1:17567287-17595954 GCA_037974365.1 Hydrocynus forskahlii | reverse complement strand
TTCCAATGAACCTTATTAATGCTACTCAGAAGACCTTTTGAAACTTGCACACTACTCTCTTTCTTTCTCATTTACACTGGCAGCTGTGCAATACTACTGTGGTGTTGTGTTGTGAGTGTAGTGAGTGTTGACAGGGTGTACTGTATTGTGTCATCCTCTCCTTCAACATGCCACTGGCAGCTCTCGAGCAGACTTGTTTCCAAGGCCAAATCCCTCCCTAATTAGTTTCCACATTGACATATAGTGATTAGCACTCCTGTGGGATTGATAATGACAATATTAGAAGCTTAATTCCTTTTTATCCCCGGCACAGTGAATGCCAATGTGCAAGTCGGAAAGTTTTGTGACATATTAAAAAGCGTAGCCCGCCAAGTCCATTTCCCAGTGTCGCAGACTCTGATAGCCAGCTCAGTGAAACTTGTGACTGCTTTAATTAAGGAGGAGAAATACACTGGCAGGGTTACAGAAGAAATCTCCTAGTAGCGAAATAAAAGCTTTTAATTCTTTTCCTTCTCATACAGCAAAGCTCGTCACTTTCACAAGGGTTTGCCTGTTCAAAATGATTTCCACTCACAAGAACTGACATGACAGAGAAATACTACACCTGGAGACCTCTCCTTCTCTGCCTTTGAAGCCTTCTTTTTACCTCCTAATATCTCTTTCTAGGTCTTATACACACACACACATATTTGTATTTATTCTGATACTCAGTAACGACCACAAGCAGAGACCCCCATCTATTCACATCAGTGAGACAGTGAAGCCTCTGCTTGGATTAGCCCAAGAGAGGCAAAATACTTTAGCACTTCCACTGTTTATAGTGCCTTGGGTCATACAGAAGACCAACCCAAACAAAGCCCCCTCCTGACTTTGTCTCTCTAAAAATGGAATACAATTCTTTCCCATTCTGCCTCTGAACTTTCGGCGCTTTTGTTCAGATGGACATAGTAGGGGGTTGCAAGTTCCTTGGACCCTGAAGTGAGTATCTTCAGGATCCATTTCTACAAAGTCAGCAACATTTATTTATTCCAAAGTGATCAATCACAGTTCGTTGACAGCAGGTCTGCTTACCATGGCCCTCTTCTTGAACCGGTGACACTGCTGCCACAGATACAAGAGGAACCATCACCAAACAATACACATATCTTCATTTCTTTATTTTCTTGCATGTATAAAAGAACTGTACAACATTAGAATAAATGCCAATAAACAGAACATATTAAGAAAGTTCTGTTTGTTTTGTCTTCAGTAAAGTTTATATTCTGGTAAGCAAAATCCATTTAGAAAACGGAACTGGTTCCTGGTTCTTGAGCACTCCAGTTTTTGCTTGGACATGTTCAGTTCTACCGGCAGATAACCCAAAGGACTGATTAGCTGAAGCAGGTAAGGAACTGTAAATACTGGCCTTCTTTGAAAAGAGGTTTAAAAATGCTTAATCTGAAATACACACTGAATCCCAAATTATTGTTCCTATTAATTCAATGTCCACATAAAAAATATATAAACATTTTCTTGGATGACTTTTGTACAATGTTAGATATACTGTGTGATATTTCTTTCTAAAATGTTCTTTTTAGTACTTTCTATATATGAACTGTTCTGTCTATCTTTATGTTGTACTAATAACAACAACAATATTTCATTTTAATTAGTTAATTAACAATAATAATAATATGTATTATTATTATTGTTATTGTTATTATTATTATTATTATTATTGTCATTATTGTTGTTGTTGTTGTTACACCCCCCATCATATTTTCTCCTGAATATTTGTTAATAGGCTCCGATATTCATGGATTTTGTTCTGTACCACACATGTACAAATTCCTCATATGTGTAACCTAATTATGAACTGATGTTGAAAATATGCTGAAAATAATAAGCTGAAAATTTCAAAACGGGCGACAAATTTTTTTATGATTCGAGCTAATTTTTATAACAAATGCAAAGTGAAGAAGGTCAATCTTCAACAGAAATTATTCTAAACAACTATTTACTGTCACATGATCATGGTGCACCACTGCTGCAATGGAAACATAAAGGTCAGATGGTAAACTCTAGTTTGTCTTGTGGATTCAAACAGTGTCCGGATAACCAAGTCCACTCACAGCACAAGCAAACTTTCAGGGAGGATGTTATGGAAACAAATATTGTACACTGCATTGTGGCCCCCCAGTGAAGAGGATAGTCCCTCTCCATCCACCACACCCACGACCAGACTCACACCTTGAATGCAGGAGTCCACTCTTCACCGCATGATTGATGGCGGTCCTCAGAGTGAATAGCTACCAGCCTGAACTTTCATTCTTAAGGCCAGTGTCAAGAGTGCATCTCCGCTACCTTACCTGCTGCTTAAGGCCCTGAGGAGACGCCTAACCAGATTCCAGCCTCGCTGCTTATAAACAGTGTAATCTCTCAGTCTCTGACACAGCAAATAAACACAGCACACAGCAACTCAATATCCTACTTCCTTCTTTTGTGTGTAGCTGACAGGCATTAGTGGGGCTCAGCTGAAAGAAAAATAAAAGAACGCATTTCAGAAGTAAAGTAGTTGCTTCACAGAGACAGACAAAAGGTTAAGTGCATAGATTCTCTGAACTGATAACAGGAATTTATGTAAAATGTGATATTCGTCCAGAAATGTTTTCAACTCAAAAGGCCTTTTTCACTCTCATAATATCATTTCAGTATTGCAATTGTCATATGCACATTAAAGAGTGATATATTAATTAACAAAACAATGGAACAGATGAGCGTCATGGCAAATGCAATGTGCATTTAACATGAAACATCAGTTTATGAATAAACACACACACACATGTGCACACACACACGCATACACACACACACACACACACACTAACACCGCTAAGAAACAATAATCATAATACTTTTTTAAACAATCTAAAAGCAAAGAAGATTCTTTAGTGGATTTATTAAGGCTTAGATATTTTATATTGTACATGTCTCTATGTCTCTATGTGTCTGTCGAGTCATAATATATTTCCTTCAAGATTAAGTTGTAATTATATTTAAAACTGAACAAAATTGTTATTGTCTTTTAAGTAATTATCTCTCGTGGTAATCTCATGGCAGAGCTTACAGTGGTGTTTCCTGTACTTTAGTTTTTTATGTAAATTACTAATTCTCTTGCTCTCAAAGACATATTCAAATATTAACAGAGGCAACATAGAAATGATATCTTTATACAGGCTCAAAAAAGACATAAAGCTCACTCAAACTATTTAATTATGAAGTACGTGTCTCTGAACCTCCCTGCTGAGTGTGCCTTGTGGCATCTCGTGATTAAATCTTGATCAGTGCACAGACAGGCCAGTGACACACATGAAGCTGAAGAACTGAGACAGGGTAATTCTAGAAGTGGAGTGAACGTTTTACAAGATGTCCGGTACCATTTGATGACAGAAGGTATCAGTTTTGAAAGTTGCTCACGACTCCTGGTCCAGACTCTGTGAGTGGGACAGGGAGAGTGTGTTCTGGGAGTAGTTCTCCTCTCCACACCCCTAAGGGGCAGCAGAAGACTGTGCTGCAAGGCTTTACCTTGCCTGTCCCTGAGCCTCTCTATACCACCACCAGCCTCAATTCACACTCCACACACATCCTACGTACTCACCAGCCTCCTCTACACCTCACACTATCACCTTTACTGCCTAGTACTGAAGGCTGAAGTTCAGTGCATGTTTTTGGACATGGTTAATATCACATCCTGAGGAACGCTGAGGCTAGCTGGTTGCTTAGGGCAGTATTTCAGTCTCTGCAGCAAGCAGGTTTTAACACTGTATTTTCAATGCAACTGAAGACTTTAAATGAACTATTATATGATTTTTTTTAAGTTAAAGTTTTAAAGGTAAAATTTTCGGAAACATCAATGGAATCATCAATATTGCTTAACAGGCAACTAAATGCAGCTTTTTTTTTTTTTTTAACGCATATTCATGATTTGCAAATTACTTTAAAGTTTATCACCATTAAAAGACACTATAAAGGCAAGCTCTGGATCTATCTGAAATCTATCTAAAATATATACATAGTTTTTAAATGAATAAAATCAATTTCTTTAATAACTTCATATTGTAGTTGCTAGAAGAAAACCTTGCATCACCTCACAAAAAAAAGTAAATAAATAAAAAAAAACTTCACAGGAAAAGGTATGTTCAAAGATTAAAAACTTTCAATGTAAGTTAAAGTAAAGTGATTTTATTTGAACCTCATTCTGAATTACATTTATCAACCCATTCATCATGAAATGTCAAAACTCCGTAAAGGGCAGGTAGGATTTTCAAATTATGAAATTGGAAAACACCAAAAGAAGAAAGATGCAAGATTTTGTTTAGGCGGTGAGGATATTTTTGTTTGTGGGAAATTTATATACACATTTGAGTAAATTCAAGGTATTTTATCACTTATGGTGATTTTCTTGAAAACAGCTGAAGTATTCAAGGGTATAACAGAAAGGAAAAAAGGAAAGGAAGTACATGTATAAAGAGGTAAAACTCCAGAAACACACCAGTATACTAGTAATAAAATAAAGATACTCAGATACAGTGTGTGCATTTGTATATTCCATTTTAGGACATCTAGAAGCACAAAGGCATGCATACAACATACCAAACACGCAAACACACACACACACACACAAACACACACACACACACACACACAAACATGGGCACACACCACGACAACTGTTTCAGACGCACAACAAAGACTTTCCCATTCTTTCAGCAAACTCGATTAAGCACACGGGGACAGATATGGAGTAGTGTGTGTGGGCTCAGTACAAAGGCAGAGAGAGGAGCACTCCAGTTCAAGGCTATCATGTGAATTGTTTTTCATATGAAAAATGGAATGAGTCAGAAGTTTTGCGATAAGTGACAAAGCGGGCAGTGCCTCGAATTCCACCGTGGGATGCAACACAATTTAATAAAGAGAGGTCTTGAGAGGAAAAGTGTGACGTGAAGGTTAGCTGGAGGTCTCACGCTAGATGAAAGTGGGAACTCTCTCTCCCACTGCTGTCAGCACTTTTTAATGTGAACTTTGCGATTGATTGGCGGGCCTGGCCAGGTTTTCCCCCAAACTTTCCCAGCCTGCATGTCGGCTACACCCATCCAGCCGCTCTCTCAATGCTAATACTCCACTTCTCACCGCGGGCTTTCACTGCGATTCTAAACACCGAAGAGACGAGGCGTGATGATATTAAACGAGACTGATTTACATTTATACTGACAACTGTCATGCACTAATTGTGCCATGCAATAAAAATAGCAAATTGGTTATAGTATTCAAAGTGGCAGAATTTAATGGCGAATTCTAGAAGCTACAAAGGCCATACCATAATAAAGAATATTTTGTTTTTTAGTAGACTACATTGTTACTGACTAGGTTACATTTGCTTGAACAAAAATAACAGAGCCTCCTAACAAAGCCTTCTAGAGCACCCTTCTTAACGTCGACACACAATATCATCGGATTTAGTTGCGACCTTTGTCTACACAGCAATATAAAAAATGTCAGAACAAAAATTGAAAGACACACATGCTCATTTCGTATAAAGGTCAGAAATTCAATCACACTGCCCTAAAGTATTCCACTAATAAAGTATGTACAGGCAACCCTACTTTCTGACTTTATAATGATTCGCTGGACTGTACACTTATCGTTTCTTCAACAAGCTCCTTTTTGTTATTGATTAACCCAAATACCCAGAAGTGAGAGAAAACAATCGGCAACATAAAGCTTCAGGTCCGTTTTCTACGCTTTAAGTGACAAAACTCACAAAAAGATAAATTAGGCTCAAGACTTCAGGCTTAGCGTCATTATAGCTTATTCAGCTTAACTCCAGACACGTTTATGAAGATAGGCCCATAACTCAGACCCAATCAGACCAGGAACCTGGAAGGCACCAGTCCAAATGGAATAATTTACTTCTCACACTTAAACAAAAAAAGAGCTTAAAATGTTTTACTGACAACTATGAGCCTCCATACCACGGAAATCTTTTGGCCAAGATACGGGCTACAATATATTTCGTCCAGGTTATCTGTTTCTGAAGGTGTTCCAAAACATAAAACATAAAACGTCACAGGTTATATCTTGTTCATCGCAATACATAAAAGACTGTAAAAGCCATAGCCGTCTGCGGTTGTACTGCTTTGGTAGACTTTTGTAGGCTGGTGAATAATGTAGCATAATGTAGCATAAATAAGAAGTTTGAAGAGGAACGGGGAAGTGAGAGGAAAGGAAAAAAAAATATGCAAACACAGAAGTGGCTTAAGAAAGAGAAGGAAAAGAGGGGAAGAACTGAACTTGAGCTGAAACAAACGGCCTCGTTAATGCACTGTCACAGATTTCATTAGCCAGTCTGACCAAGGTGGCGGCGCTATAAATCAGAGAATGAGGGAGGGAGAGAGGGAGAGAGAGAGAGAGAGAGAGAGAGAGAGAGAGGGGGAGAGCGAGGGAAAGCGAGAGAGATGTCTCTCTCTCTTTCTTGCAATCGCAAATACACAAATGCTCTTCAAGGACAGAGCTAAAGAAAAGTGCTTAATTTGTGCAAGAAAAAAAAAAAACCTAATAAAATATCAACCTGTAAACCGCAACTAGTAAACTCCATCTGTGCTCATCAGCACAGATCAGATCAACACCATACGCCTTCTGTAAGCTTCTTTTGCAGTAAATTAGTATATTCTAGATTAAGCTACGGGTTCCAGGTAGCTTACCCTATTTCGGAGACAGCAAGTGTCCTACCTGCCTGCATGTTTGTGGGGGGCAGGAGTCGGTTTGTGGATCAAAAGTGCGGCCAAACTTGTACACACACACACACACACACACACAAACACACGGACACACACACAAAACAAGCGCGTGCACACGCACCACGATCCAGCGGTCAGGAGCAGTAGGCAGGCTGGTAGAACTCCTGGGGCTTGTGAATCCAAGCTGAACTTTGGAGCAGCCTCTTAACAGATGGCATGAGTGGGTAAACTCACTGACTGGTCCTGCACAAGCACCCAGCTTTTTACAGCGACTGCAGCTTCCCCGTCAGATTAAATCTGTTCATTGTTATGGTCAGTATCTGCTCGAAATCAAACTCCCTGGCACCCTGCTGCGCCACACAAAGTTTCAAATTATTACCACTTACGAATAAACTGATTTTAACCCGTTTGCCTCATTTAATGATAGATCTAAATGGAATTTGAGACAATTTGTCAACACACTATGAGAGAGTCAGCCTCTAAGTAAATGATGTCAATGTTTATATATTAACTTCATATCGTTTTGGCAGTAGCTGCCGTTTAAACCGTAGTATTGAAAACAGCACTCCATATTCGCATGCCCTGGAGACATTATTTCTGCCTTGAACTCTAATTGATCCCGGATGCAGTCCTCAGAGGCAGGGTTAAACCTCTGGGCCTCAGGGATAAATCCCATTAAAACTACATGTCTATCACTACGCCAAGCAAACTGGAGGGTCACGAATGCAAATGGTTCCTAAACAAAAATGCTGGGATACAGATGAAAGCTGGCAACAATTGTATCTCTGTGAAAAATTCTTCTCTGCCAAAAGAATGAATTTCATACTAAAATTGTGCAGGTGTTTTCAATGCGCTGCAAGGATTCAATGCACAGTTTAGACTGCTGGCAAGAAGCCTATAGGAACAATGAAAAAACAACCAGGCTTCCACTGGATGGGATCCATTATAATGGCTAGATAGCACTGTTGGATCCGTGCGTCTTATTTCTTAGCAATTCGTAGTCAAGACGGCTGCATGTTTCGCACAGAGAAGAAAAGTCACCCTCCATAGCTTTTCCAGTATGCTCAGTGTTAATGCAGCAGGCATTTCTAAACTTTTTACATCCATTACCTTCCACTAGGTAAATACCTAGTGCTGGAAACATTTGTCAATGTATGCGCCTGGCTGAACAGAATAGATTATTAGGATCTGAATGAAAAACACACTGCATTTGCAAAAAGCACAGTGCTATGCAACACAGCAACACAGTGTGGGTTAGGACGCTTCTTCACACACAAACGCACACACAGGAAAAGTTAAGGTTTTAAATAACATTAATTATTTAGGCATAAAAACTCAAGGTAATACCCCAAAAATCAATAAGTCAACCAAAATAAAAAGAATTAGAAGTGGACACAGTATTTAGAATGTTAAAGTGTATGGACTCATATTTGGTCAGTCCACTTGACCAAGAAAGTAAGACACACAAAAAAAGGCCAAAGTGCTAAAAAAAAAAAGGCAAGTGACAATAATTCTGAATAACCATGCTGCCCCATTGAGTTACATGGGCATTATTCATTCTGCCACTTTTTCCCATGCCGGTCTGTGGTCATTGCAAAAAAATTACAGCTTGACCTACATTTACTAAAGGTTTGTATTAAGGCTTCACATAACAGTCAAACAAACATACTGTATCTGAGGACAAATAAGACTGTAGGGACATATATACACTTTGCTGTAACGCTTGATGAAAGAAAATGATGAAAATAGCCTTCATTAACTGATGCTGACACAATAAGGGAACTGTAAGGTCAGCATGGATCAGGTGCTGAACATACCTAATAAAAAATGAACAAAATAAACAAACAAGCCACAAAAAATAATAACGTCATGCCTATGCCAATCAAATGTATGCAGAATAACCAATTCTGTATGCAAAGTGGACAAAGTGATGTTTCTAATAGTATATGAAATGCTTTTAAATGACCTTTTTGATTAACATTTTCCTAATTATTTTCACTTCATCTTTATTCGGCAACAATTAACATTCGCCATGACTTGAGGCTGAATTAATCTAAACTTTGACACCCTCATATAATACAGACACTGTTTTGTACTTTGTATAGCTGCCCCAAACACACAAAACCACTTTTGAATGTTTTAAGGCTATAATTACTGACTTCAATTATGAAACATTGATAGCAATTTAATTCGAGCCCTGATTGTTTGCGAAGCTTGATGGGAAAAAAAATATAAAAAATTCTGACTAATTAAACAAAACGGAAACACAAGGATGGAAAATGATGGTGTGTGTGTGTGGGGGGGGGGGTCTTGGTGCCTGGGTGGGTAGACAGCATACTATATTACCAGTTTATATTACCAGTTGAAATGATTAAAATGTACCTCGAAAGCTGATACTTGGTCATCACAAAAGCAGGACCTGGAGAAATTACACTATAATAATAAATGTATGATAAATGTACACTAAAAGTAGCCTCGCTGACCCATATCATGTGGCATTGCCCAGTGTGGCTAAGTTCCTTCTTGAAGCTTCCATGCAACATGGCATAAAACTGGATTTTTTTTTTTTCAGTTCTGCAGCTTTTAAAGCCTTGATCAAGACAAATATCAAGATTAACTGAGATCCTTTACAGTAGAATTTGATACAAATCTAATTTCTTACTTGCCTTGAGGAGAGCAAAAGAAGAGAGAACATTAAAGAGGACCAGGCAGCCTATACACAAGTGAAGCATTAATTAATCACTCTACTTCTGCAATATCTAAGCCACTGGCCAGCAGAGTGTATAAAAGATAGTAGTGTTGGGGTAAGGAAAAGCAATCACTAAATGCAGCTGTGCTGTGATGGTCTGCTCTTGGCCCCTGTGGAAAGCACTGTGCAAACAGCAGAAAGTTGCTGCTTGTGAAGGGTAATGGGACATCGAATGCCAGAGGACACAGGAGGAAGTGGGTGCACAGAGAAAGATGAAGTAATCTCGGAAGCAACTAGACACACTCCACTTGGAATTTTGCCCCAAACAAGATTAAAGTGAAGTTATTCTACACGAGTATGGCAGGGATATCAATCTTCTGCCCAGAAACAGAAGCAGACTAAACACAAGTGAACAACAAAAAATCGGCCAGCATGTCTTTTTGCTTGTGCCTTGAGTTCATGGAATGATATAGTCTCTACAAAACATAATACATATCCATTAAAATGTCCTAAGAAAATAAAAATGGCAGCAAAAAGGGGGGTTTTATCAAAGGCTTTTAAGGCAATCTAAAGCCAAGGATAATATGAGGAACCATAACTGAAAGAAGCATTGAATGGTTACTGGTATGGTTAAATGGCACTCTGTGGTAGAGACTTTTTAACAATTAATTTGATACATCACCAAAAAGGGTTCTTTTACAAGTCCTTTAATTTAGTACTGTGCATGAAGGTATACAAATAGATTTTATCTATAAAGGTCTGCGGATTGTCATGGGATTTTTCAGATATGTTGAAAGATTTCACAAAGAGAAAAGTGTTCCCATACAAATATATATTATTATCTTAATCTATCAGACAGAGGATCAATCATCAGACTGTAACCAGGTAGGTATTTGAAGGGTAAATAAGTGCTCATAAACTACATTTCTACTCTTGCACAAACAGTGGCCGAGTTTTCCATTAACTGACCTCCCCACTCACCGCTGCTAGTGAATGCAAAATAGCCCAGCCTTGCCTGGCCTACTGCAGAGAGGCGAGACCGGGAACTCAAAAGGCATCTGCCCAAGCCATTTAAAAATTCAACACCATTAAATCCATTAAATGAGGATAACACAGAGTTTTTGTTTAAGACCTGTTGCATAAAGGATCCCCTCCCCACCGCCTAAAACCCTACTGAGTGAGACAGCCTTTTAATGAGGGGGGGATAATCCGGCAAAACTCCCCCACTAATGAGCTATCATCATGCAAAAATGCCAGCTTGATACACATTAATTGGATTCCTACTTTTTTAACCAATTAATTGACCTGCATTGTCATGTTGCCTGGCTGCAGTGGGTTTCTAAGAGAGCCCCCGTTTAGATTCAGTGACTCCAGTGGCCGGAGGGCCAGTGAATAGAAGCAGGTTTTAGTGAGATCAGCTCTCATTAAAGGCTTATGACATTTGTTAGAGTCAATCCCTTTGTTGAGAAAACAGTTTGTGCTGCTCAGTTGAAGCCTCTTCAGTGGCCTGTGCCGGCAGTCCATTCTAACCTGCAGTTTGATCTCCGTCCCGTACACCTGGAGGCAGGCCTGGTGGCTATGGCAAAGCAATCCCATGCATTTGTTCAACAAGTGCCTCGACCGGCTGCAAGGGTAGAGACATCCTTATGTGCAGTTATTTTTCTTCAATCATGTATAGATACAGAAATTAAAGGATATTTCACATTAAAAAGAAAAAAAAAGATAAAGTTGTTTCAAGTAGTTTATTTCCAAACAGCATTTTGGGGAAGCATTCTGCCATGCAAAATCACACGCTTACATAAGTAAATAAATTAATTAATGAATAAAATATTTTCTATGACCTGTTTTAATGAGGGAAGCATGTGCTGAGGTCAAACATTTTAACTGCTATTGGGAGGTCATAGCCTCAGAAAATGATTTACGTACAACGAATGGAATGCAATGTGTTGGCGTTAGTCAATGATCTCCTAAAAGAAACAATATTTTCTGGACAGCTCCTACTCGCCAATGGAAATTAAATGCTGGTGAGTTGAACATTAACCACGAAAACAAGTTCAAAAAGCCCAGAATATTACCCACTTAGATCATCCACTCCCAAGATGACAATGGAAACCTTGAAAAAATGCTGACACAATGTGCCTGAGCCGAATTACTGTTAGGTGCTCAGTATCATGATACCCAAACTGTAGGTTTATAGAGCCTCCAGGCCAACATAACCCAGCCTAGAACCACAGGACATGATTTGTTCAAGCTCTGGCCTGCTGGTGGACAAGTAGCCAACGCTTGGCAGTTTATAAATGTGGATGTGGTGTCTCCATTACCTGGACAGCAAAAGTTGATGATGGTTAATTGACTTAGGGAGTATTGAGCTGAGGTCAAGACGAACAGCAGTATTGATCTGGCCCTGATCTGCATGTAAGAAGAATCTATAACCTAGCAAGAGTCACACACAGATAAACTACCGGCAGCTAAGAGTAGAGGGCAATTATCTTGATCAGCCATTTAACACTATTGAGGCGGAAGCGCTGGCTAAATTTCTTTCAAGAATTTTTCAAGTGTCACCAAAGTCATGCCTGGTAAACACCATGTAGCACCAGATACTCTGTCTAGTGATGAAAGAAGCAAATACATAAGAAAACAAATGAACAAAACAAACATCTCTGCAGAAACAAAGGCCTTGGGAAAATATATAAGGTTTCCAAATCTATTCTAATCTATCACTGTGACTGTGGTGGTAATAGCACACATTAGTAGAAGATCATTACCCACCATTGTGCATTCACTTAACTATACTAGACAGAGGTTACAGTGGAAGGTGTGCAAATGGAATAGCAGATGTTGTTTACTGGACTGTCACAGTGAGAAGGGATGGGGGGAAATGTCACTTCTATAGGATTCAGAGCATTTCTAAATTTACCTTCAAGAATTTCCTTCAAAATAATTTTTATCAAATCAAACCTAATCGATAGTAACAAGTAAATGCTAAAACACAACAAAAGTATTAACACAAACCATTGTGTATTTCACGGTGAGCTCATAAATACTGCAATAATAATTGGCATAAATGAAGTGCTATTTGCTGGTTTGTTAACTGGACAATTCTGAACACAGTCTGTTTTTTTCTGTATGAACAGAGCTCATGTGGAACTAAAATGCCAAATAATTCTCCATAGTTCTCTTCAGTCTTTTAAACTGAAATTTCAAAAGTAAACTTACTTTTGTACGCAATCAAGAGGACACAGTACTTATAAAAGCGATATCAGAATTATGGTATTTAATTTAAATGAGGGTCGAAAGCACGAAGGTCAGATTTTAAGAGCTCTTAAAGTTTAATTATAGCAGACTGGCACTGCTCTTACGTTCTTCATCAATTCAGAAGAATATTAAATAAAACAACATTCGTGACTTTGATCATGCACAGTAATATAAGTGTCCCTTACAGCTGCTTGAAGGAAGAAAAAAAAACAGTTTGTCATCTACATGTAATCAAGCATAACTTCATTAATACACATAATTAATTGAGCACAATTTGTTGCCATCATAATGTTACCTTTAGTTTTCTGCTTTGACAGACAGGTTTGGCAGTAATTCTTGTCCGATCCTTCATGGGGTCATGAATTAATCTACAGGCCCTTGTGCCTGTCACAAACTAATAAATACACAACTAATTGACTTTGCACCTCCCCCACCCCCACCCCTAATCCTGTCAACGGTGCTAAGCAAAGAACAGAACCTAACAAACAACTTAAAAATCATTCAGAATACAACCTAAGAGCAATTTCTGAACATCACACATGCAAAAGCCCGATGAATTTTCAGACAGGTTGTTTTGTTTTGTTTTTTTAAGCTGTCATTTAAACATAGCAGTTGAACTTTACACTGGCCACTGTCAGACTGAACTAACAGAAATTAGTCCAGAATTAACTTTCATTTGACATATAGAACATTTCTGCCTCTCCTTTTTGAGATACTTTTGTTTTTTTTGGATGGCAACAATTTTTCAAAGTAGATGCTATAAACAAAGTGTACTCTTAAACATCAATTTATGTATCCGCATTAATCTTTCAGTAGAATATTCTCCATGCCTGGTCCTGGTGCCCCACCGATCTACACATTTTAGAGATTTCCCTTCTCCCATTACACAGATCCAAATAAACAGCTAATGAATTAGCCTACACTGAGTTGAAGCAAAGTGGTGAGAGCAAAGAAACACTCAAATGCACAGGTTCTATACTGATTATAGTCCTAATAACATTTATTTTCAAGTTTGTTAAGCCAGAATGTCAGTGTGAATATGTCTGAAAAAGAGAGAAGAACAGAGGTAGAGATACAGAATGAAATGTAGAAGTAGAAATATAAGAATGGAGAATAGAAGAATATGCCAGGATTAACACACCGCCATTAGAATAATCCAGTCTATGGATTAGTGTGCAAGGAAGTGGGAGATATAGCAGAACATTGTGTTTAAGGAAGTTCAAATTGGGTTCAGATCTTGTCTTTTCTTAGGATTGCAGCAACATAGGGGCCCCTGGTTTTTAAAGAGTGAATGAAAGCCTTCCCTTGACCGCAGGACCTAACACAATACAGTAAGTGTCAAAGGTAATGTACGGCCTCTCCTCATGAGGGCCTTCAACATGGCAACAAAAGCACATGAGCAACATGACAGAGAGACAACTCTCTAGGGTTCAACTAGACTCCTTATCCAGAGATCACAGCAATGAATACACTCGGACTAGGTATAGAGTACAAACCACTACTTGTGTTCATTAGTGGACAACTTCATCAATCATTTATTTATCTATAGTATTTATCATATCCCCTTTTTTACTGATCACAGCATTTTGTGTATATAGAACAGTGTATATTTTCTGGAGAGTTTTATTTTATTTTGACCATATTTTATATTGTTCTAGTCTTTGTGTCTCTGTGACCGTGTCATTTTTGCAGAAGCAATTTCCTCCAGCGTCAACTAAGTATTCTGATTATGACTCTTAAGAGTGAACATGCCACTAGAATAACAACTATTTGTTCCTAAAGATCCATACAATTTAAAGAACCATTTGTGAATGAGATGTGAGTGTAAACAACCTCCAAACGAGATTGTAAAGATTTTATGCAAAGCAAATCAGAGGTAGAGGCATACACACAAAGTACATTAGGAAACATCTTAGGAGAGTGTCCCAGGGAGTGTTTGGCCAGTACTAAAATCACCCCAAGAAATTATTGTCTTGATTTCTCTCTCTCTTTCTCTCTCTCTCTCTCTCTCTCTCTCTCTCTCTCTCTCTCTCTCTCTCTCTCCCCCTCTCTCTCTCTCCCTCTCTCTCACACACACACCCTCCACAACACAACCCCTTGCCCACTGTCACACTGCCCCAACCTCTTCAAAGCCCTCAGCCTTTCTTGCTGGTGGTTAATGA
Organism: Hydrocynus forskahlii; assembly: GCA_037974365.1. Taxonomy (NCBI): domain Eukaryota; kingdom Metazoa; phylum Chordata; class Actinopteri; order Characiformes; family Alestidae; genus Hydrocynus; species Hydrocynus forskahlii. Next base: position 17,581,072 of record JBBPCX010000154.1, on the reverse strand, counting down.
ACAGATTAGTGGCGAGGGGCAGCTCAGAGGAGGAGAGGTCAGCACTAAACCCTTTAACAGGAGGGATAATCAGTGGCAGGTGGGTCCACACTTCTCCCATCAGCCCGCCGAAATACTCCATGACTTGACTTGTGTCTACATGAGCAGCCCCCCCACTGACTGCACTGTCGGCCTTGACCCCCAGCCTCTTCTCAGCCACCTGAATGAGGGAAAAGGAGGCTCAAGGAGTTAACATTTTTAAGGGCTAAATTGGATACTTGTTGGCAATGTGCCTTCCCTTTGTATCCCTTTGTCCAAGGCCATATTTACAAAACGGCGCGGCAGGACCTTCTGAGGAAGATCGTGCTGAATGGGACTCCCTCAGAAGATTGGAGGAGACACTCTAGAACAGACACACAATGACAGCCGGGGAGCTGAAGACTGCGAGGGGGAGGCCGAGGGTCCGCCGTTTGCGCCTGTTTTCATTCATTTCTTTAATATTCCTCTGCAGGTTCTGCTTCAGAGAGACGGCCTTTGTGCGCTGCTGAATGGGCGACTTTAGGAGTGTCTCTCCTTCCATTAATTAGGGCTCACTGCTGCTTCCGCTCCCCAAGAGAGCGCCTCATTATGATTTCCTCACATTCTTTTGCACAACCTAACCCCATTCCTCAGTCCGAACATCAAAGACGAGCACAAGATGCAAAGTGCTGCAGACTGGTCTGGTTCCAGACAGTTTGGTGCAGTCACATACTATGAGCCAAGATACGGGGAATACAGCCTTTTAAAGGTCTGGCAAAACAAAACCGCTAACGCCACAAAGCCGCCAGTTTATATTCATCAAATGCCAGCATTCGCAAGTACTTAAATGATTATGCTTAATCCATCCATAAAAGTATGAGAAAGTGAGTGTAGTTATGTGACAATCAAGTTCAATGCGGTACTGTGAAACATATGAAACAATCTCCAAATAAGGAGCATGCACTGACCAATCAGTTACCAGTACTGGAGTAATATGTGGCAGAATCACAAAACTAGTCCTTATCCAACAAGCCACCTTTATTCGAAAGATCCTAAAAATCTATGAAAGCATTCAAGGGATAAATTCTGATTATAAGATGATCGGATTGCAATATATGATGCAACAGAAATGACCTAGATATACTGAACCCACTCTATCAATTTTCTGTCGCATACACATGCCCTGTCATATGCACACACACACACACACACACACACACACACAGAATCTCATTCCTGATTGTTGACTGCAAAGAATAATGACAATTCATGACCTAGAGATCACACTGTGACACTCTGCCGAGATGGTTATTAATGTGACGGTCCAAGTGTCACTTCCCCTGCAAAGCCCGGCACTGCCAGGTTAATACTGTTTACAAAGGGCTAAATGTTACATTACATACAATGGAAGAAAAATCAATATCTGCCCTTTCTTTGTTATAACATCTTTTTGAAAATCGATGACACACACTACAAAGACATTTTGAGATGCTAGTGGGACACAGTTCATTGAAAATTGAATATATAGAGGATGACAAATTCTTTATCAGAGGGAGGCAATGGCATGAACACATCATAAAGTGGAAGAATGTAACAGAGTAAGTCTGGGATAAGTGAGAGGAAAGCTGATACAAGCAGCTACATTTCACTCATTGAGAGAAAGCTGGCAGGAAACAATGTGAATTTTCCACAGCAGCATATTTTATGATTTTTTTTTTCTTTTTCTTTGTACCATGCTACACTCTTTTGTACAATTATAAAAACAAAGATGAACCCAAATAGAACCTACGTCACCAGCATTTTGTCACTTTTTCCCGCAGAGATACAGCATCTTTTTAACACCATGTCTCAGAGACAACTGCATGCATATTAGATTGAGAGGAAGGATCAGACTGACACCATTTAAAATATACCATATTTTAAATAGATATAAAACATAGGATGCAGACACTAGGACACTATTTATGAACAAAATTCTTCTAGGAAAAACCTGAACTGACTGCAGCTGGTGTAGGCTTCTTGTAAGAAGGAAACAAGGTATCAAAGCCAGTAGTGGACATCTTTTTGCATGCATTTCTCATTTGCTTCTAAGGACAAACACACTGAGCTCATTCTTGCAGCTGACTGTAACTCCGAGCTCAGACTCAGATCTCTCTTTATCATGGTGAACACCACTGGGTTAGCCTCAGAATGTATTCCTTTCCTACAGCCAGGCCCCCGTTTCCAGAGGAATTCACTTTGCCTCATTAGATACACACTTTCTTAGTTTTTAACAATGCCTTTGCTTGAGTCCTCCCAGCAGAAATCCTCACTGTGTGGATCTTTTCGCAGAGCCGGGAGCAGAGTTTGGGAGAGTGAAAGTGAGGGGTTTCTTCTTCTCCCCCCTTCTACCCTCTCCTAACTGGTTTAAGACTTGTAATTATCTCTTGCTGGGGAGGCTGTAAATTGGATTAAAGTGGTGAGTCGCAGCTGAGTGAATTACCTCCATCTCCCCACTTGGTGGGCCAGGCTTGATAAACGTGCAGGGGGAACGGATTTGGATTCATGGCTTCCTCATGGAAAGAAATGAAATTTTCCGACAGAAGGGGCCGACGTGCTAGTGGTATCTGTACGCGCCATGTTTCATCTGCTCCTGCTCTTCCAGAAATGCAATTACCTGCGTTATCGGCAGCTAAATGGTCACAGCTTGGCAAAGAAGGCCGTCTACCTGCCCAGGCCACCTGAGTGCGCTGTTTTACATGGCACGCGGCTCCCGACAGTGGGCATGCTCAGTGAAACGCTCCTCTGCCAGTGGCTGCTCCAGCCTTTCCCATGCAAAGCTGGCAAAACGTTAGGGTAGGATTTTTTTTCCTCCCCAATGTCAAACGCACTGCAAGCCATCTGGTTCGCTCCATGTGTGTTGTTTTCTCCTCTTAAAAACCTATTTGGGTCAGCTTCTTTTGCACACAAGATTAATGCGAAGACAAAAAAAACCTGAACGAGCGGGTTATGGTCTGGACTTGGCAAGATCTAATATTCTGCAGATTGCATACAGCATAATCTAAAGAATCCTTTAAGAAGGTTGAAAAGTTTTCTCTTAAGAGGCCATACATAACTTTTTTTTTATATTCTATTATATTCTACCCTTAGAATATCTGATTTAAACATTTTACTATTATCCCCTTCATGTATTCCATAGTTGGTAGGTACCATAAGTTGCTGCTAACTTTCAGAACAAAGACTACAGATTTATTTCTATCAAGGAGAGAGTGAATAATGTTGATGGAGAGAGTTCATTTAAAAGAAAGAATAGAATAATTTGTCTAGAGTAGCAGGCAAGTGCGAGTGAGTGATAGGTCACTCTGGATGATTGTAAAATTGTAATCCTGGTGTGAAATGCTTTTAAGTCTTTAAGGACAGCATGGACTCTGGAGCGTGAAATGGTAAATCTATGTTTCTAAGAGCTGAGAACCACTGCTGCTAAAGGCCGCAAGAGTCATTCTCCTGCAAGCTCCTGCATTTACATGGAATTGTTTTCCTTTTCACAAACGGGTCAACGGCAAACTGAATTGTATATATACTTCTTTATATCACTTAAACTACTTTATAGATCTTTATTACTTTTTATGTTATAACAACACTCTGCACAGATTAAGGAGAATAATATCACAGCTGAATTCCATGACACAGCATACTGACTTAGAATCTCTTCCGTCAACCTACAAGATCTGTCCGGTCAGACAAAGGCTATGCCAGCAAAGAGCAGCATATTAATATCTTTTATGTCTATTAACGCTTTTTTACTTTTGAAATTTGTTTCTTGTGAGAGAAAGATTGCAAGTTTGTGTACTCAAATATTCAAACACTCAAATACTCAAACACTTTTGCTCAATATTAGCTAGCCTGAATATTTCCAAGCAGACCATTTTCAATATGATAATCAGTACATAATAACTGCAATTTAGATTGTATACTAGCCATTTATTTATTAGCAGAAAAGCTATTAAGACAACAGTAATGTGTAACTAGTTTGGCGATATTTGGTGTATATGTAGTGCAGTGTATATTTTTATCAAAAGTTAATAAGTCTCCTCTCCCTGGTCAATACAATGCAGCACTTGTATTTTGTTGCTAAAAACCACAGGAAATAGTGTAGATCTCGGTCAAAACTGAGACATACATTTAAGCGATAATGTTCTGGGGACCATTAAATAAATAAATAAATAAAGAAGAAGGAAGATCACTATGGAAAATGACAATTTCATAACTCACTTTTAATGTTTTCTTCAGTGTTTTCTTCAGCTACAAAAAGGACAGTTTTTCCAGTTTGATATTTCATGGTAGACTGGAGGATAAGTACTGCTCTAGGGTATACACCTGCACTACCTGCCTCATCCTTATCAGGTCAGGAGCCTCATTTCCAAACCAGACATGAATTAAATGAATGGCTGTACTCTCAGGCAATGCATCCACATGTAAAGCAAAACAATGGTTTAACATGGGTTATATGTTCAGATAAAATGTCAATGTGGTTTTTTTTTCTTTAAAAAAAAGCATGCTAAGGATCACTGACACACAAGTAATTCACAAAACAAACATTCTGTTCTTTATGATCCAGAAACATCTTTTAGTTACAGTCTCTCTCATAATTTTGCAACAAACAAACAAATATCTGTAATAAGTTTCAGACAGCAATACTTAATTAGTATCCCTAAATTTGCCTGTCACAACAGAATTAATTAAAGGGAGATGGGATCTCTTTTTAAAAGGCTGAGAAAAGAAATAAGTGGACATGAGTGGCTGAGGTCGCTGGTCTTTTGAAGTGGGCCAGGAGTCTGGCTGCTCTCTTTCTTCTCTCAAACGCTGAAATATATGGTAGGGAGTGTTAATTGAGGGAGATTCTTTGCCACAGTGGGGGCTTTGCCCTGTCACTCAAAGTGTTTGTGTAAGATACCGACTATTTGGAGACCTCCTCAACACTAATTCATTTATTATTACTCCCAAGAAATATGACCAAGGAAAAATGCGAGGGTTGCTCTGAACACCATGCCAGAGGCTTTCTTTTGTTTAAATGAATGTAATGGGCAAAATAAATCAGGCGGTGTAAGAAACCTATGATTTAATGTTAATATAAAAACATAATAGTACACAATTCTATGCAGGAATGTTAATCGACAAAGAGCCATTCACTAATGCTGGAATACAACTTTTAAAGAAGTGTATGTGTTTATGAAAATTCATTTCACCATCACTAGATTTACATTAAAACTGTGGCAGCTGCACAGTTTGGAATTTGGCCAACAGAAGTTTGCTTGCCTATTGTATGCCAACATGACCAGATGCATTTGACTCCTACGAATGAAGAGGATATAGAGTAGGCTAGAATCTCTTATAGGAGTCATACACAGCCAGAAAATGAGTCTGTGTCCTCCTGCTGTTTATTAGACAGTAGTCGCAGAGCTCTTTCATCTTTAATTTCCTGCTGTGTCATCTAGAGAGACAGATCAAACAGGGGACAAAGTGGCCCTCCATGCTCCCCCATTACAGATAATGACCCCCCTCCCCCTACTCTTATCTCCTCACTTCCTCCCCTTTTACCCCCCTCCCGAGGACCCTCCCGCAAGGTGGAGGAAAAAAAGTTGATAAAAGATAATTAAATTCCCCCTCCTGCACGCAAACGTTTAGGAAGGTCTGTCAATAGCAAACAGTTGGGGTTTATTTTCAGCACAAGAAAGCCAATTTGCGCCCACCACCCCCTTTAACCCCCAGGACCCCCCTCCCCCAAACCTTACCACCAACAAACAACACAGCAATATACGATGGAGAGAGGCTAATACAGCGGGTTTGTTAGGACAGAGATGAGTTGTATAGGTGGAGGTAGCATAAGCCGCAGCGACAAGACAAGTAAAGAAGTACATAATAGAAAGCTTGAGTGCTGTACAACCTGCTGTAAAAACTGAATAAACCTAAAATATCTCTCTAATTTCTCTTTGGCTGTCACTCTTACCCCTCTGTCCCACCCTGTCACATGGCCCTCCTCCCTTCCGAGTTGATTTTGATCTTGAAATGCTCGTAAAGGTAATGACAACAAATTAAGGATGAAGGTGAGTGATCACAATGTGGCCAGCCCTCCCCAGCTGGCCCTTGCACATGCCTAATAAGAGATGTCTTCCTGACTTATTTCACAGGACCTGATGAACTACCGCTGCGAGGGGAGGATGCACTGAAGGTGAGAAAGATGTGTGCTGCAGGTCATATAAGTCATGCAGGTTACAGAAAAAGCTACTGTCTGTAGCTCATATCTCTAATTGTTTTTAAAAACAACAAATGACTTGATTTGGAATTTGGGGTATTATTACAATATGCAGATTACACCAAGATATACTGATTTTTGGCTTTATTGTGGTGGGCTGGTTGAAACAGATAATATACTGAAGTATACCATTACTGTTATAACAAAACCGTGTATCTCCATAACTGATTTTTCAGCAGAAGAAAAGAACTATTGTAGAAAAATGCCTTAAAAAAATGTTAATAGAAGAATAATACATACTGTACATACTATATAATTACAGTAATTGCACTGTATTCCAAGAAACCTTAAAAAATTTATTTTAGTCACATCATTGTGAAATTATTTAAAGGGTGTAAGAGGCAGGTATTGTTTTCAAATACAGTCAAAATATTATTATTAATATTATAAGATTATTACAACAAAAATTGATACTATCCACTAATAACAGCCTAGGTAAGTACATTAATGTATTACATTAGTAATTTAAATGATCTGAAGCCAACAAGTTTATTGGCCACTCCTGCCACTGTTTAAGTCCACTGGACGCAGTCAAGCTCCTCACCTTTGTGGGTTTTTCCCAGTGTTTACCCTTCCAAATGGTCATAGTATCAATTCTCTGCCGCCACAAGATTTTAATGGGCCATCCAAGTGATTCATGTCAATCAAACATCTGTTAAGCTGTCCACATGTTACCATCAGCACCTGTTGACCTCTGGGTGACCTCCACTGGTAAGAAAAATGACACAGCCTGCCTTCTCAAGGCTCCCAGGGCAGGTAGTAGCGGCAGACCCAAACACTCTGAATGTTTACCTACGAATATGGACCATCTAGAAGGCCAGACTACTTAGACTTTATTTCCTTCCAGCCCTCTATCTTTTTTCTCTTTCAATAAAGCACCCAAAAATCTTGCACAGGGGACAGGGAGGTGAAATTTCTCTCATCCAAATGGATTGCAATTTCCCTCCATTTAGCACCTGAAGGTAATTAGCTTGAAGAGATTGCAGAGTGAGCAACACGTTCATGGAACATTAACTCTTGCACATTCTCCAGTTGCAGGGAATTAATAGGAAAGATTAAAGTTTAAAGAGAGCAAATGCCATTACCACACAAACCACCTCTCAGTGGCTATAAGCAGCTCTCAGAAAGCCAAACTCGCAGCTTCTCCACCCTTTCTTCAAAATCAGTTGACATTAAGGCTGCAGAGGATAAAATAATACCTGGTCCGACGACTAGATATGTGTGAATGCATGTACAGGTCCAACAGCCTGCAGCCACATTTTTTTTTCTGCTAACAGCTTTTTGCATGCTTTCTCAGTTCTAGGACACCTTTCGCTAATTAGCATCTTGGCATTCGTTAATCCAGCCAGCATGCTGAGTAAATGTACATGCAAATTCAATTTCATAAAGGTCTTCATGGTAAATTATCAACCTCAATAACACAGATTCTCTTAATTAAACTGTGCACTCTTTGCTCTGCACCTTTTTTTGTTCCCCATGGTCTAAAGATCCCAGATCACAACTGCGAGTCTAAACTTACTGACACGTACTCATCCCTAGCAATTATTCATTCAACTCAATTGCTTTTTATATGCTTTGTATATGCACCGTAGACTGTAAATATATTCTTATTTATTATTACACATCGCACATCTTCACTTATCATTGGTTACAAATAAACATTCTACACGTATCTAGTGAAGCATTTATCAATCCTTCTATCATAAGAAGGGTGTAGGAGGAGATATAGCAATTGGCAATGAATTTTTAGAGGCCAGCCCATTCAGAGATTCAATCATAGCCTCTGAAATTCCGGGTGGGGGAGAAAAATATCAAATTGAGACATGATAGAATTTATTGCCCAGAAAATTCCATTCTACTATCTGATTTGAAAAGTCCAGTCCTCCTAGCTTCAGAAAATCTATTTTCCACATTTTAATACCCCACGTAACAGTCTTCATAATTCATTCGACTGTGTTAAGCGCAGTTTTATTAGATCTGAAACAAATTTTGGTGGGGGATCCTATAGGTCATTAACCATGGAGTAATTTTATCCTTGTTTCCCTAATGATGCCATAATGGTGAGTGAATTTCTTAACTAAAGACCAAAGAACATTTTGAAGGTCAGCTTCATCTGCAAGCTCCTTCAAGCGCTTCTCAGAGAGATTGGAAAAGTCGGAGATTTTTGAAGAGTCATTAATAACGCTAAAGCTGAAAGCCTATTTGCGTTCTCGCTTTCTACCTTTTAATTTCATACTCTTTTTTCCCCCCTTCCCGCTCCCTCTCTCCTTTCCTTTTCTCTGTTCACCGGCTGCCCTCATGCAGAAAGAATGGAGTACCGAGCAAGAGGGCAAAAATGGCAGCGCAGTGACATACAGATCCCAGATGTGATGCCACAATAATTTAAATTTTATGCCTTTGTTATCACTTTAATCATTTTCTTTATTCGTTTTGTTTCAGTGGTCAGGGAGAGACACCTGATAGGGTAAAATACCAAGGGAACAATTTTTATTTGGAATGTGGTGCAAAGTCTAATTAGAATTTGAATTTTGCTGAGCCTTGAAATGGCCGGTGCTTTATCCTGATCGCCTTAGATATTGTTCCAAGTCAGTCATTTGTCACTGCACAGCATGCTGGGAAGGCTCTGCTAATCAACTCGATTTTTTTCCACATTTTTTTTCTGCTGCCCTGGCATTTTTTCCCATTTAGGCCTCGGGTGAGAACGGCCACAGTGCAGATTCATGTCTGAAAGTCCAAATTGTGTCGAGAGATCTTTATACAACATTAATGTGCTTTTATTTAAAGCTCCAATCAATACGATCTCAGTGCTAAATTTATTCATGAAATAGCTTTAATTAAACACAGTTGATAGATATAATACAAACAGTCAATTAAAGATCACAATGAAGTGCTGAATGAACCACTGCAACATCCAAACCTTTAGACTGTCGGCATGAAAGAGGTCATATTATGACTTCAAAGAAAACTATTAAAAGACTGAACTGATGTAAATAATACAGACAATGAAGATAAAGCTAGAGTTTATCCACTACTTAATCACACACACAGCTCCTAGCCTGCTTTACCTGAGGATTAGCCCGAGAAATAAATGACTTTCATGGAGAGAAGGTGTAAGTTGTGCTATCGGGAGCAGTGGTGTATTTTTGTCATTGCTTGTCACATCTAATGTGTGCCTTGGGAGGTGGGAAGCCTCGGTAAGAAGCCACAGGCATTTTATCCCCCAGGTACCAGAGGGTCCAGGAAAGAAATTGGAGCTGACAAGCGTTAACATTTAGAAATGTACCAATAAATAGCTCTTATGTGGAGATATTCTGGGCATCGGTAGTGCACTTTGTGTGCGTCTTTGTCACAGAAAACAGAGTGTAACCTGAAATAGGAACAGAGAAGCAATAACAGCCTGATATAGGGTTGATTTAGTGCTGGCTGCTCTCTGTTGCTGAATGAGGAAATCCACCTCTATTAAACAAGAGTTTGTAAAGGAACCTGAGTATTTAACACACTGACAATAATAAGCATAAACCAGAACACGGATCAAGGATTTCATGTAAGTTAAATAGGGCTGCCATTATCAATTATATTAGCAATCGAGTAATCCAGTGATTATTTTGATGATTAATCGAGTAATCAGGTACACCGTTTATAACGGTAAACATTTCACTTCACTTAATACAAATGAGATTCCTCAACTACAAAAGTGCACATGTTCAGGAGACCCTGCTGTTGTGGATTTCCTATTTTTCTTTATTTCTTTATTTGTTATTTTTAGTTGAGTTCTAAAAGCTCCCCCTGCCGAGAATGTTCACACTGCAAAACACAGCTACATAATTTGTGGAGAACATGATTATATGTATATTGCAAGGTGATCACTCAGTCGATTCAATGAGATATATACATTTTAATCAAATCATTTTCTTTATATGAGTAATCAATTTTAATCGAGTATTCGTGACAGTCCTGAACCCAAATGCTCTTCACCCAAGTCCCAAATGACTTAGGATAACACTGCTGACATTGCACTTCATTTTGAAGAGTCCTGACTGATAAATGGTGTGTATAAAATCAGTGCATTTATATTCTAATACACCTTCCAATGCTCTTTCTTTGGTCTTAATAGCAAAAGGCATTTTTTCCATTTCACCTCCAAGTTTAATTGGAAAGTAGTAAGGGCTGCTTTGAAGGAGTGGAAAAAATACAATCTAACTGACAAGATGATCGATTACCTGTAAGTCTACCTGACACAGAAATTAGGGTTTTTTAATGACGAGCTGCCTCTTCTTGCACATAAAATTCAAATTCCTAGTAAAGTCTCCCTAGCAGCCATCACCTGTCTTCAGCCTGCGCGTCGCCCAAACACAGCCACTTTGTCTCTGTCACCACCGAGAGGACATTGTTTTCACCAACAAGCGTTTGTATTAACCAATTTCACACAGCATCCAAGACACATCTCATTGAGTCCTGCATCAATGGTGGGTTGAAGAAAAATAAAAAAACAAAAAGTGGTTCAGCAGCAGGGCTTTTGTAGGGAGCTTTTATTCAGGGGTAAGACATAATGTCTTCTTTCGAAGGCTTTTACTGAACATTTTGAATCCTAGCTTTAGTGAATATCAGCTTTTAATTGACAGTACACAAAGAGGATAAAAGGGAGTTGTGAAGTGAAAATTTGAATGTTGAAAAAAAAAAAAAAAGATCCTATGCGCAAACCAGGGTCCATTTAGGCACACGGAGCATTTTGTGACCTTGACAAGTCTAGACCTGACGGTAGATCTAAAAGAAACTTCGACTCAAAAGCCATTATTGCACTAAAGTCTGCAAATTTACACACTCAAACTCCTGGAGCAAAAAGACCATCTTTCTAATGGCAAAGTTCTGCCTCCAAATTGAAGTCCAAAGCTTAAGTTCTGTCACAGGAACGACTTTAGCGCCTTGTTATGTGGGAGATGCTCATTCAAATATTTAATGCATTTAATTACCAGTCGCCAGCTGTGTTCAATGATTTAAGTTTATGGGTTTGAAACCTGTTAATTATGAAGTCAAATGCATAAAGCAATCTCCGGTGGTCTATATTGGATGCAGACAGTTAAATTTACTTTAGTGAATTTTCTGCAGAGGCAGAGAGTGCTGCTCCCGTCTTCATGAGCAGTGAAATGAAGGTATTCAGTCACAGCACATATGCCATAATGCTAATGTTAATTAAAACAGCTAATCACAGAGATTCTTCAGAGAGGAGTGTGGCTCAGAATATGTTGCACTTTAAGGGAACGTATAAGGAAACATACAACATATACAAAAGAAACATGCAAAAGCTTAACATGTATGTACTTTAAACCTGAAAGCATCACATTAGCACCCAAATCAAGATACATACTGCAGTTCAATGCTACGGGACAGATAGGACTGTTGGTTATCCTGTACTGATTATGAATGAGCACCATTTAAGTTTTCATGTTTCATTCCTTAGGCTCATAAGCACCAGATTTGTAATACAGGTCTGCATGATTTCAGCTGAAACTCAAGACAAAAATCTAAACTCTCTTTACCGTTTGCTTTTAAGTCCTGATCGAAAATCAGCTCTCTGAAGCCTTTCTTTGCTTTTGTCCTTATCAAAGTGCTGACAAAATCTGACCACCAACCAGCAGCTCAGGGCAGATTGTGTGCGCTTCACTCAGAGGGCTTAGTCTCATTAAGAGGGGCAACAGTGAAGAGTGACGGGCAGCCGAGCGTACTGGCCCCCCTGAGTATCTGTGCCAGTCTCGCCTGCTGCCCTCAAAGCCCACAAATGTGCCAAGCTTCAGCCCGTGCCTTCTAGTGCTAACCCCCATGTACTTACTCCTTAAGCCCACAGGGCAACACAAACACAAACACTGACAAATGGTCAACCGTGCTCATTCCATCTATACAATGTGTACGGTTGGATGTACGGCCTATACCTACTGGCCACTCTGTGCACGATAAGCAGGTTCTGATGTGGCCCCCTTTTCTCTGGTTCTGCTTGCATTATTTGGCAAATTGACTCATGACTGCTGGTTGGTAAAAGGCTTCTAGAAATATAATGTGCTCAATTTTTCTTCTCTCCCTCTCTCCCTCTCTCTCTCGCCCTCTCTCTCCCAGACTTTTCTCTTTCCCTGCTTCTTTCCAGTTGAGTAGCCGGGGCCTGGACTAGGACTGATGATTCCAAAAAGTAATTCCATTAAATGTTTTTTAAAAGCCGCAGGAGCTGTGGTATCATGGCCATTATTGATGATATCATTATTATGTATAGGATCTCGCCGTGAATAATAACCCATTATCTTTCATTTTTCCTGTTTTTGTCACTGCAAGTTGGAAAGGTTAGGTAATTTATTTTAATGTGCAAAGTGTCAGCCACCACCACTGCCACGCGCGAGTCCTCGACAGATTCCACACTTACAGGCATGATTGTTTTTTCTAAATCAGCCCACATTTCTCGAAAAAAAGTGCTCCTCATAAATTACCTTCACATCCTAATTCAGTGCTCCTTACTGTTTCACCTCATGCATTTGCAAGTTGAAGCTTGAAAACAGGCTGTCATTCCATTCAGTAGATTTCTCTCAGCGTGCACAATGTAAAGTCAATGCAGTTTCAAACAAGCCACGCTAGTCGGTATTGATATTATACATGATGGCATGAAAATGAATGCTGGTCAATTCTAACCATGTTTTAACTGATTTTAATTAACTGATTACAATGTGCATCGGCAATAACATACACTTTATTATATATCATATATGCATCTACTGAGGACTAAAATCTGTACCCATATCATCATGACATGTAAATTTTATGCTAGACACCTAATATATGAAAAGTTGCTTAAATGCATGCTGAAAATGATTTTATGCAGTGCTAAAATAGTAAAACAGCATTTTTGGCTTAACACCGTAGAACAATAGAAAAGACGGGAAAATGGGCTTTCTGAACATATACAGTGGGGGGAAAAATCATCACGCTTGACTGCATTTAAATTTATACAAACTCCCTGGCATTGACAGTGATAAATGTTACACTCTATTCTACAATATGTTTAATGCATAGGTCTGTAGAGTTAAGTTTTCTCGCCTTGTACGATGCTGCTGCCGCCATAGCACTCTATGTTACATCAGATTCACTTCCATTAAAATGCCAAGTGGCACAGTGAAGACAACAACAGAATATGACAAGGAATTTGTTTACCTGTCCTGCTCTCTACCCCTCCATTCCTTCTCTGTGTCCTTCTTTTTGTCAGGTATACAGCACCACATTCTGCTACGAAAGGACATAAGTTACCATATGGTAAGCTTATATTAACAAACAACCTACTTAATAATTTGTTTGTCTCATGCCAGCACTGGGTTTATACATTATACATTATACATAATGATCATACATTACAAACACACACACATGCACACACACACACACGTACTGTATGTATATATATATATATATATATATATATATATATATATATACATACACACACAAACACGCACACACACACA
>JBBPCX010000154.1:17549462-17567187 GCA_037974365.1 Hydrocynus forskahlii | reverse complement strand
TAAATATGTATATATAATTACTAATGTACCTTAATGTTAAAATCCAAAATTGTGTATGTCCACTGACGTCTATGTCCTTGTTCTGGTAGGTGATACTTGTTAAATAACATCCACAGGCAGAACATTGCCCAGAGTATCACACCCTCTCCCAGTTCTGATGCTTTTGTGCCCACTGTAGGTACTTTTGGTGGTGGACAGGAGTTAGCATGGGCACTCTGACCTCCTACGGCCACGCAACCCCATACAGAGCAACAGCAATGCACTGTGTACTGACACCTTTCTACCACAGCCAGCATTAACTTTCTTCAGTATTTTATACTACAGTAGCTCTTTTAAAGCATCACACTAGAAAAGCTAGCCTTCACCTACCACGTTTCGGTGAGCCTTGGGGGCCTGTGACCCTGTCGACAGTCCACTTGTTTTCCTTCCTTTGACCACTTTTGGTAGATACTGACCACTGCATTCTGGGAACTTCCCACAAGAATCACTTTTTAGCTCTGACCCTGTCGTCTAGCCTTCACAATTTGGCTCTTGTCAAAGTTGCTCAGATCCTTACGCTTGCCCATTTCTCTTACTCCCAGCACTTCAAATTCAAGAACTGACTGTTCACTTGCTGCCTGATATATCGCACCTCTTGACAGGTGCCACTATAATGAGACACACAGTGTTAGTCACTTTACCTCTTGGTGGATATAATGTTATGGCTGACTGGTGTATATACACACATACACACACAAACACATATGATAACATCAAAAAATGTAGATCATTAAAAATGTATAATGTATATAGTGTGCAAGATTACAGAACTGTTCATTAGAAAAACACACATGATTTTTATTGTGATTTTAAACTATCCACCCAAATAAACTATACCACCCAAAACCTGGTTCAGCCAATTAATACGCTATTAAGTTTATTATGCTAAAGCAGGTGTGTATCAGTTATTATTTGTATTCTGCATTTATATTACTGTATTAATGTATTTATTTTAATGTTATGTACAAATATATGTATTGCCCAGGTCAGCAGTTTAAAAAGTGTTTGATTTTTTTTACACGTTACTGTATGTGTGTGTATATATATTCTTTGTGTACTGTGTAGAAGTCAGTGAACTAGGAAGAACAGTCCATGCCTTTAATCCAAGCCCAGTGTGGCATCACTCTGCTCTAGAGCAGCACTATCGCAACCATCAAATGTGAACATCTCGGTTTATCAGTCAGCACAGAGCATGTGGGAAGCCGGAAAGATCTGCTGAGGGGAACGGTCAAGCCTTTAGTCCATTCTGTCCTCGTTCCAAAACAATAAAACTGGTGGGCTTTTTTCCCTAGTATCCCGCTCAGTCGTGCATTAGGGGAAGCCTTCTCTGGTCTCAGTGATACACACTGCTTGGGTTGACGGGGACATCAGTGCGCATCCCCACCCACTCTGATTACAGGCTAGAGTAAGCCTTACCGCCTGCCTGCCCCACTTCAGCTCCCTGAAGACATCTCGCTGTTGTGATGCAGCCAGAGACACAGAGTAAGCTCTCTTTAAATATACATAGGAGAGCACACACACTCTGTAAAAAAGGTGCAAAAATGTGTTTTTTGGAGTGAAGTCATAGAACAATAATTTTGATTCCCTAGAGCATCTTTAAATGAACTTTTAATGATTTTTGTAAAATGACTCACATTTTCATAATTTATGGCATAGCAGTTGCTGTTGTGAAATGACTAAGGAATGACTACGGAATGATCCAAAGATGTAGCTTTATGAACTTGAACAACACTACAAAATCACTGACATACTACAATATATATATAAGTAAAAACATTTTTTCACCTAATTTTCTCCCCAGTTTAGTTGTGGCCAGCAGCTGGGTCTCCCCCTTTTCATACACTAATGCAACATCATTGCTATAGCTCAGTATGCTTGGAGGCGAGTGTTCACTGGCATTTCAGTTTCAACATATAACAGAATTCTCCACTGGGTACCACCCTGTGGAGTGATTGAAGAGAAGGAGGGTTCATGGCCAAAGATGGCTGTGGCACCTACAGAGATCAAACTAGTCATCTCACATTCACAGGTTCAGTGCTTACACAGCTGCATGCCTCTGGAGCCCCTGAGACACTCCTAACGTAGTTTAAAGAACCTCCTCATAATGTAAAGGATCTATACAAGTAAAAGTGCATTCAAGCCAAGAACCATTTATGAACCTAGGTCTTTGGACATGTGCTGCTAGGTGCTGCTCCATTTCCAAAATAAAAAAGCATCACTACAGCATTTTTCAACCTAATCCCTATCTCCCGCAACTGTGATGCAGACAGTAATTTGAATATACTCAGTAAACAACTTCTAACACACTTATTTCAACTTGTTTGTAGTCAGTGGGTTTTGAGTTCATTTGTCAGGCATAGAAAGATGCATCAAAATTGTGCACTACTATGTGGACAGGAGACTTAAAGTTACGCAGTGCTAACTATGCATTTATTATATGGACATAGAACGAAAGAACTGATATCTAGTGTATACACACACAAAATATACACACCCCTTAAACACCCATAAAAACTAAAAGATCCTATCGCAAAGAGACAGCAACCATAGCCTTAAAGGGGTAACTCAACACCAGTAGCTGTTGCAGTAAATAAAATACTCCACATACTGGAAAAAAAGAAACAAACTAAAGTGCTTAATAAAAACATGGGACGAAGTTTTCTGACTAAAACAAGACAAAAATTATGACAAAAGTCAACAGTCACAGAAACTAGAGATGCTCCCATATATCTTAATAACCAGCCGAAATGGTTTTTGGTCAGCTCATATTATATTAGCAAACAAGAAAAACAGCAATGGGGCAAAATCATTCTATAAATTTAGTGGACAGTGGTTAATGTATATAACAAGCCCTCACACACAAGGCCATCAGCAGAAGCCTAAGATGCCACGCAAAGGACATGCCTCCTTTGCGTCACTGACCATTGGAAAAAAAGAAAAATATTCTTTCATTCTCTTGTCATGAAACTTTACAAGAAGAAGGCACAAGACTAAGACACTAATTTGTCAGATAAACGCCTGTATTGTTCTGAATGTCAACTTTTGGGAACACTGCTTGGAGAATGTCATGCTCCATAATGCAACCACGCTGTAATGCCATTCTATGAACTCTATTTTCAAGACTCGACAGACCATTATGGTCCCACAAGCAAACAAGCAGAAGATGGGTACCTGCACAGTCACTGTATTCTTCCATTTTATGATCCATACAATAGGATGAACAGAGAGGGGCTTCTAGCTTACTGGGACCATTGTAAAGGACGTAATATGTAAACAAACAGGCTGGAACTTGGTCTGATTTACAGTGCTCCTGGGTCTAGCTCGCCATTCCCTAACCACCGAACAGGCCGGGGCAGCCAGATATTTCTGCACCGACAGTTTGAGCACTTTCGATTTTATACCTCAGCAATTTTTATAGCGTCTTTAGGTGCACAGCACATGCCTCGCTATATCCTTGGGAGGGAGAGTGGAGAACAGAGGGGGGGGGTGTGGAAATTGCAAATAACAATAATGCAACAAAAGATTATCGGAGAGGACTAGACTGCTGGGTCATGTGCCTCTGGCTGCCTCTGTGCTGCTCTGTAATTGGAGGAGAGCCGAGAGGCGGCTAATATCCCAAGTCGTCTCTCGATTTGCCGCTGGCGTCCTCGCCTCCCCTCCAGATTAAGTAAGGTAGAGTAACCAAGCCTCGGAGGGCCCAGGCGTCTGTGCAGGGCTGTTGTAACTGATACTGAGCTGCTCTAATTAAAGGTTCCGATTGAGGGAGTGATGTTTAATATACAGCACATCTCTCCTCTCCTGCAGCTGGGGAGGGGGTGGGGGGGTTAGGGTGCTGTGCCAGAGATATGCTCTCATTTACCACCAGCACCCCTGGGTGGAGGCTGTTGAAGAGTGGATGCAAGTCTTGTGCCACTCCAGTGGGGCTAATGTCGCACTTCAAATCTACTTCAGCTTTAAAGAGATTTCAAACAATGTGATAGCACATCACCCCGACAGGCTGAAGGAAACTATTATATGTAGGCTTGATATTAGGTCTATCATCTTCCAGAAACTACCCCTTATGTCTTAGTAACAAAGTTGTATGGGATGATATTGTTTGTACTAAAAAGCCAACAGTATTAGGTAAGTGTTGATATTTATATATTTTTAAAGTCTCTGATTATCTGTGATTTAGATCAGAGAAAAAAAAAACACGCACATGTCAATTTCGCTGACCAGCTTTTTTCATCGGCGGGCACGTACAGCATATTTAAAATACCTTTTTCCACTTAATTCACATTTGACACACCAGCAAGTTACTGATCCCTTTTTTGTCTGGTGAACAAGGTTAGTTCTTTCAATTGGTCTATATTGTCCCTCATTACTCATTTTCTGTGCAGCAAATCACTTGTGACAGTAAGATTTTGACAGCACAGAAAACCTAGCCTTGGTCATTAGAGTTAATATTATGTTTCTTTTGCAATCCCTCATCATTTTTGGGCCTCATTGACTATTTTTCTTTATAAGATATTAAGTATTCAAAGCTCATTTACATCCTTATTTTTCAATTTGCTGCCGCAGTAGTTTAATTTATTCCATATAATTTCTTTCTCTGAGAGGGACATTAATCATTGCCTGTGTTTTAGTGCCTCTGGGTTTTTTTTTTTAATCAATAAAATAAAGGAATAAAATCTTCTCTGTGACTGTAGCCAATGTAAAACAATGAATATAAGGCAGATTTCTTGCTCTTTTGCATTTGTTTCATACAAAAAGAGAGCCTATTTTAGTTGTCTTTATTTAGGATTTGTGTTTATGCTAACAGAGATCCCAAGGTCTTAACACACATGCATATAGCCTTATTTTGGCATTACAATGACAGGGGGGTTTGTTTGTTTTGTTTTTTTCTCTTTTGGGTGGGTTTTTTTCCACAGAGAGAAGTGCAGCTATCGCTTCATTTTTCATACCTCACCAGCACGATGAGTTTCTAAATGATTGTCCAGCTACAAAATTAATTGTCTATCGTAGTAATATCACCTCCTTGGTGATTTAAAAACAAAACTCCAAAAGTTAGAAATTAACTACAGATTTTGTATGTGTTATGCCCTGCTTTTCAACAGTCATTTTTAAAAGTTGTGCAGCTTAACTTGTGTACAAATATTCATTTGAGACAACCCTGGATATCAGAAAGGTGTCCGAAAAGAACAACAGATGGAATATAATGCAGAACACATTATACAGTACTGACATTTCTTGCATGTGTATGTGCAATATTTACATCGATCAGCCATAACATTAAAACCACTGGCAGGTGAAGTGAATAACATGAATAATCTAATTATTTCAGCACCTGTAAAGGGGAAGGATTTATCAGACAGAAAGAGAACAGTCCATTGTTGAAGCTGATGTGTTGGAAGCAGGAAAAATGCGCAAGCATAAGGATTTCAGTGACTCTGACAAGGGCCGGATTGTGATGACTAGATGACTGGGTCAGAGCATTTCCAAAATGGCATTTCCTGTGGGTGCTATCAGCAAGGAGGGACATCTTTTAGACCATTTAGACCGCTAATGGCACTAGGACGCACTATGACAAGAAGGCGAGCCAGCAGAGGCAGTGTGGTGCTCTGAGCAATGTTGGGAAACTTTGGGTCCTGGCATTCGTGTGACTGACTTTGACATATACTACCTACCAAAACAAGGGATGCCCAACCTCACAACTTACAGCACTTAAAGTATCTGCTACTAACAGTGCCAGAAACCACAGCACAACTTCAGTGGTCTTGTGGAGTGCATGACTGAATGACTGAAAGCTGTTTTGGCAAAAAGAGGGGGGCCTATACAATATTAGCCGTATTAGTCAGGTGGTGTTGATGTGTATGTGTGTGCATAAATATATATATATATATACAGAGAGATACAAAAATAAATGTGTGTCTGTATGTATATATATGCACGTGTGTGTGTGCGTGTGTGTGTGTGTGTTTGTGCATTTACACTATATTAGGTTCTTTCTGTAACACTCCTGGTAGTTCTGTATTACTGGTCTGTTGAGCTGGTGGCCTAAACACTTTCGTCCTCTTTCTTCCTCTCCTTTCTTGTTGTTTCTTCATCCTTTTACATTCATTTTATGCTTGGCTATTCCTTGGGCTATCAGTGTATTAATGCCAGGGCTTAAGGGAAACAGCTTCTGGAAGATAAGCCCTGCAGTTGACATGTGGGTGCTTGCAGTTCATACATCACTCCCCCTACTTCCACCACTAACACCAGAACTACAACCATCATTTCCAAACAGAAATGTGTTTTATAGCCTTACGGAGCAAGTGTTCTCTCCTATTCTTTCAAGCCTAAATACATTCAGTTTAGAGTTAGCTGGAATATTATGTTACATGCATTAAATATGTGTTAATTTGCTTTTGTGTTTTTTGACCTTTCCAGGTATAAGGGTTGGGAAAATGGGGGGTGGGTGTGTGTGTGCATGGTGGGGGGGTCTCTGTGTACTTCGATACATAATGCAGAAGGACCATAATACTTTGTGCATGGCCAGTTGCAGGCTGTCTAATCACGAGGAGAAGACCCTCTGTCTCACTCCATAAACCCCAGAGAGTAAGAGGACGGGTGTGGGGGCACAATGTCACTTGTAAATCCCAAATTAAACTCAACTGCCCAAAGCTTCTACGCATAAAAACAGCCAACCCCCCACCTTACCTTCTCCCCTCTTCACAGACATTCCTGACAAAGACAGGACAGCCACCTAGGTGTTGGCTGTGTCAAGGTTGTGCAGTGGTCCATTTGCTTGGCCTCTGGTCCCACTTGATCCTTTGCATGTATTTCATGCTTAGACATGGACCTAGATATTGCTTGGCATTCAGCAGTCTGCAGTTACAGCATGTGTGTCACGTATGGGATAGAGGAGGTAAATTATATGTACGAGTTAGAATATAGAATTCAGATGAGAATATGATGTAAGGGTAAATTACACTTTGGAGGAATTCTATCCAGGACCCTGCACCTCCAGCTACAGAAGACATGGCATAAAAAAAAAGAAATTTCAAAATTGCATGCAGGCTAGTTTAAGCTTGCTAAGGGAAATAACTTCCTTGAAGGCAATCTGTTCATTAAGATAATGTGTTAATTCCAATTAAACTAACATTAAAATGGTCTTCATAAAGAGTTTAAGTCAGCATTTTTCCTAACTTGCTCTTTTAATTACATCGTTCCTCTGCTGTCATTAAGGGTATTAAAAATTCATTAACAAGAATAGTACAGCAGCCCGCCAACAAATCAGCCCAACTTTCATCTCATGTTGTCAAAAGATTATGGCTATCTGTGATTTTATTTGAGAGACAATTTATTCCTTATAGGGGGTTACCTAGGCATCAACAGGTTTCATCAGCCGCGGAAGCCTTACTTCTGTAAATGTTGCGGGGTGCTATTCTTAATAGCACATTTAATGAATAAAAACAAATTTAAATGATCTATGTGCATTGACGATTCAGGACTTTATGTGATACAAGTACTCATTTATTACATTTACATTTATTTGCAACATCGAATTCCTTCCCTAACGTATTTCCACTGCAGCCTGTAATGTTTTCGTCGGTTATCTTTCCCTATCCTAATTTGTTTTCATCAAATGTGTTTATGGCTATCTGCAAGTGCTTAACAGCTTTCCTATTGAACCGTGTTGATGGAAATAACCTAGCCTACGAATAACACAAGACTCTGTACTGTTTTATTATATGGTGAGAAACCAGACAGATTACAAAAAGGGGCCTGAATTCCAATATTAAACCTTCATACATCGTTTCGCAGAACTGTTTAATAAACAATGAGAAAAGTGAGGTAAAATCACTATAAAACACTACTCCACAGATGCGAAGGTCCATTTGCATGGGTGTGGAGGAAATAGGTCAATCACAAAATACTGTTATATTTGTGATTCAATAATTATTGATGGAGCTTGCTGAAGATTAATCTTGCAGATTTACTATGTCAAGTGAAACCATGATATGCCACAATAAATAATTGCTCCACTATCATTAGTAAAATGCGTCGCTAGATGCTGCAGCAGGTGTAGAATCTTTGGCATTGGTAACAGAGTGATCACTGATTTGGCAAGAATATTTTGATTAATTGCATAAATACATGCTAAATAGTAGCTATCTAAGCAGTGGGTGAATTCAACCACATTAAATCATTAAATTCAATCTGCATAAGTAAAGCAAAAACAGGATAAGATAGCAAATTGCTGTTGACACCCCTTGTGCCTCCAGACTCAGCTTCTGGAAACTGGGCAATACTCCTAAAGCACTTTTGGCCAGGTGAAAACAGTGAGCAGTGAAAAAATGTGCTCCAAAGCAAAGTCAAATATGAATTCATGAGATTAAACTTGTGTTACCTAGTTTTCAAAAATATAAAAGTAATTCTCCTAAATACTGCATGCCATTTCATTTGGCAGGGAGCTTTCCAAATAACCAACTAGCTACTGTCTTTTCCCACCGCAGTTGAAAATAATATCCCTTTAATGAACACTTTCCCATGAAAATGCTAACTTTATGTTTAATTCTCATACTGCCTTTCTCTCTCTGTCTGTCTTTCTCCTGTTGTCCAGCCTTTCAAAGAAAAGAGAACCCATCAGACCCTGTAAATCAGGCAGTGAAGGTCCCATGACTCTGGTGCCACTTCCCCTAATATGTGCATTTAGTCATCTAATCTCAATCAAAATAAATATAATGGTGATTAATGGCTGAAGTCTCTCTCAGGAATGGTGGGCAGAATGGGACACACAGCACTGACGCTACTGATGGGCTCTTAACATGCTGATTTGACTCTGATGTGAATTAGAGTAGAAAGATAGGGCTCCCTGCCGGGTCTGTGCTTGCAACAATTTCTGTCACTTACACACACACACACACACACATACACACATTGTTAATGGCCTTTTCACAAGGGTGCCAAAAAATGCTAATAGTTACGATAATGGGCTTCTTTTTTATCACTAACCAATGCACCAATGCATATCCTAATGTTTGTGTCAAAGAGGCTGTACAGTGGCTGAGCAGAGTGGTGGCATGAATTAGCCTTAATAATTGTGACAAAGCCTGATTAATTTAAAGGACTTGAAACATTCCTGGACCACAATCAAAGATTTGTGAAACACAAAACTATTTAAAGTACTAATGTTCTTCTGAATGGACCGGTTAATGGCACATAATAGATTACTTACAATTTAGAATTCCAAGGACAGAAAACAAACTACCCCACTGAACACAAAATGAAAATTAACCATGCTTGATTACTCACAAATTTCAAAAGACAGTGCTGACAGTGAGTAAGTTTGGATTAGAATAATAAAGCCTAGGAGGGCGATGCCATATAAGAAGAATACAAACATGGCAAACAACCTATTGCATCACCAAACACGGACCTCTAAATGCACCTTCCTGCTCTGAAAGCTGAGAAAAACATAATGTCTCTGCATTATTAATATTCTATTAGAGCCTGTCCTGTTGTGAATTCTATCTGTGTGGTGTCGCCTTTGTATCAACACCCATTAAAATATTTATACTGTTCTAATTAATTGGCATCAGAGGGCTGCTTTTTTGTGGCAACACTGTAAATTAAGACCTAGATTAAATTAAAATATTCAGTGTACTAGGAGCAGGTGTAGGTGTTGGTGTATGGAGTTATGGAATCTAGAGACACATTATCTAAGCTCTGTCCCAACCTTTTTATTAATAGATGAATAATCCTCCATGAGATGGCAATCCTCAAAGCAGGCCCATGATGAGGGATGCTTTTAGGGTGTCGGTAATTGGTCAGGTACGGCAGTTCGTTTTTTATTTCAGCGAGTGCAGTTAACATGTTATTGAATCTCATTATCTTCTCCAGTGGGGTCTCATTACTCACTGAGAGTAATCTGTAATGACGGGCTATCATCAATGAGCTGAGGCACATTGTGTCATTGATTACATTCCGCCAAACTGCTCTGGAAAAACACGCTCTCCATGAGGACACTTCGCGAATTGCTCCAGATTCAGCCACTCTCCTGCCATTATGCATTTTGCCTCACTGCTTAGTGAGGGATGAATGTCTTATTGATCAGGGCTCCTGGCTCTGACTGGGCTGTGAATGGAAAGAGGGTTCTGTAGCTGCCTGTTTACATACAAGCTAGGCTTGATTGTCTTCAGTTTTGGCAGCCATACCCCAGCTGTGCTGCAAATCCATCAGGCCTGACAGGTCCATTATACAGCCACTTTTTACAAGTTTTGGCAGCCCATATACTCCCCGATATCACTTTCAACTTAAAACACATTCATAAGAGGCCACTGAGCAGCAGCAGCACCGCCACCACCATCGACAGCAAGCATGGTTGCATTAGCTAGGAGACTGCCATAAACAGAGCTCTGTCTTTTATTTTATATTGTTTTCTGAAAATATCACTCACTGAAAAGTCAACAGCAAGATTAAACAGATATTTTCAATTAATAACACCAGCCTTGTCATTTGTCAATGTCAAGACATTTCCCAAAAGACAGACATGCGAAGCCCCAGAAGAAATGAAGTCCTTGGTGCATCTGAACTTAAAAACAGTAGGATGAGTGAAACTGCTTAAAAGAAGGTATACAACCCTCAGCCTAAAGCTAGCCAAATAAATGTGTACACATTCTCTGTTATCTACTATTGTACGTCGAAGAAATCCAGACACTGAAATCTTCATTTCAGTGTGTTTCACCATATCCCACGGGTGTCCTAAACTCTGCCAACTCCACATTCCCCACAAGCACACATCCACCGCTTATGAGACAGGCTGCTGTGCCTGTAACAGAA
The DNA here is from genome assembly GCA_037974365.1 of Hydrocynus forskahlii. NCBI lineage: Eukaryota > Metazoa > Chordata > Actinopteri > Characiformes > Alestidae > Hydrocynus > Hydrocynus forskahlii. The sequence goes on along the minus strand of JBBPCX010000154.1, from coordinate 17,556,342 downwards.
ATGGCTGTTTAAATGATTTGAGTGGTGACAACCATGCTGAGAGCAGAAGAGGGATTGTCTTGAGCAAACAGACCCCTTAGCCCAGCACTGTCCCTAGAGGCTGCCTCCAAGCCTCAGGCAATGCTTTGCAACCAACTTGATTCAGTACGGCTTTACACCTCAAAACATATTGGCTTTGTATTGCCAGACACAAATGCTAATTCAAAGAATTGTTAATGTGTTATTTTGTGTGAACATGTGTGAGTGTGCGAGTGTGTGTGTGTTTGCAGGGGGGGGGCTATGGTTAGTGGGGGTGGATGGGGGAAAAGGGGAGGAGGGAGACCTTGATTATTCATTTCACCATGGAGCGTGTATTGTAAAATACTTTTTCACTTCAGCTTATTCACCGTGACTGATAATCTTTGTTAATCCCTTACCTCACTTTGCGAGTCCTCCACTCAAAATCTAGGTCATCACCGCAAAAAAGCAGTATGACCTCCTACCATGGAACACCCATAAAGACAAATATAAGCAAGAGCAGCTTAAAAATATTCTCCATCACTTTCATATATTCATCTTTTCCAACCGTATGCATTGTGTTTCCTCTGTTACATTAAAAATTTCCGCTCCAAGGACAGTATTAGTGTTCAGCCATGCCCTTAGGGACCAGGCTGCATGTTGCACTGGGAAGACTTCAAGCCTTGAACGCCACAGCATGCCATTTGATGGTGTCACAAGGTTAGATAGGCAACACTGTGGGCACAGCTTTAAGCAGAATTCCAGTGCCTGTTTAAAAAGCGACCCCCAACTCTTTTGACATAACCTTTTTTGGGAGGCACTGGACAAAAGCCATCGTTTCCTCTGAGATATCCTGTTAAAGCCATTCTGAAGTCGGCCGACCGTGGCCCTTCCTCAAAGAGTGCAGCAACATTATTCAGCTTCCTCCTTCTGATCCTCAGCCTACAACAAACCATGTAATCCACAGCTCAGTGGCCATAGAGAAAGAGCAGGCACAGAATGTCCCTGTCACACGCTGCAGAGGGGACCGGCTGAGACACAGAGACCAGGAAGAAATGTGGAAGAAGCTTCAAAGTCTAACAGTACATTTGTAACACTGAGTACTGATCCAGAGGTTTAGGTTTCTGGAATGTGAAAGCAGTGTTTTATGCAATCGTACAGTATATACACTCTATAATAACCGCTTGTGCATGTACATCACTGAAAATAAAGTAGTCAGTGGGGCAAAGACATAAAGGAGCACCTATGTTTCCTTAGAACCTTTTAATAGTTTTTTTGGAAATTAGATGTATTAAAGACGTGTAAAAGAAGCTCCACGTAATTAAATGGTCCTTTACCAATCAAGGGTGCCTCCATTCAAGTCCAATAACTATTTGGGAACTTTTATTTTTAAGAGTGTATAAAAAATGTGTAACCTGATCAATATGAGGGTGTCCGTGTGTGTTTTTTCAGTTATATCCTTTATTTTGTCTGCCACTGGAAATGTACAAAGATATGTTGGAGCACATGATCTATAGTTTACCTGGATGTGAACAGTCTTTATTTGCACTTATCTACAGGGCTGGTGCCTGACAGACTTCACACAGGGCCTCTGTTAGCAGCAGGCAGACTGGCCTGAGCCTTGTGTATAATTAACACCCCCAACAGTGTTATTAAATAGATTCTCTCTCAATGGCGATAGTGATGAATCCAAAGAAAGAGGGGGAAATATCCAAAATGCATATCTCTGGGGCAAACATGATAGGATTACAAAATTAGCAGCTTGCAAACTGTCTTGGCTTTGATGAAGAAACATTTAATTATCCCCCAGTGGAAGAGATCCCCTATTGTTTAGAGCTAATTTGTCCCTTTTGGCTACTTCCCTGGCCCAAAGGCCTGTCAGTCTCATGTTTCTATTCTGCATCTCTTGTCTGCACCTCTCAGTGCTACCTTGCTACAATACTATTACAATTCACACTAAAGGTCTCACTCTTAAGTGCATTATGGCATTTACTGAAACACATCTGGTACTTGGCCAGTAATCCCACATCACCAGCTTCTCGCTAAACGATGCAGCTAGATGACGCACAGACCCACAATATAGCGCTTTGGTGAGGGTCTTCGGGCCCTTGTCTATGGCAAGGATATAATTTTGTTTGTTTAAGTGCTACTCCAAGACTATGGCCATCAAAAAGATGAAAGAGAGAAAGCTGCTCCCACCAAAAGGGATCAAGCAGGTCAATTTCCCTTCACTTTGTCCTGGCCAAGGGTTTGGGTTCCCTCTTCCACAAAGGCCACTATTGGGCTAAACCATGGACTCAGCCTCTCAAAGTAAGCCTGTTTCTCCATCACTTGATATCTTAGCATAATAGAAGGCAATAAGTGTCTTCAAAGCATGCCTCTCCTTTCTTAGTGAAATAAGAGGAAACACTCCCTTCGCTGAAAAACAGCATCCAAACAGAAATGGATACAGTATAATTCTTCTAGCCGCGCAAATCAACTCTGGACAGTGTGAAAACAACTCTGCGTAGCAGAAATAATTTGCTTATATATCAAGAGGCTAAATAATAAATAAGTCATTCCAATTATGGAGCACTGAGATACAATGTTAAAAAGTGCTGGAGACTAGGTCGTGGGGGTCACTGAACATTTCTCACAGCATTTCCTCATATATTAAGCAATCTGCTACTCTATATCTGAGCAGGCCACTGAACCCAAAATGTATTGTCCATGAAAACAATTTGCACTCCACATCCCATCATCTGGTCTTTCTCCCTGTATCATTTCCCGTCACATTTTAACAATACATTCACATTAGCCCTGACAGTGGGTTCTGTTCACATTTAAATGCAATTTAAAAGAGGCATATATTTGCATAGGGAATTAAAATTAAGAGCTAATTATGCAAATAAATTATGGAACAGGGGGCCTGAGATGCTTTGCCTTTCAGTTATTATCCCATTTTGAGAGACAATAGTCACTTGATAGTCCAAAAGGCATCGTACACGTTTAGCTGGAAACCCACACAATGGTGTTAAATATTCAAGTGGTATTTAATTACAAAAAATTAGGAGCTTATAAATTACATGTGCTGCTTCTTAAGTACAGCTAGACAAATTCTCTCCCAGAGGACTAAGGTTTCGCTCATACATACCCCTTAATTCATTTTGCATGAAGTTTGAAAGGGAATCCTATTGTAAGAGGATAACTGCAAAACATACTGAGATCACTGGATCCCCTTGAGCAAATAAAGCCACAATGACATGCTGTGTTACTGAATGCCAACACTCTTTTTATTCAGGGCTGAGCACCACATTTCTGCAAAACAGGATGAAAAATTCCAAATGTTCCAGTTATATTAGCACTATTATAATACATAATGAAGTGATTCCTGCCATGTATAAATATATGAAGCACTGTGATTGTTCTTTTTTATAAATCTTGTCACACTAAATCTTGTTTTGTTCTGGGTTTAAGTAAAATAAAATAAATATTTAGGTTAAATTGTGTGGTGGAACAGTCAGCTTCAACAAACTTTTATTTTATCCTTAAAATGTTGGGAAACCATGTTTACTAGGTGAATTAAGAAATGAGTAACGTCTGAAAAAAATCTCTTTGGATTATCTTTTTTTTTTAAGAAAAAGGTCAATTAGTTCTAAAATAAGTTCTCTTGTTTTTGCTCACAACTTTGCAGTAAAGTATGTAATTACAGTGTATGGCTTTTTCATATACTACACACACTAAAGATTAGTCCAAATCTATGTTAGACAGAAGCTCCCATCAGTTATAACAGCTGTCACAAGAATAATACTTACTTAGCATCTTTTATTTATTTATTTTTACATTCATTTTTGCAGTTGTTTTTGGCGACTGCTTGTAGTTAAATTGAGAAAGATCAGGAAAGCTCCAGGAATACTAACAGTCATACACAGCCAAGTTACCAGCTTACCAGAGCAGCAGAATAGAGAGAATCCAGCAGCGGACTCCAGAGGAAAAGAAACCTCCAGTAGGGGTCCTTCCTATAACAGTGAGCAATCTCTTACTCAAAAAACACAAACCGCACGCAGCTGCCTGTGTTTGTGTCACATATGACTTCATATTGTATATATCCTCTATTTAATTGGAAGCAATTTAACACCATGCCATTAGAAGGCAGGAGCCATTGATTCTGGGTTGGTAGATGGTTTTTATGTTTGAAAGGTCTGCTGGCATTGAGTTGTAATTGAAAATCATATAGAGCAAGGTCCACACTCAGAGATAGAGAGAGAGAGAGAGAGAGAGAGAGAGAGAGAAATGTATATCTATAGACAGACAGACAGACAGACAGACGAAAAGAGGATAAAACAAAAGGGTTTATGATGACAGCACGTAAATAAAACCTGACAAATTCTCCATGTGGTATATAAAGATATAGCTACATATTTCAATGATACTGGTATGATTTAAATATCACAACTGTAGAACAATAATTAACTGAATTTTCCTTTAGGTTTTTTTTATATTGAATATACTTATTAGTTTAAAACACTGTAATAATTATGGATGTAATAATGTTCATATATTTTTCTATTTTTAACATATTATTTGTAGTTCTTTTTCTAAGATTATATAGACACATTACTCGATATTAGATTTCTTTTTTTTTTTTTCAAAGCACACTGCATAGACATAAGCTCTGGTCTCAAAAAAAAAGAGCTCCACAAACTTGCTCTGATGAATGAATTCTATTTTATAATTTTGTGGAGCTGTGCTTCTGCAGTATCCTACTTTATTTCCACCTATAGAGTGATCTATGTGCTGTCAAACAGCTCTGATTATAAACAACTTTGCTGTGCATCATTGTTAACATGGCTCGTTCCTTGGCTAATTTCATAGGTTTACTTTCAGAAATGAATCCTCTTAATCAAATTCCCTCGTCCCGACTCTATCAGAGGAAAATGTTTCTGTTTTTGAAACAAATTGCCTGATAATGTGCATAATCGCGCAAATAAAAAAAAATAAAAGGGAGAGCAGAAGAGAGAAGGGAAAAAGGCCTGCGCCGTTCTGCCATGAGTGTCGAGATCATTTAAAACATTTATAGAAGGAAATGAGCATCTCCATCAAACAGCCTTGCCCATTTACATTTCTTGCATACAAGTCAATTTGTGAGTGCCCTGTACCATAAATCAATGACAGCGCACTGTTATGTCGGTACTGACAGGCACTATATAAATAAGGTACCTGGGAAAGCATGGCATAATTTGGAGAATGTAATTTATTAATTGCCCAGCATAAAAAAAAAGACTGTGTATATGACTGTAATGGGAAAAAAAATGAAAATGCTTCAGGAACACTTGACAAGAGAAATATGTTTGCTTATGGGGAACTTCCAGCAAGGGCCTTTCTGTCTGTGAGGTCAGTCTGAATCAGTGCTCGGTTGGGGAGGGTACAAAGGTCTGAATGTTAAAAAGTGGCGGAATGGGAGCACAGTAAGCATATTGGGCCTTTAAATGTAAGAGCCGTGCAAACAGAACAGGTGCGATGAGATCCGGAGAGGAGCACAAACAGCACTTGAGGCAGGGCTGTGTAAAGTCATTCTCAGTCTTAGTCATCACACAGAAAGGGCTGCAGGCTTCCTCTGTCAATTCCCACTCCTTTGGGTCAAACAAACAGCTCTCCCAGAGCCAGCTCAAAGGCTAGTGTCTGGGCAGCCAAGCTGAAAATGTCCCTTGTCCTCTGCTGCTATGTAACATTTCATCTGCCAGCTGCTTGGTCTTTGTCAGTGACAAAGAGCTGTAGTATGAGGAAGCATCATATTTATTGAGCAGATAACCCCAGTGTTCTCACAAGCCTTTCATCCTTGTGCAACAGAGCGGCTTTGTTACTTCTTTTAAACAATTCACATTCACAACGTGCATTGTGGCAACTATCCCGCAGGAGAGGAATGGGGTGGGAAAAAAAGGAGTATGTCCTGTGTGCGGTGGACTGGCCGTGCTTTTTTCATGATCACAGGGGGAATTGAACTCTTGAGACTTGTGTGACTTTAAGGCCAATTAACGTTTTCATCTGGAGTGCTGTGTTATTTTTTCCTAGCTCTCCACTCAGCAGCTTTGAAGAGTGATTAGTTAGGCCACGACAGAGCCCCCTTCTAACCCCTGCAAGGCATTACTCACACATATTCACATTGCCACGCTGGCTAGGCTTAAGAGAGTTCTTTAGACTGCAGGAACAGAGAATGAAACATACTGAGCACTTTGTATGTGGGACAAATGTGCTGCTAAAATAAGGTATTTGTTAAAAATCATAAAAAAAGAGAAAACTGATAAATAAATAACATGGAATAAAAATATTTACAGTGCATAATTACTTTTTAAATACGTTTTACCTTTTTATACCACTTTTTACACACAACCTAAACACCACATTACACCTTTACCATTGAGGTTTACTTGATGTAACCATAAAAAGTGTCATAGAACGGTGCTAAAACCCTAACCACTTGCATCCACAGTGTGGTGGCATGCTTGCTCTATTAATAGTCCATTTTTATAATAAAACACTCTACTAAAGACTTCAAGAAAACAATAACATATTCCACAAGAGCTGTAATGAGTACACAATTACACCAATTCCTCAATTACAAAAAAAAGAATGAATAAAAATGTAAGTTCTCAGAGAATCGGCTTAATGATTAGTTTACATTCTGACTGTCAATGGCATATCTGCAGGTGTTCAGCAGTCTGGTTATTTTCCACAAGGAGGAGCTCTTAGATCAAATCACTATAATGTGCATTGTTGAAAGAGAGGAAACCCACACCAGCAGGATACATCACAAATGCACTTATGTTTCTACTAAGAAAAATCACGTATGAGAAATAAAATGAAGCATTTGATGTCACAACTTGTGTACATACTTGTGTATATA
>JBBPCX010000154.1:17528308-17548643 GCA_037974365.1 Hydrocynus forskahlii | reverse complement strand
TTACTAGATTGCTAATATAATCAAAAGTGATGTCAATTGTAACCCAGAGTGTTGTGTAAATATGTTGTCTCTTAGTTTAATTCAGGCGGACTATAAACACTGCTGTTTATTCACAGAGAAGAAGGTATATCATTTTTACACTGGCCACACAGCTTAATAAGGAAACGGATAAAAAGCAATGATTAATAAAGCTATCTTAAATGCATTTAAATTGCATCTAAATGAAGTAATATTCTTGACCTGAATAATGATATGAAAGGTGAGCCTATCATTGGTCCTGCCGTTTAGTTTATATTATTAAATTGACTCCTACATTTCCAGAGCTGACACCTTTGATGTCATCTGACAATTAATTACTTCATTAATGCTGAACTATGTGACAGCTCTGCAAACAGATCATAGTCGCGGACAGGACAAGACAACTTCAACAAACAGGGAAAGGGGAGAGCATCATGCACTAATGATAGATTATAAATCATATTATCTCTCAGGCAGGACAAGGAAGGTAATTAAAAGCAGCCACAATTATATCATATGCATATTTGCAAATGCAGCACATTTCTCTCTGATTATACATTTACATAATGTAATGGACTTCTTAAAATTCCTCTCTAATTATTTTAGCGAGTCCCATTAGTCATGTAAGCTAATGTTTTCTCATCACTGAGATCGTGCCTCAAGGTTGACACTCTATTGATTTTCTCCATTTCAAAAGCTGATCCCTTATGGCTATGAAACTGAGTAGGACCAGTTAAACACAATATATCCTAAAAAAACAACAATTTAAATGCAGAATGAAGAAATGTGAAAAAAATTGAAATGTGCAAAAAATGTAGATGGAAATGTAAAACAGTATCAGTGTTACCGCATCTTTCATGGGTAACACTATTACTGACCACAACTGAGTGTTTTCAGTCTATGTATGCATTGTTTATAGCTCGGCTGTACTTTTTAATAAGATGTTATGGACAAGAACAAACTACTTTGCAATCTTCCGTTTTGTAATAAAATACGGAATACTTCAAATTCTTGAGAATTTGTTACGCTGGTATTTGATACATAGCATTCAAATGCTTAAATCTGAAGAACACATTTTATTAGAAAACTGATTTAAAAATACCATACACTATGATTACTGCAGATTTTTTGCTCTATGAGCACCTGGATAGGTTCCTGCACACACTCCACCTGTGACCCTGATTAGGATATGTGGCTCAGATAATGGATGAATGAATTATTACTATAGAAAATGTGGAAATAAACAAATAAATAATCAGTCCATTTTAGTCCGTTATAGTTAAATTACAATTTAGACATCCACCATACTTCATAATTCCTTAGAGCACAAAAACCTGCACCACTTTTAACACAGATATTGAAACTAAAAGTTAAAAGCAGAGAAATCACATGTAGTAGCATTTTAATTTATCAGATGGAATGAAAAATGCTCAGTGCAAAATATCTGATAAGAGGTTAATAAATCATCTCAAATATGTGAGTATAGTGATACTTATCTGAGTCCTTGGTGAGGGTGGTGTAAACCTGGAACTCAGACCCTCAAACTTGTTTGCTCAGTGAGTTCTATTGGTGAATGAAAAAAGCAACTAACTTAAATCTGGCTGATGATAAACAAAGCAATCACTCTAACCTTTTACACCCATTCCGTCTATGTGGCTCACATGCAAAGGCTGTATTTGAAACTGGCTACAGGTGCGGCTTCTATAGCAACATATGGGGTGCGAGCAGTACAGTGCAGCTTGCCATCAAGACGTTGCCACCTACTGGATCTATTTTGAAATGTAGTAACAAAAATGCTAAAAGTTCCAGTAAATTCTAAAAGAAGTATATTGTTATTTTGGGGTGAATTTGTAAATGAGTACTCAAGTACATAAAATATTATTGAACACATGAAGCTCATAAAAATTCTATCCAGGTCTGCCATAAAATGTGTATTTTTTAACTGTTTTCTGTCAACTCAGTATATGCGGTAATCATTGCTCCGTAGCATCAATGCATTTTAATGTATAAAATATCAAATACAATATTAAATCTTGGCAGCAGAATAACAAATGTATCAAACCTGAAAACAACTGAATTGTTTTCAACAGCACCCTTAAAGACTCATCAAATCAAATAAGATCAAGTGATGTTACAGCAAGATCTTCTATGGGCTTGATGTCATCTTGTTCAGTGACTTCAGTGACTATAAACAACCAGGCTGCAGAATTATTGTGCACCCACGTTCAGTCCTACAGGCCAGTATGTTGTGATCTCAACACTGAGGGACTCAAACAGAGTGGCTTTCCCTTTCAACGCCCCTAAGGGCTTTGTATTATTTCTTTGCGTCCTTTCTTTTTCCCTCTTTTTTCTGTTGGCTATGAGCCCTTTCTGTTAGTGGCTGCAGGGTTGTGGGGGGGCGGGGGCCGCCACGCGCTGAGAGCCCCCAGCTCGAAGAGCAGCATGTCCCCCAGGCTGTAGGCCTGCCTCCGGGGGCTCACACAGAAAAAGTGAAACCAATAGTTTATCCTCTAGCAGCAGGCCCTGCAGCACGCTCTGAGGGGGGGCATTGTAGCACATTACCAAGACAATGCTGCCATATGGGGAACAGAAGGAACTCCAACTTGCAGCCCACCAAAAGCAAGGCAAACAACCCAGCCTCATATGCAGAGCAGTGGTCACTTAGGGTTAGCTGTTTTAGCATAACAACGGGATGAAAAAAAGGAGTCATTTTGTTGCCATTAAGTCTGATTATTCCAGGGGGTCACAAATTCATAGGGCTCCACCATATGAGTGAGGATAAAGTTAGGGGCCCAGGCGGTGTAAATGACAATAGTGCTTTGCTTACACGGGCCTTAAATCCTATCTTAAATCCTATCTGACGAAGACACTTCTCCTCTTTTTATCCTTTATGTGAAAATAAGCTTAAAGGTACAAAGAAGAGGAAATGAATATATAAGATGCCGTCTGATTCATTGAACAGAACACTGTTTACCCTGACAAGTCTTAGGGTGCATAAAACAAAAATGAAGTGAAATGTACAGAAATTAAGAATGCAGATCTACAAAAGTCTGTCCCTTTTCTCATCAAGTTCTGTTCACAACTGTGTGTAAATGCTAAATAAAATGTATTACAGATCATTTTTCAGCTAATTCTGTGCTCAGTTCAGCAAAACTAGAAATGTAACTGCTCATAAAAGGACAATAGGAAAAAAGTGATTATGGTCAGTTAAATAATAAAGGACCCACTACACACAAGACTATTTAGAGGGAAGTATACAAAAAAGGAAAATATACATACTTAGAAATAAGACTGTTCTCCCCATTCTCCTCTGATGAACAGGAAATGTACATCAGTATTACGTTCGATCAAATAAATGAGGAAGATATACTTTTGGTATTAGGGTTTATAGTAATTTATACTAATGTATCTATGGTCATTTCTAAACCTTCAGTGTTGCACCAGCACCAGCTTAGGTCACCCAGTCATGCAAGTTGACACAATGCCAGTCCCATTACTCGCAAACCCACAGAATATGGAAATCACCATCCTAATCTTAACAGACAGGAGAAAGTGTACACACAGTGCAACATTAAATTTGTGTTCCTAGACCTCAAATGTGTGCCAGGATTGATAACTGGCATAAACTTAGGTTTTCTAGCAGAAAATCTTGAATTACGGCTGTGAAAAGAGGAAAAGAGAATTTAATCACCAGTTTCAATGCTGTCAATAATTATCAGCCCATCTGTCAGAAAAAACAAAAAAAAAGGACTACACTCATAATCTACCTCATGATGGTTTAAAGACACCACTGGGCCTAGTAACGAACAGCAAAGCATATTGATCCCCAAAACACATGCTCTTTAGAATGTTAATAGACTCATTTGCTTTAGTGATTTGTTCTTCTCTTTAACATTATACGTCAGCTCAGGTACAGACGGCACATGGAAAAAGCTTCATAAAATCATTTAACTTCCAGCAACAAACAAATCACACGAGTTTCACAGATTTAAAATGGGTTCGTTTAAGGTTTAGTAATATTGCAAGTCATATCCAACATAGGAACTGTATGTGGAAAAATGTATGCATCATATATACGGCCACTAAAGTGCAACTCAAAACAAAAAGAGCATGGCGGCTCTTTCTGTGGGTGCTTTTAATTACTCAATAAAAAAGGAAACAGAAGCGGATATATGCACCTATTTACCTACTTAACATTCCTGATGCCCACATGCTAACATCTGCAGTTGACAAACAGCTGAAGAGCAACAAGAGTGTATGTTCTCTTTACTGCCAATTCTTACTTTTATCATTGAAAGCAATGAGCCAGTCTGCAATTTATGCCAGCCCGAGTGGTATGAGTGTATTCAGAACCTGGTCACACAGCCAATCTCCTACTAAGGAGCAGCGATAATGTAATAATGCCTCTCTGATGTGCGGCCAGTAATGGAGCTGAACACCTCGCATTCATCTAACACTACCTGATCATTACTTGAACAGAATAATACATTACTTCAGCACAACAGCTAAGAGCCTGCAACTCCATCTCGTAAATGCACTTCTTTAACACAAGGAAAGCAGAATGTGTACTTGCACGTGTGTGTGGGTGTTCATTATATGAGTGGCATATAGAGGCAATATAAGGTCATTTTCTGCCACAAGACCAGTTCAAGGTGATAACATATGTTTCATATATTTCTGAGACAAAAAATAATCCAGGAGGTACATTTCTTTTAGTTATAGCTTTTTTTCTGGATAATTTTTAAAAATTATATTCACTTTAGAACTGTAGATTGTGTTCCCCCTACTGGTGAAATTACATAATTGAGTTGATCATGTATTGACAACTCCACCATCAATTTAAGGGAACACTGACACATAATGCACCAATAATATACATGGATTTGTGTTTATTAATGGATTTGTGTTTTTTACGTTAGCGTTAAAAATGACAATGAGCATCATATTCAAAATTACATTATATTATATTATATTATAAACATTGTGTACTGAATATGGAAACAGATGTGGTAGCAGACTGAATTCCATACAGCACACACTCGTTGAAATGCAGCATGAATGTTATTTTGACATGAATTCCCAGAGTTGGCCAATATCGCCACTTAAATCAGGCATGAGCTTCCAGGACAAGACATCAGTTCCCAGACTAAAACCCAGACAGAAGGGTTTATTTAGTCTCTCTATTGCTCTGCATTTAACCCACATCATGCAATATCGCAAAGAGCAAACAGTTTTTAATAACCAGAGGGTGTCAGGCTGCATCGTGAGCCAGTCAACTGCTTCAGCATAACCAAATGTTACCGAGGAAAACAGCATGTCACAGAGCCATTTGACATGGTGAAATGAGATTAGATGGAATTCATTTCTAAGTGGAGAAAATTACAGGCCCACTTCTACCCCCTGCACTCTGGCCCACCCCCCTCGGCCCGGAACGGAGCTAGTCAGGCATGAAAGCTGACATGCTCATGGAATGACCTGACCACTACTGCCACAGCCATGACTGCAAGAGAAAACAGCATTGTTTCAAGATACTGTGCTGGCCTAGGAGATAGATATTTATTCAAGGATTCTATAATCCATACACACACACATATACAAATGAATACAAAAAAAAATATATATATATATATATATATATATATGTTTTTTTGTTGTTGTTTTTATATCTGTATACATAATATATGTGCTCTGAACTTGTTTTTCTATAACAAACTAGATAAAATATGAATGCCCTGGCAGGGGCAAATACCTTTGGTTTTATATCTGATTTGATTACATTAATATTAAAGTTGAGATTTACAGAAATATTTGAACTGCAGCTGTGTAACTGTGTTAAAGGGAACACTGCTGTTAAAAAGATCCTAAAATGTGTTTGTAAACCAAATGTTATTTCACTTTTGTTCATATAGCAGTACTTTAAAAATAAAAGCGCACACTACACAACTTTTGAATTCATAATTTAATTTGATTAATCTCGGAAAACCATGCAATTAAATGTGAATAATTGTTTTATCGTTGTGCAGCAATTATATATATATAATATAATATATAATATATATATATATATACATATATATAGATATATATATTTATTAGTATTTTTTTTTTACATATACACATACACACACGAGAGTGTCAGTACTTTGATGTAGGAAAGACACAAGAAAAATAGTACTTCAGCATATTTATTGTTGAAAATGTGCATTCAGCTATATAGCATTCTTTATGTTCTTTATATAAAGAATGCAGTGTAAGGCACTTAAAAGTCACATCATGTACTTGAGCACTAAATAAGCACTAGGTTTACTCCTCATGAAAGGGGTCTCATTCCTGCCCTCTCCAGGAGAAACAACAATGAACATCAGTCTATGCCTCAGAGGCTGACTGGACTGTCAAGAGGTTAGCAAGTCTACTTACAGATCTCTGCCTCTGAGAGGAAGTTATAATGAACAAATTATATACCAATCTAAATTTTGCATTATGTGTTCCTGCTGAGAAAGGAAAAAAACTTTTTTCCCTTTCTCAGCAATTCTACAGACAATAGTATCCTGTTAGAAACTACTATGTACCTAAATCGAGTTAAAAATGGCACAAAAAAATAAGAACATGTACATTAGCATTGCAGTCATTTTCTAGGAATGTTTGATTGTACGAGACAGTAATGGCCTTGCTGTCTAAATCTCTAAAGTTTTTACAACATATAGCCTGGAGTCTGTGATAAAGAATGACTACGTAAATCCAAAAGGATGCCAGTGTGTGTGGTCATGTCATGACAAATTCATTTCAGTCACAAACAAGAACAGGCCAGACGCCCTCACTTCACACTGACGAACTCTCCTCATTAAAACAATTTATCATAAATGGGAAATGCCTGGATTGTGGGTGATTGATTTTTTTTCTCAGAATACCTTCACAACTTGTGAGGCTCATTGGGCTTACAACATTAGGTGGGAGAGCTGAAGAGGAAGCCAATAAAATCCTCATGGATGTTTGCGCACCAAGACTGGAGCCTGTCAATTGACTGCCCCTAAGAGGTGATCTGCCATTACTGAGCCATAGGAAACAAATGAGGCTATTTCCTCTGCCAGCTTCCCATCTAAGCTGTCAATACATGCTCGCACAAGGCAGGATGCTGAGAGAACGTTTTTCCATCCCAGCCTGATGTGGAATACACCTACTCTTCTTTCATATGAAGCAGAAAATTTAGTTTTGCCATTCAAGATTCATTCAATAATCTTTAGCTTCCACACCAAATTTCTAGACAATAACTAGGAAACTAGTTTGAAAACGCAACAAATAGCATGTGCATTAAACTCATTAATAGGTATTTCCCAATGGTATCCATTGATGGCAGCCTCTATAAAATTCATTACACTGACACAATTTAAATGTGCAGAAAGGGTCATTTTCAAATCAATTTTCAACAAAAATTAGAACACACCACCTAAAAAACAAACCAGTGATAAACGTACTTGTTTGTGTTTCCCTTTTTAGACAGTAAACCCCTTTCAGAAACACATTCCAGAAAAACACATTTTTAGTACTTTTAGTACATAATTTAATCCTGAAGATATTTTAAAGAAATATAATCTTGAAAAACCAACATCTCAAATGCATGAACCAGGAAATGTTTAAAACATAATAGATAAAAATATATTAGCAACACATCACTGCATTAACGTAAAATTAATAAAACAGCAAACATTTAAATTCCAAAGTCAAACTAACCCTTATCTTCACAAACTGGGCTGCAAGCAAAGCAACTGCGAGCCAGAGAATTATATCCTGAACTTGAGCACATATTCAGACACATTTGTCTGTCTTATTGCCTCCATCTCAGATTTAAGAGGCTGAAAATGACTAAATGTCACATAATTCAAAACATCAGCTTATGACTGCACTGCATTCAGATTGCCCCAGCATGTAATTTGAAACAGCAAACATGTGAAAGCAGCCCAATTACAGCACTGATTTATTGATTTCGCAGAATGAGTTGAGGTTAACTTGATGGCACCCTCTTTGACGTATACCACAGTGTCAAATTTAAAATTAAGTGCAAAAAGCCTGTTTTTCACACATAGAGCATGTGATGATTTACCAATAAATATACATATATATATATATTTAAATAGCCTTGCAAACAGGTGAATAATGAACTAGCTGGAGCAAAGTGATTCAAAATACTATACTTATGGAGCTGCCTCTGATCAGGCACACTGCATAAACACAGATCACTAAAATTTTGTATTATTTTTAGATTTTCACCTAAAATAAAACAATATAGTGCTATATCTTAGAATTCTTAACACATGAATGTTTTTTGCCCTATTTCAGTTATTCAGTGTGCCAGCACACAGAAATGCCTCAGATTCTGACATATGCTCAGGTGAATTGAGTCCTCAGGCTCCAATCTGCCTTTTCCAGATCTCAAAGACAAATTGAGGGGGCCATCTCTCTGTCATTACAAAGGGGCTAAATAACCACCATATGCATGGCTATTATTAGGCAAGTAACAGCAGACATCCCATTTTCAAAGTTGAATTACCAAGTATAAGCTTAATTGTTTAGATACGTTCTTTAGTGGATAACTTTGAAAGGAGACTCGAACCATAATTCAACAGATGGCTAAGTCTTATGACTTGTATTAACACCTCTGAAGTTTAATGAAGTGATAATTGCTTTTTTAATATATAATGGAAATATCGGAATACTGGGATTCACGCAAATAGATTAGTGTACGGAAGACAGGCAAACACACATGGCATCCAATGTCACTGTTAAGTAGCATGAAAAACAAACTAGAGTGGAGGACACGAAGAGCGGTCACACTGAGCAGCACATAAACAATAAGCCTGAAGTTTCTATTCACATCCTGCACACTCAGACTCAAGCAGCTCAGGAGATTAGAATGAGGTCTGGGTGACATAAGGGAAGAAAAGAGCTCTCAGCAAGGCACGACTCTGCCTGCAAACCTTAAAAGGCCTCCTTGATGGTGAGTGGAGTCCTGCTGGCTATAGCTTGGATTTTCATATTATGGAGGTAAGCTAAACAGAATGTCCAAAGAAAGGTCTGTGTGGAGACACAACCACTAACAGAAAGGACGCAGAGGCTGGCCTGATTTGATCTTTTGAAAACAATGAGACAGGTACAAAACTAGAGTTTGACATCAGCTCAAACAACTTATTAACCAATGAAATTAAATCAAGGTAAATAACATAATATGCTAAGCACCAGAATGCAAAAATGCCATTAAATGCCGCTAGAAAGAATTTACTTACACGTATTAATATAATAATGATCAATATGACCAAATTTGATAAGTTCCTTGATAAATTCTGTTATCATGACAAACAATATGCTTCTCTGAACATATTAGGAATATCATTACTTCTAGTACACCGTCCAACTGTAGATGTACAGCAGTCTAAGTGATACACATTTGATGGCTAGTTTGAATATTCAAACGAAGTCTGTGCCCAAAAATCAAGATACACATATTGTATTGTGAACATGCATTTACGTATCGTAATATATATTTTTTCCCCATATTGCCCATCCCTGAATGTGAGGGTAGCCCGTTTCTGATTTTATTGTTGAATGATATTTCTATCACCAACTCCCATTCTTATACAACCTTTGCAAATACTAGTTTATTATATTAAGTGGTTTTTAAGGTCAATATACTTTCCTAATAGCTTGTCCCTTTTTATCTCCATGGGCTTAGCTGTACCTTGATCCCAATATTCTGTAATTAGGACTTGTGCTTGAGTCTGTCACAGCTAATATGCTCACCCTGTAATGTTTTTCAAATTTCAGCGTAGACTGAGCAAGTAATGTTTTGCATGCTTAAAATCCATTTCCATAAGTAAGTGCAATTTCCATACAGTTTGTTGCTGTTTAATGAAGTGAAATCTTGTTTGTATTCCTCCCCATTCCACGAGAAAAGCCATTGGAGCGTAAGTGTCAGAATTAAAACAAATTAAAATTAAAGCCCCTGCTATCTTCAAGCCAACACAACTTCACCATTCAAATGAAACATTCAGCTTTTTGCATTAAATGCATTTAGCACATTTAAATCCTTATTTTCCACTTTTTCAGAGGATCGGGCACTTTTATTATTATTCTATTATCAGAAATATTTAAGCGGCATTTAATGCATTTAATAGCAGAACATGCAAATGGTATGGAGTGGAGAAAATGGCTAACATTTATTTATCCTGGCTGTTCTCGTGTCTTGTTGGTGCCATTAGAACAGCTCGCTGCATCCCATTCGCTCCCATTATCTCAGCTATCAGCGGAGCCCAACGAGATTCCAGCAGGGCCATAAATACTTCCCTTGGACCACATACAGCTTCCACATCATCTCCCGGGCACAGCTTAATGACAGGGAAAAACACAATGGGTTCTCGCTTTCTCTTTACACCTCCTTCACCAGAATTTCACTTTGACGGCAAGAAAATATATAGAAAGGAAGACATGAAGTTACATGTAGTTAAAAAGGTACATTAAACTATCATTTCCAAAATCTCAGACATGATTGATGGACACAATCATAGTGTCCTAATGCAAAATTCTAGCATCTACATTTTATAGCAGCACAACAGCAGGCCTACAGAGAGAGCATAAACACGTCCCAAAACAGAGAAGGAGAATTTCTAGTATCAACAGCACAGAGGTAGGCCTACAGGATATGACATTTCTTTGCGTCTGGGGGTGTGGATGCTCGATCATCATGGTTAATGAATCTGAGAAAATGATTTTGATGTGTTCATCGAATGAATCAATTAGACACCATTACAATGAGCTTTCAGAATAAACAAACCTATTCTCTCTAAACAAGGTCATTGATGGCCTCATTAGACCAAAATGAGAGAGTGCATTACAAAAGCACTTAGATATTAGGCTCGACCACAAGAAACCATCTCAGTCTAGTCACCGGTGTGAGGTAAGGTCAAGGAGAGCAGAAGCAAGACACTGTTAAACAAACCTGGACAAACTTTGGCATGGAGAGGCCTAAGACCTGACTCTATATAGAGTCAGTGCCCGTTAAGAGCCCTCAGATAGAGACACAATGCTCGAGACTTCATTGTGAAGAGTAAATATGTCTGAGAGAGCAAAGGACATATGAGCTTTGACCCCTTAACCATAAGGTTCAGTCCCAAGAGCACTGAGAGCTGAAAGAGATTAGTGTTAGCATTAGCACTCAAGCCCATGATATGAGCCTTCATTATTGCTGCTACAAGTCTATGTCCACAGACATATACATGTGTATACATTCATTTACAGTACTGTGCAAAAGTATCAGAGAAAAGATGTAAAGCCATTTATCTGCACAGTAAGTATTTATTAATAAGTTATTTTTTTATATAACAAATACTTATGAACAAATAAATTGCACATAGTGATTTTACATGTGAAGTATTTACATTTACCATCCTGTTCTTAGTCTAGCTACAGCTAAACAGCTAAAGAGTGGGCAGATGTCATGAACCAAACCTGTGTTCTAAGTACATTCTTCTGTCCAAGCTATCAATTACTTTTCTATTTGTATTTTTCTTAATGTTAGACAGAGTTTTACTGCTATGAACACAATTATTGCTGAGAGAGAATCCCTTATGTAACTTCTGCAGAGTGCTTTAGTGCTGTATCCATTATCACACCATGATCCATATGAAAGGTTAATTGCAAAGATCACAATTTTCAATTATTTTTTTATTCACAATTTATGATAATTTATTAATTATTTACTAGTAGTACACCACGACATAACACTACAACTTTTTAACTGCGCATCATAACATAAACTGAACTCTCAACCTCACTGTATCTCACCTGCTGTCTGTCAAGTCTATATGTCACCCAGCAAACTAGCACACTGCACTTTACAGCACCTATTTTATTTCATTACATTTTGCACACTATACAGATCTTGCTTCTGTTTGTAATGTTTGTAATATCTGTCTAGTGAGAATATACACTTTTTCTGTTTATTACCTTAGTTTAGCCATTCCAATAGGTCAGCTCAGGGGCACATTTCACTATATGCTGTACTTGTATAACTATGAATGTGACAGGTAAAGAATCATGAATCTTGGACTTAATTGCCCGATTCATCTATTGCCCAATTCAGCAAGAATAAGGCTGTTTTCAAACTAAAAGAACCGCATTCAAGATAAACTCAATGATTATTTTCACCTATTCTCACAGCTCATCCTTTTTGATGGGAATTGACCAGCTTAAGGTAAAGAAATTGTTTGATTACACCCCTTTACATTTGATTATTTAGTTGCTATAAAAGGAATAATAATAAAAATCCTAATAATCATAATCACAATAATACTGGTTAAAACAAGGCTTGTGTATTACAAAATAACTCAGTGAAGGCAAACATTGACATTTCAGCGCAGCATGAACTGAGCTTTAGCAGCGTCAATTCAAATTTATTTTGCTAGATAACGTGAAGAATGTCATTGTCATAGAGACAAAGGATAGAGAGCGCATCATAACTCCTGTATCGTCCTGTGTGTGCAAGTGTGTACGTGTGTGTGTACGTGTGCGTGTGTGTCACAAGGGCCTGAAAGAGACTCAATGACAAGTCTAAGCTTGTCACTCAAGCAGCACAGCAGCACGATGTCATGTGTCTGTTTGGGTAACGCTTGAGAAGCGTATCTAACGCCACCCTCTAAAACGCGCTCAGGTGTTGAGGGCTGAACACGTCAAGATCACAAGACTTCCTCCTCCTCGACCCAGAGCCTCTGACACCGAGGACAAAGTGTGTGCCTCATTTCCTGCTCCTAATCAATGTTTACACCCATTGGCGTGGCGACGGCCGTGCGAGGGTGCATATAAATCACCAGCTGACGGCGCTGTGTCGGTGAAAAGCATCAAGAGATCTGGCTCTGCTTCTCTTTCTCTCTCTCTCTCTCTCTCTCTCTCTCTCTCTCTTACTCCTTTTACTGCTTATCTGTTTCAGTGGTAGGCTCTCTCGCTCTCTCTCTCTCTCTCTAATGGGTGCAGTGGAATTACGGCTAATTACGAATGTAAATGGAGCTGAAGAGTGACAAAGAGCCTGCTTGTAATTCGGCTCTAAATTGTCTCTTACCTCAGCAGAAAATTTATCACAGGAGACAATGTCAACTTTTACAGGGGAGGGCTATTTGCATTTTGTGCATTCATTAGCGTGGAATCATAGTGGGGCCTGTGGTAATGGCAGGCAAGATGCTGCCCACCCTGCTGCTATCCACTGAGGGCACCTGATAGGAGATAATCTGGTAGGTTCCCCCTCAGCAGTCCGCCCCTGACTCAAGGGGAGCAGGAGGACATTATGGGATGGGTGGAGAGGGATCTGACACAAACGCCTGATGCTCAGACAGCCTCCGAAAGCCAAAGTGAAGCACTGTGTAATCACATTCCATTTTACATGGCAAAAGACCAGTGAGCACAGCACTACACAAACAGCGGCGGAATGGTAAGCACAGTCAAACCCAGACGGCAAACAGAGATGTCGGATTTCTGAAAGAAAAAAAAACAAACAGGAGAAGAAGTAGGAAAAAAGCTGCTTCTTGCCTGCTTTTGCCTCCGTTTGCAAACGAGACTGATGCGGAGCGCGCGGGACTGGTGCGACAGGGAACAGTGTTGTGATTTATGTTGCTTTAGATATGACTGCTAGTTACGCAGTAGCAAGACATCGATCTGACAAAGCAAAGCAAACAATAAAGAGGCGAGCAAGATGATGTGCTTAGTGAAGTGAAGAAATGGAAAGTGTACCTATAAGAGCTAATTATCTCCACCCATAATTCTTCAGGTTAAGACAGGGAGCCTGAAAGCGGGCCAGCAGGCTGGGGTGTGTGAGCTGACTGAGTCAAAGGGCAGAAATGAGAGTAGGGGACTGGATGGGGCCGCGGTCAAGCAGAGATAAAAAGCAGAACAGCACCAGAATGCACTTCCACCAGGCCACTATCTATCACCTAAATCACTGGGCTCTAAAAACGAATGCATAGCTCTCACACATCTGAAGATGTGTCTCATCTCTAATGCTGACCAGCGGCAATTTATCATCTTGTTTGAAACAAATCTTGCCTCACCTGTGAAACTATCTCCATTTCCACACAGTCAAGAGTTCATGCACTGGTTACTGAAATAACAGCGCTAAAATAAGGCAAACAGAAGAAATTATATGTATTATAGTGTCATTTAACTGTCATTTTTAATTTGCCAATGCAAGGACATATGCCAGTTGCTAGGACAGTCTCTCAAGAGCAAACTGAGGGTTAAGTATTTTAATACAGGGCACATCAGTGGTTACAGCTAAGAGGATCAGGAGCTTATTTCAATAACTTAACATTAATGCCAAATAACAGATTTGATGAATACCAAATAAATGAAGAAAAGGATTTGAAATAAGTGAACTGGCAGCAGTAAAACCCTACGGTGGAAAGCCACAACTTTAACAGCAGCCTATAATAATTATAGAGTGGGTTCACAGCCCACAGTAAGAATACAGATAGGACATATCGGCCCAGTCCTCCAGAGGCTGTGAAAAATAATCACATTATTTGCAGTGATTATTTTCTATCTCTTGGATTCATTCTCCAGCTTTAACTGTTGGGGTATTTTAATTAGATGTACACTCTGGGCGGTAGGCTCTGCATCGTTAATAACAGCATATAAAAGCAACAGCAGACAACCGCTGACACTTTTAATAGTTGGAGAAACAAGATGTAATTTGACAGTGGTGCCAGGAACAGCTCAGCTATGCTTAAGAGTTCCATAGTTCACCAGGAAGAGATTATGTCAAAAGCACTCACTCTGGTCCTGAGTTATATGGGACAATATAAATGGGTGATGACGTAAACGATAAAGGCTGTGTCAAAATAGAGCAAGATGGTGAAGCAGGTGTTAAATATATAGCAAGCTCACATTAAAGCAAAAAGCTGAAATGAATCAGCATTCTCCCCTTTTATATTATCAAGTATTAAAAAATACTTACTTTATCTTATTATCGTATATCTTATTTTATTGCTTCCAGTTTACAACCTAATTCAGTGAACTACTTAACATTTTCTACAGTTCATTTAAAAAAAGGGATAGCAATGAAAATGATACAGTTGTGGACATTTTGCTTCCGCTGACTGATTTGTTTGTTTGTTCACTTGTGTGATGTATGTAAACCACAAATTCATGAATTCTGGGAAACACTGCATGCACATAATAATGAGGATGTGCTTTCTGGGAAGAGTTCCAGTTGGCCACACTGGCAGCAGATTTAGTGGGAGCCATGCTGGCATTGGGGAAGATGGCTAAATAGCGTACATTACTCTGTTCACAATCACACACTTCCAACCTACATCCCTACAACAGCCCATTTACCATTCTATTATGTTCCGGATGCTGAGTTGCCATAATTAACATATTCTAAATTGCAGTAAACTGTACAGTTTCAGTGGTTCAGTAGAACTCTGGAATCATTTATGATAAACTCTTTTATGGTTAAATCTATGGAAAAAGGTCACATGATGTATGACAGTTTTATGAAAGCCGTATAACATTTTTGAGATGGGACATTGTATTGTGATGTAAAATTGGATGTGTATTTGGAATGCTTTGCTCTAGTTAGCCAATAGACAGAGCCAATGCATTGAAGTTTCACAGGCTTTTGGCAGACATGCACTTGTGCACTTGCTGCCGTTTCCTCTGAGCAGCATCTGAAGCCTGGACTCATACAGCTGTACAAACACTGCACAGCTTCAAGCAGCCATCTTGACTGGGGCGTTTATGGGACGCCAGCGGTCGTAATTACGCTTTGATTTGTAGATGCTCGTTCTGGGCCGTTATCTGCCCGTGTCAAGAGTCACTGATAGAGGGGAAGTAGTTTGCCCGGCCCCCTCTGTTGGAATTCAAAGTGCTCGCTAATTTCAAAGAGTGATTCATCTCCCTCCTCTTTGCATTAATTCATGGGTGCCACTCGCCGCTGTGGCACGGAGGGTGCTATTTTCTGTGGGTACGGTGCTGGGTTCAGGGTGAGGCCACTGCAGGGGGTCTGCAGGGATCAGGGTGGGGGTTATCTGCTATGACTGAGGCTCATTTTCTTCCCAGTTTCCTTCCAAACATGGCCTGGGTAGCCCCGTCCCTCCCCCATTACAGAGGGCGTGGCAATCTCAGGTCTCGTTGGCCCTCCCATGGCCCTGGCTGCCCTGGGCAGTGTCTGGGGCCACTCTCCCCTCACACTTTCATCAGAATCCTATTTCCTCCTCTGTAAAGTGACACGGCCTGAAAGTCTACCTCTCATACTACTGATTTCCAGTGCCCATGATGGATGAGTCCCACTCCGGCTCCCTCGGCCTGTCCATCAGACCCCCACGATTAAAATGTAGAAATGGCAAGTGCCCCCCGCTTGCCTCCCTTTACCACAACCATCCCCCCCACAAACTCCATTCTTACTTCTCCAGTCACCTCCACTGGCCTCTTCAACCCCCCCACACCCCCCACCACACACTCTCACTCACTCCCCATCTCTAATGCCCCAAACACCGCTATTCATCTTGGTGAAAAAAACATCATTTATTTTGTACTTCCCTGATAATTTACTTTTTTCTTTCTTTTCCTTTCTAGAGGAATTCTCCATTTCCCTATAAAATGAAAATTCATCTAGAATTACATCTTATGTCATCATTATGTTTATTAAGCGTGGATGATGTATATGAACAGCGCTGGCTTGCCGCTGAGTGCTTAATGATGCATAAGATTAAGCCGAGGCTCTCAGCTGTGCTGTGACTCCCCTCTGGTTCCCATGCTGCAGTAGCATGCTGGGAGAACAAGCTTCAAACGGCCATCAGGTGAATGGAAATAGGACTGTGTGTGTGTGTGTGTGTGTGTGTGTGTGTGTGTATGTGTGCCCATACCCTGCTTTTTTATGTATGTACGACAAGAAACCACAGTTTCTAAATCTATATACCCTGCTTTTCTTTTTGTCCACCTGAGTTAAGTATAACTGTATACCATTTTCACACATCCCGCTTGTGTTCTTCCTCCTCGGCATCTATATCACATGTAACAGCATCGTTTTCCCTTTTTTCCTTTCTCTTTTTCTCCATTCCTCTTCATACTTCCCCATTTCTTCTCTCTCTAGCCTCCATAGCCACAGTGTACTCCAGCACAGCAGCAGCAGCAGTAGCAGCAGCAGCAGCAGCGGTGGCGGTCTATGACAAAAACATTATCTTTCTGCTGCTAAACAATCCAATAAAGCTCTCCACGGGGAAGAACTTAACCTCTTGTCTCCTCCGCTGATGCTTTCCCCACCACGTGACGGCTGCCACAGTAAATTCAAATCATTAGTCTTCTCACCCCCATCAAAAAAAAAAGAAAAAAACTTCTATTAGTAATGGAGACCTCGTAAGAGACCTTCCTCTGAGAGGACTGCCTCACCAATTCCCAGTGGAAAAATCCACCGCAAAAAACTAATTCTACTTTTAATAATCTGTCATGAAGACCAGAGGCAGTCATAAATTATGTGGGGAGCATGTGTGAGAGCGAGCCACAAGAGAGAAATCGGAGGAGGGAGGAGGAAAAAAAAAATCAAAGCCCAAGTTTGACAAACTTTGCTGAAGATAAATAATAACTTACAAACAGGATTAGTTGTAAAGTCACAGGCGAGCGCACAGCCGAGCGCTTCCCATCAGCCCATGCAGAATGAAGAATTTACAGCTACACCTGTCATTAGCTCCCCCTATCTCATTCCTCTTTCATATGCAACCCCCCTTTTTCATATTCATTATCCCTCTGCCTTCTTCTCCTCATGTGCTGCCTTTTGTTATTAACCCTTTGTGAGCCAGCGAAGAGCGTTCTAGGATATGGACGCCAAGGACATTGTATTAAGTGGTGTAGGAGGACAGGCAGTAGGAGGCAGTGGCCTGCAGCATATTACGATATCAAACGAGAAAACAGCCCGCGCCTCCGCACCAGAGTAAATAAAGATGAGAAATACATCAGTCGTCCCTGTGTTAATCGCCAGCGGAATGAGTGTGCGGGGGTCTTAACGGCTGCCTCCAGTCACCGGGGCACTTGGGCTGATTCATCAATGGGATATCAATGGGAATCATCCATGGGGGATACTGCTACAATCACTGCATGTGTGTGTGCGTGCCTGTGTGTATACAGAGATGGGCCATCAGCTGCAGGCTGTGCTCTTTGTCCCTGTGTCAATATCTCAGCAAACTATCGACATGCATCATAATCTTGCCTCTCGATCAAGCGCAGACTAAAGAACAATCTCCATTAGGTGACAGCGCCTGGGTCGAGTGATAAATGCCCCCTGACGGAGGGGAAGGAATTGCGTAAAATAAAGAGGCATGTTCCTACAAGTCTTGTCAAAATTGTATTGATTTAATCATCTACAGAACCACGCATTCTTGGCTACTGTAGCGTGCAGTAACCTGGATGCAGTTTACAGTCACCAGGCACAGAAATGCTCTCCCTCATTGAGTTTGCAGGTGATGAAGTGAGTGGATCTCTAATCCCTCCTCCCACTCCCCAAAACACACACACACACACACACACACACACACCTCTGAATGTACCCCAACAAAAATGCTGGCAATCCCATTTCATTTCTATCTGGAGACAGAAGAAGTCTATATATAACACTCAGGCCTAAGCACCTTGCTGGTGACATGTACAGTAGGGGGGGAGATAAATAACAATAGCTCTCCATCACTGAGACAAAGCCACTTTATTCCCCTGGCCAGAGAGCGGTGGCCAGAGGTCTGGCCCTGCTTATTTAACAGCAGGTGTTTGGAAAGACGCTCACCTTGGGAAACAAATAGATGCTCTTTTCCCCTAGCACCCAAGTAAACAATCAATCTGAGGGCCTGAGAGTCGCGTCCCTCTGCGGGACAAAGTCACTGAAGCACTGACTTCTTAGTCATTTGAATTATCGCTGTGTGATCATCCACATAAGTCCAGTCCCTATGACCCTTCAGCCGAGAAACAGCTCGCTCTCAAAGGGCTACTGCAGACACCTGAAGCCGACTCTTTCACTGGGAGTGGGAGCCAGAGACTAAATACTGAATCACTGATCACCAATCTGTTTAACAAGTAACTAAGACAATTCTTTCTCCATGATGAGAGAGGAGAGACTTTGCAAAAAAGAGTAAAAAAAATCCGTTCCTTATCAGAGAGAACCATCCCTTGGATGATTAGATTAGATTGATGTTATTGTTGGTTTGTTTTATATTTAATGGACAACATATGATCTACACATAAGTACTCCATAATGAAGTGCAAAGCTAGCTACAAGTGAGTTTCATTTACATTTTACCGACAATCAATACACACAGGTTTGAGTGTGCACTTTTCTTCCATTTGTTTCAAAGCTGTTAACTCTATCAAACGTAACATCCTGCCAGGGATATTTAGTAATGCTTTAGTAATATTGATACTTTAGTAATGTGGTAAAGGATGACATTATTTAAACTGATTGCTTGATTAAAACAACAAAAAATAATTGTTTTTACAGGCCATAATAAAGCATCACAGAAAGAAACCCACACCAGCAGTATATCATGAATGCATCTATATTGTTAGTCATAAATACATCAAATACATTTCAATGTTGCTGTTACAAAAGATGTATACATGAAGTAAAGATCTTTTTTATTTTATAAAGTTTAATTTTTTTATTCAAATTAATGTATTACTGTATAATATAGTCTTCTCTGGCAATATTCAGTTAGACTTTACCAAATAATTCACTGTAACACTGCAACATACAAAGTAAGGGATACATCTAAAAGTGGTAAGTGCCACTGTTTATTTACATAACATACATTAATACCACATTCCCCAAAATCTTAGCAGCAGAGGAAAGACTAATTATAAACTATACATTTTATCTGATACATGCAGATACTCTGATCATGATTATTTTCAGTTCTCCTACTGCTCTTTTTTGAGATAAGAAACACAACCTGGTTGAAATACTTAACTATCTGCATTTCTTTCCCATCTAGTGTTCTTTGAAGTTTATTTTCCTTTTTTTCTCCTGATACCTTTTTCAGTAAAATATTTGCAACCTTTAAAAGGCTTAGGACGTATTCTGTTGAAGTTTTGTTTGGTGAAAAATGTCCAAAATACCGATTACTCATAAATGATAGTGAAAGAGTTAGTGATGACATCATAAAAAATAATAGTCAAAGAAGCACTGGCCATGCAAAATCTATCACCATATGGAATGGGAGCCACATATGTTGCCATGTTTGCCATCTGAGCTAGTGTGCACACATTGAGAATGGATTTCAGAACAGTAAAAGCTTTATATATA
>JBBPCX010000154.1:17492593-17528014 GCA_037974365.1 Hydrocynus forskahlii | reverse complement strand
TATATATAGGCATGTATGTTATAGTAGCCTCATAACCTTGCATATGCCTAATTGATCACACACTTATTTCATAATGTGTATATTACAACCACCTAATATCAGTTACAGTATAATGCTTCTTATTCATAATGCAGGAAAGGTGGGGGGTGGTGAACAAAATGGAAATGAGATTACCCACTTCTATTGAAACTTTCACCTTGTAAAGTCAAGTCTTCAATTTTCATCCCTTCTTGAAATCTAGAAAAGGAACTCAATCATTGGGATGGCAATATGTACCAAGGACAGCTCACTCATTCTCAATCGTGGCCTGGTTTAGTGGGATGCTTGCGGAGCACTCAGACAATGTGTGTTCAATTCAAATGGGAGAAGGCAGAGGCCAGCCAGATTCACTATGATGTCTGTGTTCTGATAGATCACCTTTCTCAGTAAGGACAAAAAGAATGAAGATGACTGTGCTGCCAGCCACAATACAGATGAGACCCACACCTCTGAGCAAGTGGAGCACTAGCTGTCTAACTGTCCATTTGTTAAACTGGTGACAACAAAGATAGAGCAGGACGAACATTGCTTACATGCTGACAAAATCATTTGGAGCAGCTCTTGAACCAAAGAAAACATCGTAGGTGATGAAAAAAATTAAGATCATGTCAAAACTGTACCGAAATGCAATTTATTTTGCTTTCATATTACAATCTGAAGTCACATTTTTAGAATTTTAGAATGTTGTTTAATAATAAATGTGAGCTATAACAGAAGTTTGTTACATTTTTAATTTTTACAAGAGCCTTTTCAGAAAGTTCCTGCTTGAGCCACAAACAGCAATCAGAAAACCTCATTGATACAAAACTACATGCTCCTATGAAGGTGGTGAGTGGGCTTTCATTGGCTGTGTGTGAGCAGCAGTCATATATTACACTAGTGCTGGATCAGCCAGGGCTGTAACTCATTCCTCTACCGCTGCCCTAGCTTACTGCCGGGGAGTCACTTCAGAAGGTCATCCCTTTCATCAACTATTCTATTTGCATCCAAAATTGTATGTACATGAAAAATGTGCCAGTGTGTTTGCAAAGGCCCACAGAGGCAGATGAAATTTCTGTAGCCTGATGCACGCTAACCTTTGCAGATGGCACCGCTATTGCTGAAAAATGGATTGCTTAATAAAGCATATCATCCGACATATTTGCTGCTTGGCTGACCAAATAGAGGTTGTTTTTTGCACAAATTTCTTTGTCAAATTTGTCAATGTTCATGTCATTTTTGTTTTAGGTCATGGAAAGCGGCGCAAATTCCAAGCATGTCACGCAGGACCAATTTGTAGCCGCTTCTGGGGATGAACTGATTTTTTTTTTTCCACAAGGTTTATTCCATAATACGAGAGAGCCAGACTCTGGCTGCGCTGGAATTTTTTTTATATCTGATTATTGCCTGGCCAGTGGTGAGCAGAGCGATATGTGATAAAACCCAGCCAGGCTGATTAATAGGAACATCATGAGAATATTACTGATAGCACCTTTGCTCATATCTGTGTAATTTAGTCTGCCTTTTCAGACAAGCCCATGCAATTATGAGCACCAGCATAACCTAGGTGGAACGTGCTTAGGGACTGAAAAAGACCGATGGAAACAACTTCAATCTTTGTAATATGCATCACAAAGATACACTACTTAGAGTAAGAGGTAAGCATTAGATGCAGCATTAAATGTCAGTCATTAACAGGATGTCCCAATGTAAACAGTTAATGGGGAACTTCTTAAAAAAGGCTGAAATTGATCTAATTGAACTGGTAGACCAATACAAAAATATGCAAACATGTTAAAACATCCCTAAAGCTGTTTCAGAGCTGAATGTCATAACTGTATTTCGGTATAAGTTTGGAGTAAGGGTGTAACGATACAGTCTCATGATTTAATACAATAGACAATTCAGTGCTCACGGTTAGATACATGCACAATATATACAACAAATTAACACTGAAAAAAATTCAGTATTCTTACAATATCCACCTATCCTTTATCTGACATGCTTATCTATAACCAGGGTCATTGGTGGAGGGGTAGTGGGGTGCTGGAGCCTCTCATAGGGAAAAAGGCGGAGAAAGAACCTGTACAGTTCATTAGTCCATTCTTACAAAATTTAAAATGAAATTAGAATGAAAAAGATTATGTAAGATTATTGGGGAGAGGCTGACATGAATGTGCTGAACTGGGATGTTGATTGAGACAATAAACAAGACAGTAACATCAAATATCCTAATAAAATGCTTATTCTCCACAATGCAGAGTCACATGTCCATAATGAATATTGTCACATTGTGGCATTGCAATATCACAATATTTCAATGCATTGTTACATCCATAGTTTCAAACAGGTACTGCAGTAAAAATGTAATTTTCTCAGGTTGTAAGAGATAGCATTTTGAAAGGACACTTACAGGGAAATCTACATAGGAACCACTGCAAAATCTGACCTGTTCAATAACTTCCATGCTTAGGGGTTGGTGATGTAACAGTTCTGATGTAAACAAAACTGAATTTTTTGCTTCACACAGAGAGTGTGCCGCTTCTTGTTTAAAGGTAGTGAATGGAGCTGCATAGGCACATAGTTATACAGCCATTTAGAATGGTAGATCATGGCGAATGGTGCTCGAGCCATGGCATTCCAATAAGGTTAAATGTGCACAAGCTGCAAGACACCAATCTAGGTTAAATGTGCTCATGACGCATAATTCTGTTCGAGGTTAAATGCGCTTGTGCTGCGGAATTATGGGCAAAATGTGCAGGAACCACAAGATTCCATCTGAATTCTGAAGGGGATCGTCATAGCATGAAATTCTATGGTGGACTGGTGCACCCCAGGGTGTACAAATCTCTGAACTACTCTGAACTATTCGATTCAATCACAGTTACTAACTAATTTCACCACAATTCAATTTAATTTGGTTAGTTTGGCAAGATTCAACGTGATTTGGTACAGTTTATTTACTTTTTAAAAAATATATTTTTATAAAGTGCTAATAGTTCATTTAAACATCTCCAAATACAGGGGTTCCTCAAGTTACAAGGGTCTCGACATATGACGTTTCGAGTTTGTGACGCTCATGTGGGCGGACTAGTTGGTGGCGCGCAGCAGAAGAATACGCAGAATGCACAGAATACGCTGTAACGCACCCTATGAGTGGTTGAGTAGGCTTATCTAACCGCAAGTGTTCCGTTTGTGTTGCTTTGTTTGGTGACTTTTTGGCCTTTACTGTGGCTTCTGAACAATTTTTTTACACTAATTTATTGTCATTTTTTTCTTAGTGTTGTTTATAGATTTTACAACTGTGTTAGGATAGGTTATTAACTTTGGCTAGAGTGTGTTTCAACTTACACCAAAATTCGGGCTACATCACTGTCGTAGGAACGGACCTCCGTCATAACTTAAGGACCCCCTGTACTCTAAAACAACTCAGGGCATCAAACATAAAAGAAACTATAGACTGGAAACATTTTTCTGCTTATTAGGGCTTGATTCTGCTTATTAGGGCTTGACATCAGCAGATTGCTTATGTGTGTAAACATCTAGAATCGGAAGTTCTTGCTGCAACACATTGCTTCAGATGAGCTCATTTGTTATTGCATATTCTGATGACTGATTGTAATTTACATTTTATAATTGGTGTATTTGAATCCCCATTGAATTTTTACATTCCCATTCATGCCTCGTTCATCTAAATCATAGGTATTCCTCAGATCCTGCTCGTGCATCCTTTAAATTCTTCCAGTTCTTCAGAGCTGTAAAATGCTTTGGGAGTCTAGCATGCGATGGAAGTTGTTCCCCAGACTGCAGTTGAAAACGTCTTTCATCAAACTTGCATATGAGAGCAACCACGTGCTGCACAGTCTCTTAGCCACACGCTTTGCCTCCTCTGGTGGTCCGGCCAACCAATCCATCTTCCTGAGTGCTCTCACAGATGAGGAGTGGGCACCGGGTGCTCTCATCGGTGGGCTACAGCAGGAGATGAATTGGAGTGCCATTGCCCACCTCCAGACTGGCCCAATGTAGCAATCTGGACCCCAGTGCTGTGCAGCGAGGGACAGCCTCCACGTCCCTTCATCCCAAAGAAGAGGCAGGAGGCAGACTCAGCCAGCCCCAGGAGGCCATAGCATTACCCGCTGGGGTTTTCCGTCCATACAAAGGGGTTATGTGGAGACACATTGCAAGGTTCTGGGCAGACACACAGATAGGAAGGCCACCGCAAGATGCTGTAATTGTCCTGCTGATGAGAATGTAATATGACAGACATTCTTTTAGCCACAGTGATGTCAAAGTCCCAGCAAGGTCTGAGAATGAACTACGCAAGAAGGGCCAGCTTTCATACATCCACAGATATAATGAAATAATAAATACTTATTTATGTATTTTGCTTTGCATTTTCTCTGGTGTTGTGCTGACAGAGCAGTATACTATAACTGGAGTGATAATTTATTAGCCACAGAAAGGATGAAGTCAAGGATATGCACGCAACTGCCAGGCATCAAATTTACTGAGATAATAATTCATGCTATGCTAAACATTTCTTGTAAACTGTCACTTCATCTTCACAATTAATTTCTAAATTAATAAGCACAAAACACTGTAGGCAAAGGAATCAAACTAATGGAAATTTTGATGCTTCGACAATGAATCGCGACCTGGAATGATAGGACAGTAATTAGATAAAGGCTCTGCAGACAAGTTTGGACTTTGACCACTTAGTCGTTCATTTATGTGGAATGAGCTTACTCGAGTAAAAGGCCGACAAGATTAAGAGGGACAACAAATATAGCCAATGAAAATCACATCTGATTAACATGACATGTCCTTTCACGCACAACCATTCAGATGAAAAGTCACATAAAAACACTGAGATAAACACAGACTCACACACTAAATTCACCAGAAATGAAATGCCCGACATCTCTGAAGCTAAAGAAAAATCTTATGTCCTGTCCTCTAGCACGGAGCTACAAGATACTGGCAGTCTTTCTCTCTCGCTGATAGCATCAGTGAGCAGGGTGGCCAGACACACAAGACGAAGAGCAAAAGTTCTAGGGGAGGACACTGTGTTATGTTACCTCTTCTGTCTCGTATCAGGTATCCCCCATCTGATTTAGGCATGGCCCCCTGATCAAAAGGACTGCCGAAGCAAAGGATCACTGCCTAAAGAGAGCGACTGGAGGTAAGAGTGCAGACACAAAACATGTCTTGCTTCTTTAACAGTGGTGTCGATGCAAGTCGAGACAGTGGAGCAAATGCCATTTCAGCAAAGCCAAATCACGTCAGACACTACACGTCATCAGCACACTTAAAACAACAAAGCGCACTTTGCTTTCAGCATCCTTTTGACCTCAGTTCCAAGAACATGCAGATACACTCTTAAAAATAAAGGAGACAAAAAGAGTTCTTTGAAGCAATGCCATTAAAGAACCATATTTACAGATACCCGAAGAACCTTTTAGTAAACAGCTCTTTAAAGAACCATTTTTATAAATAAAAGATATGAGTGCAAAGAACAATTTTAAAGTCTAAAAAACCTCCACAATATGCTTTTATACAAATTAAAGGTTTTTCATAGAACTCCATCTCCAAGTAAACAAAACTCTCAGGAATTATAACTGTAAATGCAAATTGTTGCCATCAT
Source organism: Hydrocynus forskahlii (assembly GCA_037974365.1). Lineage (NCBI taxonomy): Eukaryota > Metazoa > Chordata > Actinopteri > Characiformes > Alestidae > Hydrocynus > Hydrocynus forskahlii. The sequence goes on along the minus strand of JBBPCX010000154.1, from coordinate 17,522,352 downwards.
AAACATTTTCCAAGAGGCGGGGAGGAACAGTTTTAACTTTTTGCAAGTCAATGACCTTTTAAGTAATTTTACGTGTATTATATTAGTCTACTGATTGTGAAATATTTAGTAAATTGTCAATGACTGCTGGATTTACCAAATGGAGAAAAAGGAAATGCAAAATTACTGAGTAGTTTTGATACAACAGCGACAAAATAGAAAGCTCACTAAAGCACTGCTAAATTCTTGTCACGCCAACCATTTAATCTCAAAATGTATCTATCTCCTCTCATTCTCTCGCGCAGCATCTATCACCCCCATCCCTGGCTATCTCCGGACCCCGCTGGAGCCTTGAACCCCCTGCTTGTAATCGATACACTGATACACACTCTTCATATGTTATGGTGAGGGGACAATATCTGCGCTTCCCGTGCCGTTTCACAGTTCAGCCTTCCAATTAACCTGCCCACTTCGCCACGCCAATCACGAGGGGGGGCCTTATCGACAAGCGGCATGAAAAGAATAATGCTGTTAGGATGATGTAGCTCACTGGGGGGGAGGAGGGGTGCTCCTCCCCGCCTGGTGACAAGGAAGTTTGCTCCAGTCATTTATCAAGTCCTGGCTGGCCACCGAGGGGCCGCCCTGTCCCCCTGGCCCGCCTGCCGCTCCTGGGGGGCCAGCGCACAATATGTGCACTTCAGCGGCGGAGAGAAAGTGCTGATGTGCCCAGCGCCGCTAAGTTTGATGGATCTGTTGTTGTCATTTGCCCGTGCACCGCACACACACCCCCCTCCCTGCCAGCCCCCCGCCACAAAACAAAAGGAATCATTAACTCTTTTGTGCCGCTCAGGAGTTTTATAGGTTCCAGATAATACAGAGTGAGATAGGCTACAGATGGGGTCGGCTGAAAGGGTGATGGCGTTGGAGGGGGGTCCGCGTTCTCAGGCGGGCTGCACAGAGACCCTCACTCTCCACATGCATGGATAGAGAGCTGATTACAGGATGATTTAGTGACTGCTGATATTTTCTCTCTCTCTCTCTCTCTCTCTATCCTTCTCTCTCTCTCAGTATCTCGCTTACTCACACACACACACACACACACACAACACACACTCATATGCCAACATACAGATATTTCCTCTCACAGCCCTCACCGTGTTTCTCTAGCACTTTCTCTCCTAAACCTTCAACAGAGGCTTCATTCAACGGAGGCACTTTGAGTACTCCTAGTCTGTTATAATAGGCTATACAGTGCTATTTACAGCTTGCCAATGTTGACCCATCACACTGTGCCACATGGGCTACAGACCAGCTCTCACAATGAAGCCTCTTTCACCATGTGCAGTGTTTGAATGTGTTTACTCCGAAGAGCCTGGCGCAAAGTCCAGTGGACCGCTGGGGCCTCTATTGAGATCTAATTGCTAGTAAACTTCCTTTTCTGCCATCAACATGAGCATAATTCTCTAATTATAAAAGAAAACGAGGTACACATAGTTTCCACTCTATACTGGTTGTGCCAAAAACATGCATAGTAATTCACATTGGCATTCATCTTATATGTGCTCATTAGCAAGTGCAACATAACACAAAGTAAACTCACTCGTCCCGTCAAGAATGACTGCCTTAGAGGATGGCAGAGAACATTACACTCTTGTAATATACAAAATGTAAATTCCATTAATGTGAATACAGCAAATGAAGCAATTCTACATAATAAAGTTCTATGATAAGCACAACTCCAAATAAATTATTCAAACAATAAAAAAATGTAGGCCACAAAAAAAATATATATTTTACATTAGTTGATTGGCCATGCAAATAATCAGACCATTATTTATCCAATACCAAGCCCAAAACTGAGTCCTAAATCTAACGCCTTTAATTAGTTCTTAGCAATGACTTAAATTCAAGCCTTTTTGTTTGTTCGTTGCTTTCTTTTCTGTTTGCTAATATTTCAAACAACTCTCAAAAAATAAGTTATCCCACCTCAAGGAAGGAGATGTACTCGGAACAGAGATCAATCCATTAATTTTACCATGTCAAGTCTCAACAGCCTGGGACAACATACAAATTGAGATCATAGCGAAGGGCTACTACTGCAGCCAAGTGTGGACTGCTGGGTTACAGGGGTGATTGAGAGTGTGTTTGAATGCTCAGGGCCAAACTCAAACAGCACTGTTACGCTGACAAGGTCGCTCCAGTGGAAGAATTCCCTCACCTCCCTCCTTTCAACCAGCCAAGCTCTCCTGGCCACTTTGGCCACTGGCGACTTCAATATTGATTATTGTTAAGAAAACTGCTGCTCAAGGAATACAATCATAAAGAAAAATGATGCCAAGCAAAGGGACTTAATAGATAAGGAAGGCTTCCTAAGGAAAATAAAAATATATAGGAAAAAATATATATACATAAATCAAACCTTCAACAGAATAAAAGCAGAAAATGTGGCTTCACCACACAAAATTATAGTCTTGTTGAAGTATGAACAATATTGCATATGTACATCAAACCACGCACTAAAATTAGGTGTACACTTGCTTGCTCAGTGTTGACCAAACATGATTCTTTGACCTTGTTTACAAATTTTCAATTTTCAAACAAAACCTGCGCAATATAAATCCTCACTCGTCCATAAAACCAATTTTTCCTCTCCTTATTGCATTTTAATGAAACAGTGATGCTTCTGAGCCTTTAATTCTTTCCATTTGTTATGTTTGGACAACTCATTAGCTGTCATTTGTTATCATTAGCCAGAAGTTTTAAGCTCTCTCTCCCTGGAGATGTAATGCACTTTTCCTGTTCTCATTCAGAACAACCAATACTTTATTCATGTACTACAACAACCGAGCTCATAAAACAACAGCTACATGTAGAACATGTGTGATGCTGAAACCAATTAGGCCAATATGCTCCATCAACTCACCTCACAAATGACTGGTCAATACGCCCTTAGAAATACATGAAATATTCTAACCTGTCTTTTCTAAAATGGGCAGTGTAGCATTATGTGCTTTGCACTATATCGGAGAATGAAATCCAAGTAACGCTACTGGGCATCAGACATGGAACATCAAATACACACAGGACAGCCTTATATACATGTTTACAGAACACATATGTACACAGAGATGACAGTCTCATGGGAGGTCAATGTAAAATTCCTTAGACCACAATTTTTATTATGACAATACACTTATTCCCATTCAAGCAGAGATCCGTTATAGTTTGACCACTAACCAGATGTGCCAACTTCAGTAAGCCAAGACAGGTCACCTGACAGCATCACCTTGGAAAACACTGGGCGAGGCAGAGACGCAATGATCTTTCTCTTCCTGTACAGACAGATTCATGTCCACGCCCCCAGCTTTAAGGACAGGTGTGGTGTCTGATTCATTGTGTCCGACAAGAGACGTGATTGATAGTTTCCTTAATCTATTCATGATGATAATCGAGCCCCTGTGTGTAACCTTGCATAAAAATGCAAATGAACACAAGAAAAAAAAAACTGCATAAAATACAGTGGGCCGTCCAATGCAAAGATCCTTGGGAGGAGGGTGTGCATATATTTTTTCATTTCAGTGTGCGCTACAATGAAAGGTGAAGCCCTTTTAGGGTCTAATGAATTTAAGTGACAGTCACTTGAAGAAAAATTGTGGAGAGTGAAGGAATGTGTGCAGAGGAACCCGAATGTTGCTGTGCTGCTGATCCCATCTAAAGCGTCAGGGTCAAGCTGGGACATTACGGTCCAATTTCCCGGTCAGGATTTAAGCCTGGTCCTGAACTACAAGGGATTTTGAAAAGTGATTTCTTCCACTGAAGGCAATACATAGCCCATGACTAGGCTTAAATCCTTCCCAGTAAATCGGTTGCGCATGTATATTTGTCTGTATACGTACATATACATATACAGTATATACACATATGTATACACACACGTACACATACACACACACCTGCCTGATATTGTGTAGGTCAATACACAGTTGGCTATTCAGCTCCGACCCATTGAGGACCCTGGTGTTCCTGGTGTCCAGTGGTCAGGGCCTACCAAAAGTGGTCCACGGAAGGACAACTGGTGAACCGGCGCCAGGGTCATGAGCGTATAAGGTTCAGTGATTCATGTGTGGACCAAAAGCTACCCAGTCTGGTCCAGTTCTACAGAAGAGCTACTTGCTATAAAAGAAAGGTATGCAACAACATGGCACATCACAGGGCTGCATAGCCACAGAACAGTCAGAGTGCCCATGTTAGCCCCGTCTGAAAGCGTCTATAATAGGCACATCAGAAATTTACCACAGAGTGGAAGGTGGCCTAATCTGATTAATCATGTTTTGTTTTACAAACTGTGGACAGCTGAGTGGGCTGAGATAGAATAGATGGGTCAGAGCTGTTCTGGCAGCACGAGGGGAACCTACATAATATTAGGCAGTTGATTTTAATATTATCACTGATCGGTGCATATCTTTACATTAATGCATGTGGTATCCACTGCCTTAATGCCGAGTGCGTACGTTTTCAAAGCTAAGTTGACAGGTATTATGGTGAGCATTAAGACTCAACAGCTTTCAGACTGGGTAGTTATCAAAGGATCTCTTATCCTAAAGCCGAACATGATTTAGAATGTATTTGTTTATAGCCATTGAAAAGAATGACATTCATGACATTCATTATGTGATGATTTTATTTTCAACTGCTCCATGACCTAATTGTACTGGCTATGCAATGAAAGTGCAAATCTCCCTTTCAATCCCCCAACCCATTTTTTTTCTGAATTATGTCCACGTTCTGGGCCTACAGTGACACCAGACACACAGGCAGTCCTCTACTTTGCACATACAAGTGTCATGTATCACAGATATTTTCATCTATACATGACATTTCAAAATCACTTACCGGAAATTTTGCGTAATTATACTTGGGTTGATATTCCTATGTAAAAATATGTACATATTTAAAACTATTCTAAATGTTTGTGTGATTGAGCTTGCTTTGACTGCTGAAGCAAATTGTTCATTAGGAGTTTTACTGCATAAATAAAGTTGATTAATTAGAAAGTCAGGACTACAGAGGATGATCAATGTAGAATACATCACTGTCACAGGAGTCAGTGAATTTTTCATTTACACTACAAAAGCTTTCTAATTACCAAGCTGGTTATTTTACAGCATTGCCAGCGAAATTAGAAAAGCATATCTTAGTGTGTCACTCAAGTGTTTGATGCTCCCTAAGTGTCTGGCAGTTTATAGAGTTAAACCTTAAATACCTTACAGTAATTAGACGTGGTGTTCGTATATGTCTAGGGCTGCAGACTGATATAATTCTTCATGTAGAAATGATTTGAAAAAATCTGAAAAGCACATATGATTTCATGCTTTCCTATAGAGAGGACATACCTGTGGAAACAAGAAGCTATCTGATCTCCTTAAAGTGGCTCCTGAGTGAGGGGGACAATCTGGAATGGAAATGCAATGTACAGTAAAATGGAACAACTTTGAATTTAGTCCCTTTAAAACAATAGCTATAATTATACAGACTGTAGTGTAGAGCAAAGCTTTTATCCTGCAACACCAAAATTTCACCAAACCACTATAGTCACACTATAACTGATTAATACTGCTAATTAGGGCATAGGCACTAATTAATATAGTCCAATTTACTTTTTCTTTCAATACAAGTAATGATGATTGTATAATTTAGACTTGTCCAGTAAAAAAAATGGTTTAGTGAAATGATTTTTGTGGTACATCCAACTAGTGTTTCTGATACAGTGATTGGTATTAAAAAAGGAAGATTTTTAAAAAAAAGAAAAACAAGAAAAAAAACCCTCTTTACTTGCCATCTGGGCTCCATTAACAGCTCCCGTGGGAACAGTAATGAAAGATAGTAATCATTCATAAGTAATTTACTTTTTGGATGTTTGTACTCGGAGGGAACAATATGGCAAAGTTGAATAACTAATGAATCTGATGCCTGGAGACTGGCGTTCCATACAGGCCTGAACAGCAATCACAGTAATACCTAAAATAATGCACTGACTGAGTTTTAGCTCGTTGCCATATCTGGAATTAATCTGCTCCCTCTCTAAACTTTCTGATGCCCAATATTCTGCATCTTGTGTTTTGTTGTATGTGATAAGAGTAAGACAAAGCATAATAATAAAAGTTTTAAAATATTATGCACTGTTAAGAATACTCATCATACTGGCAAACACTCATCCATTTCACTGGAATTACAGAAGCATCACACTGTCTCCAGTGTTTTTGTGCTTAACAATTTTAATAATGACATAATTGTGACCACATGTAACATGGCATGTGGGTATTGTTGTTTACTGATCCACACACTGTGCACTATCCTGGCATATTTAGAGTAGAAGGAGCCTGGTTTGGGAAGCAGCACCAGTCTTTTGCTTGGCATGTAGGTCATGAGAGGTCTGGAATGGACTTAAGCACTGTGAGAGTGGCTCTGTGATCTACTTCTACATTCCTGCTACTTCTGCTTTTCCTGTGTTAGAGAGACATTGAAGACTATGTTGCAGACTTTGACTACAGATGTTATGAAACATGATGATGTAACCTTGTCATGCAAGAATGCATGCAAAATTATTGTAACAGCAGTGGATGTTTCATATTAAAAATGTGTTTTTGAACCCTGATATGAACGTTTTCTAAAAGCAGACCCCTTGGAAGTCAATCTATTAAAAATAAAGGCAATATCATAGCGTTGCTAACAATTCATAAACAACTCACTGTACTGGATCTAGGCTTTTATGTTTATAGGAATATGCAGTTTCTTTGTAACAATTTCTGCAGAAAAATCGTTTTTCGTGTGCTTTACCAGCTCATAACCATTTAATATCGATAAAAACGCAAAGGTGGCTAGGTTAGCACCCTGGCTATATTAAAATTAAGAGAACGGCTGGATTATAACTGATTTTGGACGTTTTATGGAAATCGCTATACAAATATGCTTAATGTGGTCTTGGGGAATATTATTTCATGGTGGCTAAACTGTAAAGTGGACTAAGTGACCAAATGTAGCCAATTTTGGGGTTTCATGTAGAACACCATCGACTCCTACTGATGCTCATTTAAATTCTATAATCATGAACAAATGTGTTACTTTACTGAGTGACCAGTGTTCTCCCAGAGAGGTGAGAAATAATCTTACCAATATTTCTGAGCTTGGCTAAATGCGTGTGGTAGTCCTTTCCAACTGAAGCGTGATGCTGTACGTGTTACTGGCACAAGCATGTGAAGAGAAGGGACGGGGCCAGGAGGTAAATAGCTGGCTTTCTGGCAAGTAGCCCACCCTAAACTACTGTATCAGACTTTTAATTGCTTCAGCATGGAAAGGAAATTTGAAAATTGAAGTGTGTATGGTCATGACAAGACTGGGGGTTGAGGTGAAGTGAGCTGTGGAAGCTTTCCCTGACCAGTTCCTAGTGGTCAGTGGTCCAAATCCAAATGACTAGATTGAATTTATTGCTACTGGGCCAAAGGTAACAAATACATGCAATATAAAGAGGGAGATGGTGTTATTTTTTTCTAAATGGATTTTAGGCCCATTTTGAAGGGCAATCACATGGAATAAATTGATACTGCAAGCGATGTCTTTATATCATCTCACTTTAAATGGACATCAGTGCTTCTGCAAGGTAACAAAGTTTGTTTTAATTTAATGGTATAATAACTACATAAAAAAAAAAACTAGGGATACACACTGATCTCACAGTTCTTTATTAGAGAGCTCACACCAGGAAAAACTAAACTGCCCTTGTTTATATATGTAGGTATGTATGTATGCATGTGTGTATTTATTTATTTATTTAAAGTTTACCATGTTAACACTGTTACATTTTCAAAACTGACTTATCGCCCCAATCTATATGGACCATATATTGAAAACATGCTGCAAAAAAATGGTGCTGCAATGTCACAAGAACATATTTTTAAATAGAAAATACCTCAACATGTTGTTTGCTGATATATGTTTTAGAATATCTTAATCTGTTGAGTGGATGAGGGTGACTTGATGACACACAAAACAGATAAAAGGGTAGATGAGGTCATGTAGAGCCACTGTCAGTGACTACACTCTCAGGCACCCCCACCAGCCCTCCAAGGCATTGCCATGCTAAACAAAAGCCAACAAGGAAATTAAAAACACAAAGTCTCCATAGCAACTCACTATCTCCACAGAAACTCCTTTCATCATGAATACATTAATGCTTGAGCACCAAGGAAGCACCAATGTGTTTAAAGAGACTAGATCAGATATGAGTTTGTAATGTAGTTGCTGTGGGTGTCTATTGCTTGATTCACGCAACATTTACTTATATGCCTACCTGCAGCAAATCTGCACCTCTCGTCTTTTTGTGGCACACAAAGCCAAATCACTTAATGTGCAACCAAAGGCAGAAATGCTGCCTGTGCTGTTTCTCAGGAAAGCAAAACCTATGAAAACCTAACTCTGCCGGTGCTGACAAAAAAAAGTAAATATTTAAATATTTATAAGTGTTAATAGATTTATAATTTCCATTTGTCCATGACCTAGGGGCATGAATCAGTGACATTTGAAATAATTGTTGTTCTACTGATAATCTCCGAGGGGAAATGAGCAAAAGCAGGGAGAAGACTTGGCCGATTGACTGTGTCAGCCTTTATGTATTTGTGACATGATTGCCAAAGGCAGTGCCTGAGGAAAGCCATTAGGACCTGGACCATAAAGGAGTCAAATGCAGCACCATTGCAGAAAAGTTAGCATGTAATGTAGCAACTTATCACTAAAGTGCTCCCTGTGGAAAAAACGAGGGCCTTATGGGAAAATGAATACCATGAACATACACCTTAGGCAAAATGCATTCAATCTGTTAGAGTTATTCTCTAAAGCCACAAAGATTGTATAGTAATGGTGTCATGTCAGTGATGAAAAATGTCAGTGATAGTGTTTTATATATTTTTTAAGAACACCTTAACCTCCTTTTTTACCACCCTTTTTTAGTTTTAAAAAATATTGTTACATTGACATGTATTAATATAGGTAAAAGAATATATATTAATTAAAGAATGTGAGTTGCCCAAAACTAACGGGCATATAAAAGTTATTGTAAACATATTACCGTGTTACTGTGGCAGCGTAAAAGCTACTAAGTGAAGATGAAAAGCAGGTCGGAATTAATTAAATGACACTAATGCAGCACGGAATAGAGGACACGAGGTCAGAACAGTTTGTAAGGTCTGCTAGACAAATGGTGCTAGTCCCTGTGGGGAGGAGATTATGATGGGCTCGGTGTCACTCAAACAGGGTCGCACAATAAGCTCCCTAAACAGAGGAGAGCGCACCCTGAGGCAACGCTGCTTCTGCCACAGGCTCACTCCCAGCCACGCTTTCTGAGAGACCACAGCAACCCTGGCCACCATAAAGAATCCCTGGCCCAGTCCCTGCTCTGCAGCAGCCGGCCACTATTGTCGGCAAGCCTCAAAGAGAGCAAGAGGAAGGAGGAAGATTGGAGGACTTTGGGGTGCCAGTATGGGGCACTTGGGGAAAAGGGGGGAGCGGAAGGGTTATAGGAGGGGGGAAGTGGTTGTGCAGACCTTCAGCTTTAGCTATTGTCCAGACACTACAATTGCACTTTTTTTCTAATCCTTTGTGCTCTCCTGTTGACTGTGGATATTAACTAAATGGCTGGAAGTGGAAAGGATATAACTGCCTTTTTTGTCTATTCCCCCTGAGGTTAAAAAGAGGAAGCAGGCCACAGGTTTACACGCTGTGGACAGAGTGAGGAGGAAAAGAGCGTTTGAGGAGATTATGCAAAAAAAGGACCCGAACAAAATGGGTGGAGCAGTGACTCAGATCAGACAAAGAGCAAAAGAGGATACTGTGACTGGCATTTAAATGGGAGGGAGAAATAGGGTTAGAGAGGGAGAGGGAGAGAGAGAGAGAGAGAAAGAGAGAGAGAGAGAGAGAGAGAGAGAGAGAGAAAGAGAGCAGAGAGCAAAAGATGGATAGAATGAAAGAGAAAGAGAGAGAGAGAAGAAGAAATACCAAGAGTGAAACAAGAGAAAGAAAAAGCGGAGACTTTTTCCATCATGGCAGACACGTTTTTTTTCTGGCTCCTCAAACAGATGCTGAGGCAGATGGCGGCGAATTAACAGAAAATGAGAGAAGAAGGAATGAGAAAGCTCATGACTGGTCCGGAGAGGCAAGACATTAAAAAAATAAGGATTAAAGGGTGCATGTGTGTGCGTGTGTGTGTGTGTGAAAGTACCGTAGGTGATCATATATACATTTGCAAGTGTGTGAGTATGTGTGTGTGTGTGTGTGTGTGTGTGTGTGTGTGTGTGAGAGAGAGAGAGAGAGAGAGAGAGAGAGAGAGAGTAGGAGGTGGGCTTGTCCTGTTAAAACAGTAGCTCAGCTGGGAAAGTGAAAAAGGATGGGTGGAGGAGCTGTGCTCAGTGCTAGAGTGTGCAATAATAATCAGAAGCGTGAAATTACAAGTGTGATATTTGTGGGACCCCAGGGTGTGGTGTGGGGGGCTTGCCTGGAGCTAGCCTGGACCTCCCATCACCATCACGTCATACTAGCCCACCATCAATAATCAGGAGAATGTTCCTCCTGCATCAAAACTTCCTGGACTATTTTAATATTACCTAGAACCAAGAACCTTTCCATCAGATATAGAAGTTTTATCTAAGGGTGCATAATGATATAGGAATCATATTGAAATCGGCAGATATTCACTTGGAAAAAACAATATCAGCGACGGATAGGTGTTTAGATCTGACCAATATTTTTTAACTGATATTTAATAATACATTTAACACATTTTGGAAAAGCAAAACTCTGTTAAATGCTTTCATTTTCTCATTTTAGCTTATAGAAATAAACATAAGTTACAGGCAAGTTCTTTTTTAATTCAGGTAAATATCTAAATTTCTGCATTTTTATCACCAGATATGTTCATGAATAATATTAAATATTTGCCTACAAATCCCACATTGATGCATCCCTAGTTTTATCACAGTTGATCTCTCTGTCACTTGTAGAGACAATGTCTGAAGAGTAACATAAAGCATATGTATATATTTATGTCTTTTTGTTGGGCAAGCGTAATTAAATCATGGAGATACAGACATGGTGCATTGTTGATAGAATTACTTTCTCATATTTCTTTTTGGTTGTGGTGATTGGAACCAGTGGATGTGATGTCTACAACACAAATATAGATTTTATATATTTTAATATTTTAAAGGCATTCAGTGCTTCACATGTTCATAGAAAATATAAAAAATATTTTAATAATACTGTGTGCAATCTTGCATAAAGACAAAAATCTTTCATTATTTCCTTACCTTATTTGTAGTCTTAGAAACAAATAGAAAAAGACAGAAGTGTAACTGTGAAACTGTCAATACTTACAATACTTACTCACTGTAAATCAAATGTAAGTCATTCTGTAATTGCCAAAATAAATTGATTTTCATAATAATGCAAAATAACAATAATAATTCTGGACTTCTAAAGAGGCAGAACTGATAAACAAACAAGTTAATCAGAAGTGCTAAATCAGAATCAGAAAACTTTATTGATCCCGGAAGAACCTGATTTATGCAGGAATAACTCTTTCAAACATAATGGTTATGTTTACTAATACTAAATCTACTAAATTACTGTTGCAAATAAAATAAGAAAGTTTTAAAAACACTAAAACATGAGGACAGGACATGGAACAGCTGTAAACATACTGCTGCAGGCTTGCGTCTACGCACTGATTATAATCTAAGTTCTGGAGTAAACTAAGTACATTTCCAAAAATAAATGAAGAATGTCAAAAATGGCTGAAAATAGAATTCATTAAATTTAAAAAGATGCTTTAAAGACAATCAGAGCTTACACATCCACAGTCTGTAGCTGATTTCTTAAGACTGTACTTCAGAAAAGGATTCCACTCCATGGTGTCAGTGAATGGGCTGGTCTCAACCTCTGAGGCCCATATTGCCCCCTTTAAAATGCCTAATGACAGGAGCTCTCTCGGCCTTCTCCTGACAGTGTGCTCACTGGACATAATCAGGCCTTTTAATATAATCAGATACACCTTACATTCTGGTAAAGATAGGTCTTCAGTATTCTGTATGTGTTCAGAATATCCCAGGCTATGGTTCATTTTTTTCTTTCAAATAGATTTCCTCTGTATTTGGAATGTATTTGAGAGATGTACCTCTAGTCCTTTTTGGATAATCTTAGCATGCGAAGGTGAGTGAAATGAATGTACAGAAGGCAGAAATTTGATAGCTATGGGGCAGATGAGATATAGAGGTATAATGACACATTCTGCATTAAAAGGTAATAAGACCTTGTCATTTTGCCTCTGATGTTTCAGGTCCCTCACAAAGGCTCCCTCCAGTTTGGAAATACCAGGAGACTCATTGGAGACCTGCTGATTAAGTGCATATTAGAACAACATCTTATCAGGCCCACAATGCATTCCTGGAGGCCAGCGATTTTCCCGGGATTAATGCCAGTCGGGCATTTTCTCTCTGGATGTGCTGTCATCTCGGGGGTCTGAATGACTGCCACCCGCTCTCGTAATCACTTCATGAGCTCATTCCCCTCTGACTGTCACCACCATTCTGCTGATGGAGGTATCTTTCACCCAGACGCAGCACGGAGCACTGGGGGGGAGGGGGGATGCTAAATGAAGGGCATTAGGGTGCAGACTCTGGTCATCCTAACCCTGCTGGACCTCACACTCATATCTGTGTCCACACACAGGGTCAGGTGAAGAAGAGAGGGGGAAAATCTTTTAGATGCAAAAATGAACAAAACTATGCAATGATCATCTGAGCCATGAGAGCAATACGATAAGGAAATTCACAAAAAGAGGACAGAAAGGAATGGTGTCTGGAACCATTAAAACATGTAATTCGCACTGTTGAATAGACTTATAGCACACAGGCTGCAGCAGTGAGAATGTACTCTGTCTTTGGACATGAAAACAGCACAGGCAGTGTTACAATTCCAGCAGGGGCCAGGGCAAAATTGCTGTTTTTACATTTCTGTATCATTTTTGCCCATAAGGAATATGGATAACAAATGAAATATTCAGACCTATTGTCTGATTTATTTCTTTTATTATCCACAAATATCAGGCAGGCAGTTTAAAGGATAGCTTGCCTCATTCTGGGCCCTCTCGCTGGGGGCCTGACAGCCTATCAACTCTTCGCGCATAAACAGGTCAGGATTGTCTGAGCGTTCCAATATGTTCTACTTTAAGCTTTCAGCATGCAGAATCTCTAAGTAGAGAGTGGGGGGAAAAAGAGGGAAAATATCCTTGAGGGAACAATGGAGACCACTATCTCTGCGATGACAAATTTATTTGTCGAACGTCTTGAAATGGGAAAACAAAATATTATTAATTTTGAAATAAAAAATTACCCAGACCGGGTGGCTTCTGCTGACTATAGATTATATGCCTTATATAAACCAAGTGATTTTAGCTTTAATATGTTTGCATTATTTGTCTGGACAGTGTAGTGAGACAAAGACTGTACTGCTCAGGCTTGTCTATGCTGATGACACAGAGGGGCCCATAAGCTCTAAGTAATTGACCATTAATGAACTAAAAAACACTGCCCACTGAGGAATACTCACAAGGGCCCAGGGGATAGCATGAGGCAATGAAGGGGTGTGGCTCCAAACCATTAACGTAGTCCCAAGACTACAATGGGATTTTAAATAGCCAATCAATAAAAGACACCATGATGCTAAGCAAATCATATGGCTGTTAGATGATGAAAAGAGTAGTAGGAATTGTGAAAAAAAATAAAAACAAGATACAATGTAATACTTAGTTTTGATTGGGAAAAAGCACATGGCATAGATGGTCCACAAATCAGCTAAAATAACTAAACTACAGAGAATCATGCTGTAATATCAATTTTCTGTTTAATATTTCTGGCAAGGGTCTGTGAAATATGAAATAGATTTAAAGAAATTATGAAATGAGACAAATTACAAATTATAAGATTTCTTTGCCCATAAATGTCCCAGTGGCAGTGTGTTGCAACAGCATGAGCCAGCTATGGGAAAACCTCAGTTCTGCTCTTAATTTTCATATTGGCTTACGCTATATGACACTATGAAATAGACCTCATTACATATAACACTGCTGCCATCTAAATACCACGCTGTGTCCTTGAAGCCCAAATAATAAATGGCTCATCACTGGAGACCAAATGGCAAGACAAATTTATGACTGCTGATCTCCCTCATCATTACCACAAAGTACTCAGTAAAATTTCGTCGTAACTTTCAGGGAAATAAATAAATTTGGCCCCCTGACCTTGAAAAAAAAACTGGTGGGACGATGATGATAGTTCTTCTATATTTCCATCGCTCATCTCTCATTCGCCCTGTGTTTCCAAACACACATGAGCTAAAGATAGTTATTCCACCTTGAAGCGCTCTCCACACTGCCCCCAGAGAGAGTGGGTCCCCGTGCTGAGACGCCCTGTGCTGCCCAATCTCAGGCTCTGGCAGAAGAAGGGAAACGACAGCAGAGGAATATGCAGTGAGCTTCACTTTAAATCAAGATAAAAGACAGAAATGGAAAATAATAGGGCGAACAAACCCCTGGACGGCTAGGTCCCCTAATGGAAACACATGGCTGAAGGCTGAGGTGTTGTCAGCAGCCCGCACCGTGACATTCCTTTTTGATAATCTGGCCTGCCATAAAATTAGAATAGCAAATACCTCCTGACAAAGATGCATGTTCCCCCTCTATTGTGCCATCATAAAAAACTCCGCTGGTGACTCCGAACGCCACAAACTTCAATTTAAATTTACAGCGCCGCGAAAGGAGAAGTGATATGCACTCAAAAATTTTAATAACCTATTAAGTTACGACTTCAATTTCATTTTATGAATATTTTCCTTGGGGAGCACAGCTATCACCAGAGAAAGATAGAAATTTAAAAAAGATAAATAGTGCCATTAATCTACAACATTTCTCTTCCATTATCCTTGAAAATGAGGAGTTATTTTTGCTCAGATCCTCACATAA
Source organism: Hydrocynus forskahlii (assembly GCA_037974365.1). Classification (NCBI taxonomy): domain Eukaryota; kingdom Metazoa; phylum Chordata; class Actinopteri; order Characiformes; family Alestidae; genus Hydrocynus; species Hydrocynus forskahlii. Next base: position 17,507,309 of record JBBPCX010000154.1, on the reverse strand, counting down.
TTAGCTCCTTACACTTGATTCACAAGCCAGAAAATGACCATGTTCAGAAAATTAAAAATTTGTCATTAAGTGGAATTTAACATAATACCATTTATCTTTATATATTCCCCAGCTGACAAGCAGCAGCCTTGGAAGTTGATCAGACTCCAGTAGCTGATGCTCATGTGGAACAATGGAGCAGCTCAAAACAAAGAAGTATTTCTGATTACCTGTACCAGCTCTTTCAATCAAGTAAGGTTTAAAAGGAGATGTACAATAATCTCAACAATATCTGTAAATAGAAGTGAGGCAAGCAGGTGGACATTTCTCTGATATTATTGGGATTACTTTGTGGTTGTAATATTTTGATTTATTATGGAATCCACACTTTTTGCAGTATGAATTTGCAAACATTACATAACATTTACCTTTACTGTAAATAAAATCTATAGCTCTTTTAAGGCACTGTGTGTTTTTATGGGTGTGTGGTATAATATGTGGACTATGCTTTAAAAAAGGAGATTTATGATGAGTAGCTTGGTGGGGGAAAAAATCCTTAATGATTCATAGAAAATGTCTTGTAGTTTATTATGAAACTCAAATGAAAGATAATGTACGGAAGTTTTTAAAATCTAGTTATTGTTTGTCTCTTGGGCATTAAACACAAATTTGGTAGGAACATGACTATGGCGCTCACAGCAGGCTGCCCCATAATATCTAATGGGTCATCAAAGGGAATTGTTGGTGGAGAGCGACCATTTACTCAAATAGTTATGGGAAACCCCATGAGGTGTCACATGACTCATTACCACCAAGTACTTTGCTTAGTTATCACACTCGTATGGCTATTAGAAAGGCAGGTTAAAATAGACAGACATTTGGCACTCTTGTCATTCTATTCAAAGTCTCAAGTTAATACTGATTGTAATGAACTGCTGTAATTCACATCATCATAACCATAAAATATACCGGCAGCAAAGCTATAAATACCAGACCTTATTGTCGACAGGTAAATTGGTGCTGCTTCATTCTGTGAAATTATGATTTATGAATGCCACGCAAAACTATGGCAATGTAGATTACACCATAAATACTGAAAATCTTGATGTGAAGGAAGATGTGTGAGTGGGCTGAGTGGTCTCCATTCAATAAGCCTGTTTATCTGGGGGAAAACGAGCCTTGACTGTGTTCAGTGAAAGTCCTCAGTGCTCATTCTAAATACAAATCAGCAGCAGAAATCGCCCAGTAGTTCAGGCCTGTTTTATTACCACTGTAGCACTTGTGCCAAAGTGAGAGCTCCCCTAGATGAAGCAAGCCCGGGTGCTCCACCATAAAGCCTTCACAGCCAAGTGTTTTACACAGGCTCTCGTCACCCATGCCTGACTCGCTGAAAATTGCATGAAGGGCCTAAAACAGTGCCACATTACTAGTAGATTTAAAGCTAATAAACTCATTTCATAATAATATGTGCCGCCGTGCCGGTAATCAATCATGATGGGGAGTGCACGTTCTCCTGATGTAGGATTGAGCCGCTGACCCCAATCAGCCCATGTGGCAAATATTTAGAATTACAGTGGGGAGTTGATTAATTTCACACATGCCCTGTTGCAGTGGAGGAGTAAACGCGCTGGCTAAACTGGAGATTTGGCTGCACCACACTCATGCGGCCGGCTGATACAGATTTAGTGTGGGTGGACTTGTTCAGGACTGAAGTAGGAAGGCTCTCTGTCATAATTCAGGGAGCAATTTTCATGTGTTGTTTCTCGGTGTGTGGAGCAAACTCCATCTTGTCCTTAAAAAGGTGCAATTTCAGGAGACCAGTGCCTACGTTTATATCCTGCTGATGGTTTATTCTATGAGGCTACACAAAATGTACATCTGAGCAGCTGACACTTCGGCTTTGGCTTTTGAGTACACAAAAACAATGACTGAATGATTGATCACACAAAGTTTCACATTACACATCATTTTAAATATCATATCATCCCTGAATATACTTGCCACCAGTATAAAAAAAGCATTATGTTTCTGTGACTGCTAGCCTTGTGCAGTTGTTCTTAAGATAAAGTTCCCTCCAGCTTTTCCACCTGCTTTACCAGGATCCCTGCCTCTGGTGGAGGGGTGCTCAGGCAGCACTAAGAGATGAATGGAACATCCACCATTTGGTCCTCCTTACATTTGGCCACAGAAAATGGATTTTGATTTTTGTCACAGCTGCTGACCTCCTTAGGCCTGTTTCAAAGAGATGAAAAAGACTGAGGCTACGAGATATGACAGAACGTTTTTAAAGGTACAGAAACAATACATTTTACTGAGAAACAAACACATTAATCACAATGAATTTACAGTAAATGGCAGCACATCATGAATGAAGCACAATAACAGATTAAGCATAATATATATTGAACACTGAATATTAATATTAACATTTGTAATAGTTCAATAAGATTAACTGCAATAAAAGAAAATACCAAGTCGAGTCATTTTGCTTTCCTATAAAACACTTCTGTAAAGCACAAACATAAACCTAGGAGTTAATCTTTGCCCTTTCACAGCTTCCATTTTCAACAGTGAGCACATGTAGATCTCCAAAATTGTCTGTTAACTACAGAAATTCAGATTGTGGCACATTTATAAGGGATTAAGAAAACTGATATTGAAAAAACTCTGGCTATTCATGAGTCAGTCCCTAATAATCAGATCTCTTCCATAACACTCAACATATGCAACTCTAATAAATAAAATAAAATAAAATAACAAATACAGGAGAACAAGTATATGATGTAATATTCAAACTCCCAGGGTTTACTTTTTAAACATCAAATCATTTACTGGTAAATACTTATTTAGGAGTTTTATGGCCTCAGACTGCACATGATGTTATGATTCCCTGCCATTTTAAAGCTTTAGCATTGAATTAATTCTTAATTTACTGCTTCACAGGTAGCTTTGTACATATCTGATTATATTTGTGCACGTACGCAGGTGCCAAAAAATGAAATATATCAGATTAAAGGTATGAAGGATAAAATACAGGCTAAAATACAGGTGTCTGTATCAAATTTCTTAAACAATTTCTTTTATCCTCACCCAGATCCCTAAAACCCTATCAAAAACTTGAAAGACACATTCGGTAAGAAAAATAGTTTCTTACCCTGCAATGGGAGAGAGGAGAAACGCCCTCTCCCTACTAAACAAAAACACACCTACTGTTTTGTAAAAGACATACACACACACAAACACACACACACACACACACAAACACACACACACACATGCAGTGACGTACTCACAAAACAACAGCATGCTGCTTACATGCTACTCACATCGATTCAGCTCCCGGGGGCCCAAACCAATTTCTCTTGTTCTCAGCGAGTCTCCCTGCCTGAACCTGCAACAGCCATCAAACCCATTAATCCATCCACCGAAGATGACTATGACTGATTTGACCGCCAAACAATCAATTTGTATCTCTCTCACTCCCCCCACTCACTCCCTTTCTTTTGTGAATGTACAGAATATCATGAAAAAGTGTCAGCAGTAACAGTTTCACAACAGTGAAGTAATAGAGTAATAAGGCAATCAGCGTTTGACCTTGGAAGACAACTAATTCATCTGTCCATCTATCATAATTATTTCACATTTCAAAGCAGCAAGAAAGAGAAACGATATGCCATTCCTTTGAGGAAACGCCAGTGTTGATGTTTTTCTTTTCAATTGTTTTATGGACTGCGGGAGAGGCTCAATAGGTTTTTTTTCTAGAACTCAGAGAATTGTAACTACAGTACAGGTCCTTCTAATACACACCTCAGTGGGGTGTTAAATCGGTGTGTAGAAATGCTGATACATGTATAAAATGGTGCTTCAAACAGCATTTTATATACACACTGATATTCAACTACATCAGAAAGCAGGTTTGACCTTTTTAATGTAATGTAATGTGATCTGCCTACTCTTGTAGGCCAATACACAATTACTTCAAGGTTTCGGGACTAAAGACATACTCACCACAGTGACAATGTACTGTCTTATCTAATAACACCCTAACAAGCCAGCAAACTCTAAAACACTTCTGTGGTGGCTTACCAGGCTCATCTCAGTGGAGGAACATGAGGCCAAAACCCCGCATGAATGGTGAGGAGCAGAAGGTAGGGTCGGCCATGTCTGGGAAAAGCTGCATAGGAACATTTGTCAGGAGACAGTGACAAAAAGGGAGGGGGTTGCTCCATGCTATTCAGAGACAATTTGTAAGCACGGCTGTTGAAGTCAGGCCAAAGACTGGCGAACAGCTGGAGCCCCACCATGATTGATAAACGTGGGCCCCAAGAACTTCATTTCGATGTGAATGAAGACAAAAGCCCAACAATGTTCAGCGAGTGTGTAATGTTAGCATCATTAAGTGGCAACTCTGGACATGCCCTGGTCCTCAGATGGGGGATTGGGGGATGTCATGAGGGAGGTCAAGACCCATACTAATTACCATTTTATGACAAAATGGTCTTTGTAGCTTAGACATTATTGATTTACTTCACAGGAAAACAGTGGATAGAGTGAAAGACTGGATTGATCGGTTCGCTTAAAGGGCAGTTGAGAGGTGAGATCTGTCCCCGCAATCCAGATTCACGTTCCAGGTGCCCATGTGCTGTCTATGCCTGAGGTTGCTTGACAGCATCACCAGCTACCAGCTACTCTCACTAAGAGAGGAAACTATTCAAGGTGAATCTCATCTTATCGCTGTGTGATGCACCAGCCAGTCAAGCATCTGCATGTTCATGTGGAAGAGTGGAGGTCTTAGCATTCTCCCAAGGTGCTCAACAATGCTGTGTGACCAGTAGTTTGAAAAAGAAGTCTGGCTGGCTGCAGAATCTGCAAAATCTAATATTTGTGGTGATGTGATGTGCTGTTTATGTAAGATGTATTACATGGAAAACTGAAAAATGGATAAAAGAGGAAACAAAGTAAACACAAATGCCGTGGAGGTAGTGGAGGTAAATTTGACAATATATGTTCGTTATCATGTCACCATAGATGATTGGATGACAGCCCACTATTCCATTGTTTTGTTTTATTTTTCCAGTTTCACTTTATTTTTGTAAATATTGCATATTAATATTGTACTTTTTACTTTTTAGTGTGACCTTGCATTTTGTCTATGTCAGAATTCAGATCTAGTATCGTGTCTTATATTTTCTGTTTTTTGCTATGTCACCAACATTCTTAGCAAAAAAGGTCCTGTAATGTACAAAAAAGTTATTGTACTTGTACAAATAGTAGAACTATTTTTGGTATTACATAAAATCAAAAACCATATACAATAGGTCCCCCATCGTAGATAACTGTTTACTCATGCAAAGAACCATTTAAGCATTCAAAACTAACACTTTATAGTTACCAAAGGGAAATTAGGGAATATGGTTCCATGAGTTGTTGTGGTTACGCATATATATAAATATAACCATTGCTTTTACTAGAAGGCAGTCCTTATATTAAATGCACACTTATATTCAAAATGTACTAATCTTTAAAATCTTAAAATCTTAATCTAGGCTGGTTTATACTTTATATCATCAGCTTCATCGCCATCATCATTGTTCTTCTTCTTCTCTTATATATGTTTAAATGCAACTGGTTCCTGATGAAAAGCAGTATATCAATACAGTTGTACATCACCTGCCTCCTGGGTTATTGACAAAGAGTAAAACCTTGTTGGCTCATTGCCTCTGTGTCTCTGTGGCAAAGTCTTTTGCCGATTTTATGACCCATGGAGGACCAGGTCAGTGGAGGATCTGATAACCAATTTTCTGATAGCTGATAATATTGACTGTGTAAACTATCTAAAGCTAAAAATAGCCATCAGTCTCATTTAAGTAAATACTATCAAGCTCTGTTTGTTCACATCTGTATGAACTGTAGATTGCATAAATCAGCACATTTATTGTCTCTAAACTGCATGTTGATTTTAGTCAAGCGCTGCTCTATAATGTGATGCAGTGCATTCTGATAGGAATCTGGTGCGTTTGATTCATGAAAATCTTTTACTCCTTTCAGTTTTAAATTTGAAACGCATGAACTTTTTTTCTAAATAATAAATAACTATATTTGCCACCACACAAAAGCATTCCCCCTTTGAATCAGTAAGCAGAACAAACCGGATACATCTATCCATGACCTATTAAATGCCTGGGTACATTGAGGACCCACTGAGCAAATGGAAAAGTTTTCGGTCACTAAGTGAAATTTATAGCAGTGTCTGGAGTCCGTAAAAATTGGGGATTGTTCTATTTTAATTCCGGGACTCAATTTCAGACATCCTTACTGCGACAAAGTGGATCCCCGGGCCATCCATCCAGCAATACTTGGACGAATTTCAGCTGCCATGGTCCACGATGAATGAGTGAATATTGATGAACATGAAAGATCTACAGGGGCAATCTTTTTCCCCTCTTTGGCGGAGCAGGGGAGGACAAGGCGCCACGACGATCCCGAGGGAGGAGCACACCTCTCTCAATATTCAGAATATTCGGGATGAACTTCAGAGAGAGATATCAATCTCACTTTGAAGTGCCGGGTCTTCATTTGTTTGTGAGAGATGTGAGGTGTTCGCCAGATGACTGTGCCAATTCTTCAAAAGCCACTTACAGTAGAGACACACACCGCAGCATCTGCCTTTGTTGCTTGGGCTCCTAGGGTCTTCTCAATCCAAGCAGCAAGGTTTTGATTGAACCACTGCACCCGCTTCACCTATGAGTTGAGAGAAGAAGAAGAAAAAAACCAGTACTGTTATCAGAACTATGACCACCCACAACAAAAATATCAGGTGAGATATACAATACCTCTTTGTCTAAGGTTGTTGTTAGACACTACTAATGGCTGTGTGTAACATGAACTCCTTATCTCCACAATGATCTCCATAATGTAATTTTAAAATAACTTCCAAAAATAGATCTTAATATATTCTGAGCACCAATACTTTTTTCATCCAGACATGAACGGCACTGAATTGTGAAATACCTAAAAACTAAAAAGAAAATTACATTTTTGCATAGCCTCATTTAGTGATGTTTAGATGTAGCCTGTCAGAGAGGAAATAGCTTCATTCTAACAGTATAACCTGCGAATGCACAAGAGCATGACAATTGAGATCAGATATAAGCCCACAATGGCATAAAATCTTGTTACACGTGTTTAATAGCTATTTCAGCATGTTGCATTCATGTTCCACAGTGAGCTGCATCTTCAGTCCTAGTTCTTAAGCACTGTCAGCAGTGAGCGAGACCAATAATGGCTGTATGAGGCAAAATAATTACACACGTCCTTCATAACACACTCATCCCTCACCTCAATGAACTTCTCTCTCTCGCCTGCCTCTTGCCGCTCTGCAGCGATGCCACCCACCGGCATTTATAAACACATTCACGCAACTGTCAATTTAACCTTTATTTTCTGTCACTTTTTCTCCTTGATGGTCTCTCCCAGAATGACACTGCATTTGTGTTTGTGTGTGTGTGTGTGTGTGTGTGTTTGTGTGTGTGTAAGGATCCTGGCTGCGGTTTTAGCAGAGCAATGGGCCGTGCCGGCCTCTCTGTGAGTTTGTTTATAAAGAGAGTCTTCACAGCCACTCTGTTGAGCCTGGTTTACCAACACTATTGATTGCAGGTGATGTGCTGGACAGAGTCCATCTGACCTCTAAGGGTACTTAAATACATCATTGTCCAGGAGGGAGACCTCAGGAGACCTCCTGACCACAGTTGGACACTCCAATACTTGTGTGCACACACAAACACATATACACATATACACAGAGAGTATATACTGTTCACAGCGTTAAAAAAGGTTATTTTGAGAATCCCCTATGGATTGGCCACGGATACCTTAACTGTTAAACAGAGTTCAGTATTAGGTTTACGTTTTATCTTAAAGTTATGGTTAGGTTTAATCAAATATATTGTGTTCAACTTGTTCAAAGAAATTCAAAAGAAATATATTCACTGTCATATTTAACCATAAGCATCTTACGATACATAAGCATACGTGTGATAACATCTGTTTCACATTGTGTGGATACTTCTTACTACAGCAATTTCATGACCTGCTATGAGGATACATAAGATCATGGGAAGAATAATAAAAGAGAAAATAAAGATCTGGAATTTGCAGGGATGGAGAAGAGAACATTATGGAATTAACTCAGAGATACCTTATCATCATAATGTGTTGCTCTTCTCTTCCTATTCTCTTGTATACTAATTTGATTTCTTAACATGCAATCATGTTAGCATTCAGGCTAATTTAAGTACCATGCATCTTGGGTTTTTTTTTCCGAATATACCTTTGAGCAGTTGATGGAAATCCAATGAGACGTACGGCTACCTGCCATGAAACTACCTCAGCTGCTGCCGACATGTTGCAGGGGCTGGGGGAAGAACGTTTCAAATTAATTAACATCAGACCCCTTGTAAGTATTCACTTCTGTAAACAAACATTTTAATATGCTGTAATTAATTAAATCTGCCAACCCTCTCTTCTCTTTTCATTGATCTTTCATGACTTTACTTTACTTAATTCAGGCCAGCCACATGCTGTTAAGGTGGCTATGACATGCTGTCATAGTAATATAAAGGAATATCACAGTCAGTTGCATAGCCTGACTACAAGTTTGCAGTAAAACTAGTGTTTTGTGTACTAGAAACACAATCTTGGTTTGTCCGTAGCATTCTCACAATTGTGTACAATCTTCAAAACAAAGTTTGTTTTGGAATGGTGACATAGATTAATCATTTTTGCTTTCCTAAAGAACACAGTAGATGGAACTTTAAAAACTGAAGTCTCTCTGTTGAAATGTTCTTTAGAGAACAAAGAGTGGTTCTTCCAGTGGATTGCTCCAGGGAACCCTTTTTTGGGCACCTTCATTTTTAAGAAAGCAAGGCTTTCTTGCGGTGTAGTATCTTAAAACTTCCTTCATGGCAATGGAGAATGGAGCCTGTTGGTTTTGGCTGAGCTTAGTACTCAGAGGCCTCTACTGCTTTTGGCTGAATCACCAAGAGCCTTGGGCAGGCATGGCTGCTCCTCATCATGAAGAATAATGTTTGGCCTGGCAGACCATTAGGGATGCTAATTTTTGTTGGCTTTGTGATGTCACTTCTGATATCCCTGCAATCTGGCAGGGGTTGCCCATTGCGGATGTGCGGCCCACTTTGCCAGGCTCCATCTCAAGGCCCAGCCACAGCTCCAAAAGCCCATCCCTGATTCCCTGCTAATGAGCACTGGTGTTGGATATCTCCATGCAGACCACCTTGCAGGGATAACCACCCAGCACCATCACCTGACATTCTGGGTGTGAGTGAGCGCAGCATGCGGTGTGACAGATGTTCGGCAGTGAGGGGGCTATCAGAGGGAGATCAGAGGCACAGATAGCAACAACCCCCTATGTAATTCACCTTTGCCTCTCACTCATCTATTCAGCGCAGCTTTGTATGGAGCTACTTTATCTAATGCTACGTTTAGATCACTCCTGAGAAATAGGCTTAAATACTCAAATCATTCTTTCTGATCTGATTTATACGTGCAGATCTCACTAAAGTCAGATCTTTTTTACTGTTACATAGAGTGTTTAGACTGATAACTCGCTCTTCCATCACCCCTACGATGATCTTTCTGCTACGATTATTTTGGGAAATGAAATCCTTCTCAGATGTGATGTTTTAGCCTTTTGAAGATCAAGAAAAAAATACAAGGCTAAAAAGATTAACTGCCAATCTTATAGTCTTGCATCATGTAGCTGCCAGTCTCATATTCAACATCTATCATTATTAAAGTTTTTGTGGAACAGAAATGCTGACTAGTAAACAGTTAAATACACTTTCTCTTACATCAGTTGCTCCTTTTTTTACACTGTTTGAACAAAGCAGCTGCTTTTACACTATCTGAACCTTTAGTGAAATAGCTCAAATACCTTGAAAAAAAAAACACATTTGAAAGGTTTCATTCCAAAATGCATTAAAGACCACTTTTGTGTGTTTTCGTTTTCATTCATGATATATGCTGTGGGCACATACAAGCAAAACAAATGCTGTGTGGTAATACATACCAACTTTTTTAGAGAAATAAATGTACTTTCTGTTTTCCAACCCAAAGACACTGTACAGACATTTTTTTTCTCCTTATGTCACCAGACCCTCTAAATTTTGAGTTCATTAGGAATATTGCTGCAAGTTAACACTGAAGCACACAGAACTGACATCACATAAGACAGGAAACTTCATAAGAACACCTCATGCAAACCAGCAGGTTTTGTGAAAAATGGCTTTGGCAGCAGTATATTAACTTAGTGCTGAGGTATAATAGCGAGCTTACTTTAATGCTATGTCATTTCAAAGCACACGAGTGTAAGCAACATTTTTTAGAATTATTTAAATCATGAAATGGTTTTATAACACTGACATTTAGGTGAAAAAATGTTTGAATGAAACATGGCATTCATTTTCCTCATAAAGAAAACAAACCTAGACATGTTTCTAATATAGGTGTGATGCTGACTATAAAAAGATCCATTCAGTCCAGGACTGTGGCATGGCTCACTTGTACTGAGTACAGATCTGCTTTAGCAGTCTCAGTGATTGCTTACAGAGAGCAACCTTCTCAAAAGCAGGTCAAAACTAAGAAAGCATACTGAGTACTGGTGGCCAGTGAAGAGTGGTTATTATATGTAACATAACACACAACTGTCATTTTGGAGGACAGAAATGCTATCCAGGTGAGCTCCTTTTGGAGAGTCCATGCAAATCCAAAAAAAAAGTCAAATAGTCAATTACACAAGCAGCTCATGCATGCGCCATTCAAAGCAGCTGATGTTTTATTGAGGAGCTCCTTTAATTCAGCTTCGTCAGTGCTTTCATGAAATCCAGCGCCATGCACCTTCTCTGGAGCACTGGTGTCAGGTGACCTCCCTGTGCCCAAAAAACAACTCTCAGGTGGTCTGCCATGCTCCAGTGGCCTGCCCATTACCCCCACCCGTAACGACTCACAGAACGCATCAAAGAAACCTCTGAGCATATCAAACCAGACTAACCCTGGGTCAGCCTCAGAGAAATACAGTAGCATTCGACCATAACAATATTTTGAAATTGCTTCAGTATACATGATATCCGTTCATACAGAATGGGCTGGTTCTCACTCTTTATTAGGAAGAGCAAACTAATTAAGACTCAGCATGACTAACAAAACAGCAATTAATTACAATTACAATTAAGGATCAGGTGTAGGAGCACTACTCATTCATCCAGTGGGAGAAAAAAAAAAGGCTTTGTCAGACACTTTGCATGAATCCAACTTTTAGTCCTGTGCACAATTCAAAAGAGTGTCGCATTGTCTGATACAAAACATTAACATGAGGCACAACTTTGACTTAGTTCAGGAGAAAATATATTATACATCATCATAATTTAAAATATGAGATATATTTGCATATATTAAACAATATTACATAACACATCATGCTATCGCTATCAGTTTGATTTGGTAGCATCTACATCTGGATATAAGTCTAATGAAGGCATTGCCTTGAGTGTATAATGGAGACAGCTTTTTTTCCATGTGATTATCCTAACAGTGCTGCTTTTATACAAATGTAAATGGGCTGCTTAGAAGCTCCCCCTCCCTCCCTCTTTCTCTCTCCCTCTCTTCCATCTGCCAGACAATAGTTTTTAATCTTTAATCCATGAGCAACCATTGAACACCAGCGAATTGCAAATTACAGATGTTTTACTGTCTCAGCTATTTTTTTTCTCCCTCTCTCCTGTTTTGCTTTCCAGCTTCCCACTGTCACTCAGTGTCTCGCACATATCCTGTGCCATCATGGCACCATATGACACTGTCATCATTTGGTAATTAAACCCGTACTGGCTTTAAATATGAAAAGCTGGCAAGGGGAGACAAGTTGATGGGGCTTGCTGGTGTGGGGACCAGATTTCACAAAGCTGTCCAGATTTCCGCAGGGAGAATTTTGTACTTTTCTCCGATTATTTATGTCTTTCTAGTCTAGCATGCTCACTATTTTCGTTCTCATCTGTAATCAGCACAACAGCTTTTCTTACATAAACTTTTGCCTAGTTTATGTAATGCAATTTTAAATATCCAGACTCTAAAAATTTTGACTTTAAAATGGGTTCTTTGGAGCAATGCTATAGAGCCACTTTTGGTTCCTTAAAGAACCTCTGAATGGATGTTTTAAAGAACAAAAAATATACAATAAAGGGATTTTTAAACCATTTGTGAAACTTGAAAACCCTCCGCTTTTAAGTTTCTATTCCTATTCAAGGTTTTCCTGTAACCGTACATCCAAGCTAACTATTTAGGACCCTTTATTTTTAAGGCTGCATATCTGCCCACCATGTCTAAAGATCTTTAGCATTATAGTTCTATATATTACAAACACTTCCAATTAAAAGTTACAGTCACACTTTACCTTTTCTGTAAAACCTTAAAACAAACTTTATTAAGCATTGTAGAAAAGTCACTGACATTTGTTGTCTCTCCTTTCCAAAAATAGAAGGGACGATAAATGATGAATGGCGTGCTCTCAGGGTGCAGGGACCTGCTGTGCCCTTCTCTGGAGAAGAAGGGAGGGTGAGACTTATTTAAAGTTAAATGCTGCAGGAACTGGGACACGTTCAGAGTCTCCCTGAAAGGAAAGAAAGGTGGGGACGTGCAAGGGGGCTGGATTGTGTTTTGCAGCAGTGCTCCATTAATCCACCCAGCCTTTGGTTTGGGAGACACAGTGTAGTGTAAGCACTGACCAGCGTAATGGACTCTGCAATAAAACTTCACCACACACCATAATCAGCCTCTCCCCGAGTTTTCAATCTGGACACACACTGACTTCAGTCACAACGGCCAGGCCAAATGGACATCAACAAGAGAAATCTCACATCCATTACAGACACCCAACTGCCTTTATTGCCTATCAAATAGCCCTGTTCAGATCACTCCTCGGGCTTCTCCCGTATGCCGGCCTCCATCGCCGGTGCTAAGCAATGTGTGTAAGGGAGGCTCATTGTGCCCTATTATAGCTTTCCATAGATCAAGGTCACTGTTTCAATGATCATTACAACACTGACCATGACAGTCTGCATTTACAAGTGACTGATCGGAGATAGTGCGAGGTCTAGCACTTAAAAATTAATCTCTAAATATTTCTGGGTATGAAGGTACAGTTGTATGGGGAAAAAAAAACTTTAACATATATGCTATGTGGAGGTTGTTTTTGACCCTTATAAGGTGCTTCATACTCACAAATCTCTTTTACAAAAACAGTTCTTGAACTCTTTTTCACAGAAGCCATTAAAGATAATTTTGCCTGTTTTGATAGTCCCTCAGTTAAACTGCAATATTCTTTTGTTTTTCTTCAGTAACCTGGGATATTTTTAAATAGAATGTGTATGAATACAAAATTGGATGTTTGACGTAATAGGTAAAGTGTTGCTTTATATTGTTGCTCATAATTTTTTGATATCATAAAAGTGTTTGTATGGTCCATTTTTTTCACAGTAGGGTGTTCTCTCCCCTTCCATTTCACTCGTCATTGCTCACTAGCAGCTCAACATAGAGCCACAACATTTCACACACAGAGAGCCCACAGTGTCGTAGTTAATCTAATAACAGTGTTATTGGGTACAAATATTTTTATTTGACTTTAATGATGAAAAATACCTCTGTTGATTTCCATTCTGCCAGCGGCAGGGGACTACGGGGGTTGTAGAAATAGGCTACAGATTAACCCACTGAAAAGTTCTGTATGAAACCAAAAATGGTTCTTACATCAGTCCAAAGAAGCTTTTGGTACCTTTTATTATTGAAACCTGAAGCTGCCTATTCCCAGTATGTGCAGCAGTTATATAAACATACAAACTTTTGGTGTTTATACAGAGGAAAAGAATCCAACAGGCATTTTACATTCCAGACATATATTGATCTGTCTGTAGTTTGCACAGCTTAGACCTAGAAAAATACAAGACAATAGACTTGAAAGAGAGTGTTGTGCCACTTTGTCAAGAAGCACCAAAAAGCTGAAAATGTGGACATGTTCCAGTATGTGTGTGTGTATTTGTGAGTTTGTGTGACATGACATGGGGTGCATTGAGGAGGTCGCTGCTCTCCATATTGCAGACATGTAAGTGGAAGCTGTTTCCTGTCTGCTTTAGACAGTGGCAGCTGGGTTGAGCACCCTAGACAGCCTCAGGGGCCAACACACGCCTAAGTGCATGCTCTCTCTCTCTCTCTCTCTCTCTCTCTCTCTCTCTCTCTCTCACACACACACACACACACACACAGAGCACTTGCATATTGCATGGCAACTGAAAATGTGTAGCATAAAACATATTCAAATAAACAGTACATTTATCAATTATTATTGTACATTTAAAATTATTATTACAAAATCCCACATAATTTCATTATAATTTTCAATATAAACACTAAAAGAGTCTGAAATGTTCACCTGGAACTGAATTATCATTTATTTGCAATTTTAGTTCGTTGAATAGTTCATAATAGCCTTCCTGTTTGCCTCATTACTTGATAGAACTTCATCATAGTTCATCTTTTCAGTAATGAATAAATGAATAATGAATATTTTCTTAATTGTGGATGGCTATCATAAAGAGGGAACTATATATATTAGACATTATAGATTAATGTTTCAAGTTATATATATATATATATATATATATATATATATATA
>JBBPCX010000154.1:17481935-17492464 GCA_037974365.1 Hydrocynus forskahlii | reverse complement strand
CACACACACACACAAAGACGCGGGTAGCCCTAGTTTAACAGCGCGGTCCAATCCAAAGAGGAACAAACGGAAAGGGATGATAAAGCCCACTAACTGGAACATTAACAGACGAGTAACTTGTAAAAATGCGATAATACAATATCCAAAAGAACGGCGGAGCGTGGTACAGCAGTAAAATTCCACATTAAATTATTATGGGCTCTATATTTCCTATTTAACAAACATTTTGTGTGAGCACCAAAATAGGAATATCTAATTCTATATAGTTTTTTTTCTTTTTGAAGAAGAAGAAGAAGGCTGTTTTCTATATTAGATTAGTAGTGTGTGCTTTAATCAGGTCTGATATGTACATGAACTGCCTATAAACTACTAATGAGACGAGGTTTGTTATAATGAGAAGGACCACAGGTGAAGAACCAGTGAAGAGCTGGTCGCCTGATTTTCTTACTTCTTATTTTTAACGTCTAAAAGGAACAGTAGATTTCCATGAGAATTAGAATTGTGGGGGTTCGTGTAGAGACGTAAAACAAGTATGTTAAACCAACTTTTAAAAAGTTGAGTTTATTGTATTATTTGTTGGTTTGTTTGAAATAAACCAAAGTAGGAACCCTTATAATTAACTGGGTTATTCACTGATTTATTGGGCTTTCATGTAAATCAAATTTTAACCTAGAAATACCAGTCAAAACTGCAATTTTAAGTTCCACCTTAGTTGAAATGTTGTGTATAGTCGTGCATCGCAGTGCCCCTTCTGGCCAAAAGCGCTACATTATAAAAACAGCAGCTGATTCCCTCAACAGCGAATCAGAAAAGAAACTGCATCCACATCCCAAATTCATATAGAAACAAAAGTAAACAAATGAATATTTTTAATAAGAAAATATGCACGCTGTTTAAATGAACTGCAAAAGACCATTTCTAACAATTAAAATGTGCGCGTTTGTGACTCTTCAGCACTTTAGACTCTTTTCCCCGAGAAACGTTTATTAACTTTGAGTAAACTTAAGCAGACTTTACTCACCATCAGCCGCATCGTGACCCTCAATATTACTGGCAGTTTAAAAATATCTTTATGATATTTATCACATTGTCATTTTCTTTGAGTGGAACAACAATATTTCGTATAACATTGAAAGTAAATTCGTAACTTCACGCGAAGTTCACCCAGTGACAAAATGAACTACTAGCATTATGTCATCTCAAAAATAAATAATAAATAAATACAAACAAGTAAATACATTTTAAAAATGCGTAAAAATAATACCGCATACTGAAGCATGGACGCCTCACAGATAATGAGTGAATTAAAATCATAGTCGACTCTGTTATACAGTGATAATATGGGAGCTGCAGGCCTGGATACAAAACAGGAGCTGCGGAGCTGCTGGGGAAATCAGCGGCTGAAAAACTGAAACTCTGCAGACCCACCTGGCCAAGACCCCCCAGATCATTGTGTTAGCCTTCAACGCGATTTTATAACACTGAGAACTTTATGAGAACAGTCGTTGATACAAACGTGAACTTTAGCAGCTCGTTTGGAGCAGAGTAGACCCTCCTACCAGAGCCAGGTTCACCCTGAAGTCCAGCCAATGAGAACCGGGCTCGAGCCTCACCTTTCTGCCAACTTTTCATCCTCAAACTTCACAAAGATATGACATATTAAACAGCAGCACGCCACGACACATAAAATACAACACAAAAAATATGGACAGAAATGACCATAAATGTTCTTTGCTATTAGTCCTACCTTCAAGCTCCCAAACGCAAAAGCCAAAAGCCCCGCGAGCAGATCTTAGCATATCTCCATACTCCCACTGCCCCCTTTCACTTTCCTCGCGCAACTTTTATTCTTTCTTTTTATAGAACACCTGCAACGCCTTATTTGCTTTGATTGCTATTTCCATCCTTTATCAATCTCTAGTTCATTGGAGCAAGGGGGGTTGCTGTGGCTTTTTTGCTGTTGTCGTCTCGACCGTTTAGTTTTGCCTGATCGGTCAAATACTGTGACAGACAGCGGGGAGAGGCAGGACGGCCAGCCGGGGAGGGAGCGCAGGAGGCCGGCCACGTCCAGTGGGCTGCATCGTCGAGACGGACCATTAGCCAGAGGAAAGCCATGGCTCACAGCCCTGTTCGATCGGGTAAGCGCCGCGTGCTTTTTTTCCTCCTCTCCTGCAGTCGCCTCGTGCCAAACCGTGTCAGTGTTTATTTGCCGGCTGTAGAGGTGAGCTCCCAGCCTACAGTGGGCTTACTTTTAAGCGCCGCGTGCATGCCGCCACACACACTTTCATAAACCTCCTCACGAAGTGTCTCATAAACCCCTGCACACCAAACACACCGCACATCCAGATTTAAGACTCCTTTATGACCTTTATTACATTACTGAACTGGTGTAAACTGGGCCTGAGTCCTGCTACACTCACTGTACGTATAAAAAACATCATTTATAATAATGATAATATATAATAATAATAACAATAACAACATCAAGTTCCACGAATATGTCGCACAATAGTAATAGTAGTAGTAAAAAAATAAAATAATAATACTAACTGAATGATAAACAGTAAAAATCATATTACTGAGATAATAATTATTATTATTATTATCATTATAATAATAATTATTATTATTATTGTCATTATTATTATTATTATTATTTAATTATTATTATTATATGAAGGGTTTTATTGATAGTATCAGAGATACTCTTCGAGTATGGTAATTAATATCGTCTTATACTACTCAGTTAATTGAAAACATAGATCACATGCTAATTCACCTTTCCATTTTGGGTGTAAATGGGAAGATCAATGAAAAACAGTTGTAATGATCTAATTAATTATGGCAAAATTAAAAGCAAGTACAAAATCAATCTCTGATGGTGTCGAGGACAGAATTAAATTGATGGTCCATCTGCTCACCCTATAGACAACATGAATAAGCAATGTAAGGACGCAGCTGATATCATGGCGCTCGGGAAGTCATCCCTGCTGTTTGTCAGGAAACAGCTAAATATTTGGATACGTTACATCTGAGGAGACTGAGGCGCTGCCTCGTGAGCAAAAAATAATCCTTTCGTTTTAACTAAGGCAGGGAAACAATAATAGTATAACGCGACTGACAAACAATAATAATGTTTGTCAGTCGGGCAACTTTTATTATTAATTAAAATTATATTAAATATTATTATAATACATTATAATAAACAGATATAGATGATAACAATACTAATAATAAAAATACTACTACTATTAATAATAATAATAACAATAATAATAACCTAACCTAAACGTATTTTCATACAAATGTTTCGTAATAGGCAGTAATAGTATTTTTTGAGTATTTTTTTAAACGAATCCTACTTCTGCAGTTTTTAACTAATTTAATTGTCTACAGAAGCACGTGCTCTTCCTCATAGTTTTCAGCATCATAACTAAACATAAGAAATAAACGATAGAAACGATAGAAGACACTGCTGAATATATATATATATATATATATATATATATATATATATAGTACCCTAACAAAGTACACACTCTGACAGTCTCTCTGGAAGGTGAGCTCTAACAGCAGGACTGAGATCAGCAGGAACCGGCGCTGGAGTGAAATATCGATTGGTGACGTTGCCATAATAATATGGAGGTGGACGGGAAGAGGAGCTATAGGCCAGAGAAACATGCAGCAAACAGATTTAGCGCTTCCTCATTGGAAGTTCATTACTGTTCACATGGTTAACTCTGCTCCTGACAAACTCTGGTGGCATACTAACACACTAAAGACTGAGCAAGGAGAGAGATCAGGAGCTGCACCTCACCAACTGCACCTCTCTCTCTCTTAGGACAGAATTAAAGATCAATAAAAGGACATTTAGTCATAACTGCATTAGTCATAACTGCCTTTACTTTTGTTCTTATAGTCTCGAGAAGACTTGGTTAACGAGAGAGAGAGACAGAGAGAGAACAAAAAAGCTTGCATGCATAATCTGGTCACATCAGTGCTATATTTCTGCGTGGGTAAAAGTCACAATATCTTCAGCACACAAAGGCCACTCCACTATGATCAGTTGCAATTAGTTTTCCTTCCATTTAACACGGGAAGTAACTAATACACTGAAGGGGAGTGGAGGCGAAAAGCAGGGGTCTTGCGGGGAAATAAAAGCAGCTTTAGGGGAAATGTGTAGTGGAGTGTGAAATTACAGCCCATGGTGTTACATATTGTACCAGAAGCTCCCTCCAAAAACACTAACAAAAAGAAGAATCGTCCCCAAATTTGGCCGCGAGGCACAACACAACATGGCCTCCTGTTCCTTTAGCCCAATCTACATCGGCCACAAAGCACACTCAGTGGCTAAACGAGAGAGAGAGAGGACAACTTGCCAGTTTTTTGCACGGAATTTAGGCGTCTTATCTGGCAACCCAGTTCAGTCATTTCATACATGTCTTTTCATACTTACACCCCTGTGCGCCCCTGCTCGAAGGCTATTTTATACTGATATTTACAGCAAATTGGCTACATGTTTAATGTGATTGTCCTCCGTAACGTCACATATTCATTAATAAATATTACTACTAATACTATTGTTAATGGTATAATAATAACAACGACAATAACAACAGTAATGACAACAGTAATAATAACATAACAATAAAATATAACATATTAATAAACAATAATAATAATAATCATAACAATAATAATAATGATAATAATAATAATAATAATAATAATAATAATAATAATAATAAAGTATGAAGAAAAAACAATAGTAGCATTTGTATTCCTAAACATAACAAAGAGGTCAATTTATTTGACACCGTTTAACATCAACAATGAAAACATTTCCACTAACACTACTTTTTATACAGTTCAGTATAAACGTCATAACTCTATGCTTTATTGTTCTACTGTTGGGAGTAAATATGTTAAAGACGAGTGACTGACATGAGAAATTACACATAAATTTAAAAACAAGTCCATTTATATCAATTCCACTCACAACTTTAGTTTTAATTAATTTACTGGGGGAAAAAATGACTGACGTGGACTGAAGACACATACATTATGACAGTGTATTAAATCATAATGTAATAATTATGGTGTCCAGCGGGTCTCTTCAAGAAATAGGTCTCTCTTTATGCAAACTATACAGGCCCACAAAACTGATCATCTAACAGCACTGTGTTGTTTACAAAAAAGTACACTTTTGTTTCATTTTGTTGATGTCTACGTAATTTCTAGCAAACATACCAGGATTTACCAGGTATTTCAAGCAAAAAATAGCTACACAGTAAACATTTTTTTGTTTATTTATTTATTTTCCAGTAGTTTAAAACACTGCCGGCTTACGTGCGACCCCACATCATTTCAAAAACAAGGGGTCCGTGTGTGAAATAAAGCATACGAGGCAGCGCCATCTACAGAGCACCACGCGGCACAACACTGAGCCCAGCACAACACTGAGCCCCAGAGCTTCACCTGCAGCTCTCACAGCAAGAACAGAGGAGGAGAGATAAAGGCAGGGCTGAACTATGAAGAGCAGGCCAGAGTATAGTGTGAGCAGCAGCCTGGTGGACAAAATGTATTTAGAGAAAACTTCGAGAGAGAGAGAGCGAGAGAGAGAGACTCCTTCTCTTTGATAAATATCTCTACTGAAAATCAGACCTATGGGAGCCCCAAGCCTCGACTAGGGACCTCTAAGCCTAAGAGAATGTGTTGAAATAAATCATTATAAATACGAAGTATGAGTCTGTGAAAATTGTACATTAATACATAAATACTGCAGAAATTCTTCTAGCATCACACAGGGGTCATTAATGGCGGTCGATTTGATGCTGAAATCAAACATCACTTTTGGCCCGTGCTCTTATTGTCTCCTTCCTTCCCTTTCCCTCTTTTAATTTCCTCGATTTCTTAACCCAAACTCCACTCATTTCCCTGTTTGTATCCCTCCCCTTCCGAAGTGACACATGAAGAGACCTCCTCATTTGGGCACGGGCGTTTTTTGGTTTTTTTGCTTCTTCTTCTTCTTCCTTCGTGTTGGCGAATCACAAAGTGTTGGAATCTATTGCCTTTGTCTGACAAGTCATCCATCTCTATGCGAGGGGGATCTGAAGAGGAGGAGGAGGTGTGGGGGGGAGGGAGGAGAGGGAGGAGGAGGGGGTGACGGCGGACTGCAGCTTTTAGAAACAGACACACTGGGAAGAGGGCTTTCATTCTCAGCCCAAAGCTTCTAACAGGCACATCCCATTACTGAGGAAAGGGGGACCCGGTCAGAGCTCTCCAGCGCCCACAGCCTCGCGTCTCTGCTCGTGCTTGAGCTCCAGCGCTCGCGCTAAAGAAGAAGAAGAAGCAGAGCAAATAATAATAAAAAAGAAACCGAGGGAATTTACAAGGCGGACGACGACAGCTCGAGATCCTCTGAAACATGTGGCACGCGGTTGTACACTGAACGAGCACTCACTCCCAATCCCGCAGCGCGAGCGCCTCTGTTATTATTATCATTATTATTACATTTTTTTCTTCCCTAAGACGAGTGACGGACATGCTGTATCGTCCAGCTCTGCTGCTCCATCACTGAAGGGACTGACTGGAGGCTTTCGAGCTGAACTTGGTGAAGAAGTTCCCCTGCGAGCCCCTCCTGGGCTATACGGACCCGCCCGGCAAAAAATTGTGCTGTTGCTTTATTTTTCCAATTTTTTATTTTTTTATTTTATTTTACTTTATTTCCTAACTGCATTTACGCTGCACAACCGAGGCGAGACGGCGACCTCAGTCGATTATCTCTCCTTCCTTTGCTATCCAATGGATATTCACTGCAAGGCAGACCCCTTCACGGCGATGCACCGTGAGTAAAAAAACAAACAAAAAAGCTCTCTTTCTCTTTCCAGTCTCTTGCACTTTACTCCTAAAGAAGGAATGACAGTAACGGAAGTGTTATGTACCATGTGGTGTAGAGAATAAACCTAAATCTCGAGCACATTTCTCCCAATGCGACGGTCCTGCGCTTTACGGTTGGACCACTGGACAATTTCAGATCACCATAATTTCTTAATTAAGCATAAACTGTAAAATATTAGTAGTTTAAATAAGTATAATGCTGCGACAGAAGATGAGTTGCCATGTCGGCGCTTCAGTTCTTTACTGCGCAGCTCTGAATGAACTTGTACAAAAATGTCGATACGATTCTGTACAGTAAAAAAATCCTTTAACACGGACTATTCACTGTTCAGCTCGGCTCCAGGTTATTTTGGTGTTATATCCTACAATAAAAGGCAAATAATTTTTATTATGCCTGCTGTCGATGCATTTTCTCTTGAGTTTTAAATTTGAATTCTGGAGTCTAAAACGCAACACAAATTTTATATCTCAATATCAGACGACTAATACATTTAAAATCTCTGTAATCATCAATTTTCCAACCTATCCTGGACTGTTGATGTTATAATCTATTGTCTAGATTATTTGTGTACTTTATATAGGAGCACAAATAGCATGGCGTGATGCGAAAATGACGGAATTTAAAATTTGGTCAAAAGGGTAAGGGGATAAAACATATTCTCAAAAACAGACCGGACACATACATAGTAATATAATATTATCTTTGCATATAATATTACAAACAGGCTATATATCGAGAATGAAGTTTTGTAACAAGATGATTGTCTACCAGAGGCTAATTTAAATAATTAATTCTTAATCATTTTGCAGTTGCCTTCTCTAACGGCGGTAATATGAGTTATCAAAGCTCTTCTTAATTATTTACAATAACTCTGCAAGGAAAATTAAACAGCTCGAAACATAATCTGTGCGACATGTGTTTGGCTGCAATGGAATCGTACAGGAAAATACTGCCTAACTCTGTTCTGTTATGGATAGAATAGCACTCGACTCGATCAGTTTCGCCCTTTCACAAAAATACACCACAGTCTGGGTGTGTGTGTGTTTGTTTTCGCGTGTTTGTGTGTGTGTGTATGTGTGTTTGTATATATGTGTGTGTGTCGGAGAGAGAGAGAGGTCAATAGTGTTATGAATCATTAGGCTCCGTCATTATGGATTCCAAACTAATGTACTTGGACTGTACACCATTAAACACTAAATAAATAAACAAACAAATAAATAAACAAACACGTGAAATTAATTGGAAATTAAACCATAATGAAACAAAACGTGAACTAAATGGAAATGCAGATTTTTGTATTTTGATAGTCTGTACTATAAAAGAGTCTGATATTTGCCTCTTTTGTAGTATTATTCTGTATATCTTCTAAAGAGAGGTAATCTTACACACTTTTAAACATTACATACCGATCAATTAAATAAACAAATAAATAAAACAGGATTGTGCATGAATGATTTCAGGCTCACCCAGATAATTTTTGACTGCACATGGCTGGTTAACCTCGAAGTTGCACATAGTTTGTGCTGTGTGTGTGTGTGTGTGTGTGTGTGTGTGTGTGTGTGTGTGAATAAGAGAGAGAGAGCAGTTGAGCTTGGTGTGTATGTATATGGTGATCATGTTTAAGCTGCAGTGCAGCGTGTTTACTGCATGTCTGTAGTCTAATGTAACGCCTGTGTGTGTGTGTGTGTGTGTTATATACCATATAGGGCATGGGGGTGTAAACCAGCTAGGGGGGGTGTTTGTGAATGGCAGACCCCTACCTGATGTGGTCAGGCAAAGGATCGTGGAGCTGGCGCATCAAGGGGTCAGACCCTGTGACATCTCCAGACAGCTCCGGGTCAGCCACGGCTGTGTCAGCAAAATCCTCGGCAGGTAGGACAGAAACAGCAGGCAAGCGCGCGCGCACACGCACACACACACCACACACACACGCACGCACTCACGCACAGAACTCTGTGGCTCTTTGTGCATGTATGTTCTGAAAGCAACCAAAAGCTGAAGCAGACTGACACCTAGTCCAATATCAGCCTTCAGCACTTCTGAAATAAAACAAAAACACACACAGTTTTTCTCTCCTCGACGGTGAAAACGACCCCTCTTTAATGAGTGGCGCGCTGTTCTCGGGACGAGGAGAAAAAAACTGTTTCATGGGAACGTCTTACAGATGCATATTTGAATTCTCTGAAATATTTTTCCAGCTTTCAAAAGGATTTTATGAGGTATTTTTGTTTTATACACTTGGAATGTGTAATAGAAAAAAAATGACCTAGTCTTTATGTTGGTGGCATGTTTTAATGGGTGCATGGGACATTGTAGTGCTTTATTAAATATAAAAAAACATGCGAGGAAGTACCATTCTGATGACGCTATAATGTGATGGAAGCCGCCGTTACAGAATAAAAACAATAAATGTAAATGCTTGAGATTCCGTGTTATTGATTGGCTGGTAATGATAATTATTGGCTGATCAGACCTCACATAAAAGACTCTGAAACATTAATATCCCACCGCTACAATTTGGACAGTTTGACTGAAAAATATAGGCTAGTACTATATTACATATTAACCACTACTACTATTATAATAATTCGCGTGATATGTTTATTGTTATTAATGAATTATTATTGTTGCTATTGTTGTCACTTATTATTATTGCTGAATTATTGTTGCTGATATTGTTGTGTTTATTATTATTATTATTATTATTATTATTATTATTATTATTATTATTATTATTATCATCATCATCATCATCATTATTATACAGAAGTAGATATCAGTGTAATAATATGTGTGCTCCGTGTCCTGCAGATACTATGAGACCGGCAGCATTAAGCCTGGAGTTATCGGGGGGTCCAAGCCCAAGGTGGCCACTCCGAAAGTAGTGGATAAAATCGCAGAGTACAAGCGGCAGAACCCCACCATGTTCGCCTGGGAGATCAGAGACAGACTGCTGGCTGAGGGAGTGTGTGACAACGACACAGTGCCAAGCGTGTCGTCTATCAACAGGTAACAGAATAAAACACTCTACCGCCTAAACACAGCCCAGTCTCAGACCCCCATAACAGACCCCTGATCGATCAGACAGGAAACCGCGCAAAACAAGGCATGAACGTTACAGGGGTGGTTTAGAATAATCCACGACTTTTGTATATGTAAGAAATGTATATCAGTTTTTTTAATTATACATTTATTATATGTAAATATAAATCGCGTTAGCGATAAGAGCGTGGTCATTAAATGTGACCATAAAATAAATGCTTCCACTGCTAAAGTTTGGGCCGCTGAAGTTCCTCTCGCGCGCGCTGGAAACTGTCCTTGACAGCGGACTGCACCAAACACAGCACCGCGTATATATTCTACGCTGATTTCGTAAATTTAGGTTTTAGTTCGGGAAAAAACGCGCTGACATAAAAAATAATTAAGATGACAGCTACCACTAGTAAATCTATATCATTATTATTATTATTATTATTATGTTGTTGTTGTTGTTGTTGTTGCCCCGTGTGTTATAGTGTTATAATTGTTATTATCCGTAGTTATGTGAACATATTAATAGTATATTTTTAAAAAGTATATATATATATATATATATGTATATATATATATATATACATATATATGTATA
>JBBPCX010000154.1:17467247-17481580 GCA_037974365.1 Hydrocynus forskahlii | reverse complement strand
TATATAGGTCACTGCACACACACACTATATATATATATATATATATTGTGTGTGTGCGTGTGTGTGCAGTCACCTATAATTAGAGAAGAATGGACAGAAGAAAATTGCACTGAGTAATAAAAGAAAGAGGAAAGTCTTTTTTTGGGACAGTAGTGTAAAAATGCGGCTGGTGATCGGGAGCACAGTCGGTGTGTTAAACATTTTCGCTACCACACAAGTAATATTAAGACCTCATCGGTCCTCACCTCCACTTTTTCTGAATAAAACGAGAGGGTCTAGGAAAAGTATCCCGAGTGAGAATAGAAAAAAGAGCAAGGTGCAAAAGGCCTACCTGCGAGCGAGAGTAATGAACTTTGGTTAGGAGGCACTGTTCCATAGAGCTGGCCAGCAGCATTACATTTTAATGAGCTGAAGAGAGATCATGGGCCAACCCGCACTAGACATTTCCGAGAAAAAAATGGGGGAAAGAGAGGCTGAAAAAATTCATTTCATGCACCATGACTGCTTAAAAAGGCCAATTTGAACAGGCCTCAACACATGTATGTGGTAAACTCCAAATCTGCATTAATACCAGTAAAGGGGGAAGCAATAAACTTATTTCAGTCAAATTTCAGATAGGGGGCACTTTGGGTAGGCTTTGTTTGTTTGTGTGGAATTTGGGTACACATTTGCTGTAACAATTTAGCACATCTGTAATGAAATTGCTGTGAAGAAAGTTTGTCAAGAGCTTCCTTCTATTCTATGTGGTAAATAACCAGTGTTGACCACTGCTCAAGAGTACAATCTGTACCCTAACACAAGGCAGAGTTAAAACTATCATTGCTTTCCCCCAGTAATAAAAAGTCTTTGTCTGAAGTATCCACATGGAAACAACCCAGCATCAGACATCTCAACAGGGATTAACAAATTTGCTGAAAAATTATGGTCAGTCTACAAACTTCAAGCCTTTCACACAGGTGCTGGTGTAGTACGCCTGCAAGCATTTCTCCTGGAGCGGAAATGTAAGGGGTGACTCTCATGTTTTGAGTGGTTAGGTAGTTGACCTCTGCTCTGCTGACATTAGAAGATGTCCCAGCTTTAAGCACATTTTCTCTGCATGAATTATTAAAGATTACACACAGACTGGGTGGACGCAGTATCCTCCGCACAGCGTGGACTTGCCAGCGCACACCCACTACTGAGCACTGCTAACACCACAATCCTAAGTGCCTTTCAATGGTATTGATTCATATTTTCATATTTCTACAGGGAATTTTCAGCAAGTCATTAATTCACCTTCCCAGATTGCTTATTCAATAGGAGGAACATGGATTCCAAATAAAGTCCTTGAATTTATATGGCTTGTCCAAGTCACAGGGTCAAATCATTGTTATGGTTAGATGTTAAAAATTCAAATAAAATATTGATGCATATTTTTTTCAAGGAAAGGCTTGTAGATCTTGCCACTCTTGCCAAAGGGCAGACCAAGGAGATACTGTGCACTGTAAAAGGCCAGCTTGAACAAAGATATCAGAAAGACTGCATCACATAGATCAAATAAGGAATAGCAGTAGTACTGTAGGAACTGTATCCAAAATAATGTCACTGAAATTTTATCAGTGGGAATAGTAATATTTATTCACTGTATGAGTGCAATCTAATTTTTACAAGTGATGAAATCAAATTTCCTGCAAAAATAGACCTCCAATATAATTTTATATCAAATACCTACACAAATATTGCAGTTATAATATGGCTTCAAACAACATAAATGCTTTTACTGCATAGGGTGACAACTCCCTCTCTCAGTGTGTCCCAGATTAAAGACATCAACTGTTGCAGTGGGCTTTTGTGAGGCAATGAGACACTATTGCTTTCTTGTCACATATAATTTATAGCCCCCTATTTGCATCTGTTCTCCTCTGCTATTAATTCCCAACTTTTTTTCCATCTCCAAGTCCCAATCAATAGGGCCTCATCCGCATTAGCAATCCTGGATGTTTGTACTTGAGGAAAAAATGCTCTGATCAAGGAAGTCAGCAGCCTCTGTCTACAAGCGATCTTCACTACTTCAAAAAGACCAGTAAAGAGTGGAAAGAAAGGAGACTGGGGAACAGAGAGAGAAAAAGAAGGGAGAAAGCAAGAGAGAGAGAGAGAGAGAGAGAGAGAGAGAGAGAGAGAGAGAGAGAGAGAGAGATTATTAAAGTTGAGGCCAGGTCGAGGCAGTGAAGCCCATCATTGAGGTGAATTGATGTGATTTCATGCTTTGTTTGCAAGATCATTCAGACCAAAGTGCAATAAAGACTTTCCCCCATATCACACCTTTGAGGTAGTGGGACTTTATCATATTTCTAAAGCTGGGAACCCATTTGATTGAATCTTTTCTCTCTGGGGTAGCTCTCAGTCAGCCTCGAACATCTACACCCTGATTGTCCATAATGCCTGCAGAATGGTTATTTGTGACAGAATCAACTATCCTTTTAGGCAGGGCCCAAAACAACACAGGAGTTTTACTCTGTTGATCGCAGCAGTATATGTATGTAAAAGAATGCTGCTTAGCAGTTTGGTTGGTAGCATATTGACCAGATTCTGTTCATGTTTTAGGATAATACGGACCAAAGTACAGCAGCCTTTCCATCCATCTCCAGATGGGACAGGGACTTCCCTAACCACAGGACACACTATAGGTAAGGCAGATGCTTAGAATAAAAGTAATGTCTATATTACCTCTCTATTATGAAAAATAGAATATTATCCTAACTGGGTGCTGAAAAAAGCACTACTTAGAATACCCTGTAGAGAATGGTCTTTTAACGTTAACCTTTTTTGTACTTTGTCAGTGCCTAGCACAGCTTCTCCACCCGTATCAAGTGCTTCCAATGACCCGGTGGGCTCCTACTCCATCAACGGCATCCTCGGAATCCCTCGCTCAAATGGCGAAAAGAGAAAACGCGATGATGGTAAGAGACTGGATTATATTCCATTGCTTGCACTCCTCTTAAGCTCCTTCTCTGTACCAGTCTACGACCCCCTGTAAATTCAAAATACAGTGCGTGCAGGGAGATGAAGGTGGCACTTTGATAGCACTGGAGGAAGCATTCTGTAAAAACCTTCTCAAGCGACTTGTGATATAACAATGCATATTGGACTATTTCATTCAGCTGGTTGTTACTCTGCTGTTTGTGGAGCTGAAGCTACTTTTTTATTTGAATGATACAGCATCTCAGTTCCAACTAGAACATGATCATATAGCATGAGACACTGTGATGTCGTGGGTATTATGACAATATACGTGAGTGAGTAGTGTGCTGAGGGTAGTGAGCTCAATTACTTTGTAGATAACACTCTTAAAGAGATGCTTTCCAGTTTCAGATCAACAGTATTCCTAGAATTAGTTTAGAACAGACAAAATATTTAAACTAATCAATGTTAATTTCTAATTTATAGACATATAGACAAGTTTTAATGGTATATTCAAAAACAAGTAATTTGAACTAAAACAATGTTTTGCACTGATCTCAGGAGTGTCTGGCTGCCTGTATTTGCATGAGATACTTTCAGTGGATACATGCTGCTCCTGTAGCCCACATAAGTTACAAAAACAGGGAAGCTGACCAACATTTTCTCTCCTTTCAAAATGAGGGGGCACACACAGCCTAAGGCCTAATGGCTGATCGGCTCTTCAAACAATCAGCTTTTGAACACTACTGAATAAACATTAGTGTGGCGCTGGGCTGAACAAGCACATAGCGGCAGTTGAGGGGAGGGAGGGTGAAGTGGTTGGAAATGATCTCTTAAAACATTTATCAAAGCAGGCCTACTTGCTTCTTTTATGTTTCCATCTCTTTAGTTCTCTGGAGTGGCAACCACTTGGATGGGAGGAAAATAGGATATTGTAAGTTCTGTTAGCCCACCTTCTCTTCTGCTTGCTGAATCACGGGTCACTCGACTCTGATCAAGTGGCCACGTGAGGGTGTGTGTATGTGTGTGTGGAGGCCCGGGTGAAAGGGAGAGAAAGAGAGAGTTACAAAGTTCATGACTAACCTTTAAGGAGAGATACCTTGAGATTCCTCATATGAACAAACTCTGGGAGCAAGTTGTCTGTAGCAAATTTGCTACATTTGTTGTAACATATAGCTTGCCTTTTCCTCCACTGTTGCCATAACCAGAATATAAATAGCAAATCATATGATGCAATTGCAAGCAGTCATAAATACTTTGATTACTGTTTATTTAATGTGAGTGCTCAGTTAACAGGGGTTGTTTTTAATTGTTCTGCAGATCATTTGGCTATAAAACTTGAGTTCATAATTTTGCTCACCTTGATAATACTACATCCTAAGACATTTATTATTATTATTTATTATTCCTGTCACAATATTTATTAAAATTACTTCTACCATTACAACAAGTGGGGCAAATATCACCAATGAAAATGTGTATATTTTTTGCATTAATGTAATTTAGATGAAGCTCTGTCTCTGTGTATATACTTAACACATGCGTACTGAATGCGCATGTCATGCTGTGACCTTAATGAAGACCTCATAGCTGCTTTTTTGATACTGTGCCAATTGTCCAAAAAGCTGTGAGTTATTTAAACTTAGCCCTTATTTCACACTGAGACATCAGGGAGACCGCTCGACAGCCAGCGCCTGGTTTCAATTTCATAGCAGCACAGCAGCCTTGGGCTACCTGAGCCATATTTGGCTGGATGCTGCAAGTCTTGCCTTCATTAGCTGGTGACATAACTGAAAATATGCTAATCCGATTTGAGGGCTAGGTAGAGTAGCACGTATGGTGAAATTTAGATGCAATCTGAGCTAAAACTGGCTGATTTTCCAGAAACGTTCGCTGGCACAGAAATTATGCTCATTCTTCTGGCACAGAAATGATGCTCATTCTTTATAAAGAGCATCAGGCCACTGTGTGCTGCTTCTCAACACAGAGGCCAGGTCTCTGCAGCCTGTGTATTTGATGTTGGCAGTGCCCTTTAAGAAAAAAGGGTCCCCATTACAAGAGGGATGTGGAGATAATGTAGTGTGACACGCGTTATGTACACCAGGTCTTCGTATGGGGAGCTTCAGGGACATAGGTGTCATAAGAGTCATTAATCTGCCATTTTCATGTGTTATTGCAAATTAAAAGTAGCATGTTACACTCGTCGGCTATGGGTGATGTTAAGCGTGGTGCAGAGGGGGAAGGGGGTGGGGAGTAACTCTCTAGATTAGTTCTTTGGTGGCAATAGCTCCCTGCACGTTGAACATAGTGACATTTAAGAGAATTTGCAATTCTGCAGAGAAAAGCTATTAATTCACAAATTAACAGCCCCCTTCCTCTATCACGGATGCACAAGCTATTGAAAAGACAAAAGAAATAGCCTAAAGGGGAAGAAAGAGAGCTGCAGCCCTATCTGTGTAAAGATTGGTTTATATGTCTGCAAGCAGTGATACCAATTATACCAGCACACCGAGAATGCGCCTCAACCTTATTGCTGCCTTCGCAGGCCCCTCAATCCATTGCCAGATTTATTTGTGTATCTCATTATGGAAAATAGAATGCCTCTCTTGCCAAATGCATTAATGGCAAAAAAGGGGAATTTAAGCCTGTTTGGGGTGGAGGGGGGGGACTCACGCATCCATTAATACCTCTGTACTGAGAAAGACAAATGAGTGCACTGGGTTAATTACTAGCATTTAGTCTTTAACAGTGTGTTGGTACTATATGTTACTCCCACTCTAAGCAGCATTCAGCTGATTATGACCTTGCAAAGGCCGATAAGCAGGTTGGTGTGACCCCACTCTCCCTACTGTCTATTTCCTCAATGTAAAATCCAGGCAGGAAAACACAATACAAGCTACTTAGGGAGTTTAGGCATCTGAAGCAAGCTGTAATAAATTACATTTAAAAAAATAGATGTGATGGTTGAACTCACTGTGGGAGTGGACAAGTGTGTGCGCCCAGGACAGTGAAATTAAAGTGGGGTGATTTAAAAGGCATAGCAGCTTATTTATTTGACATTAGCATGATAAAGAGATTACATCCACACAGCCCATGCCATCATGGTGAAGGCACGTTAAAGCCTCGGCACTTCTCTTTGTAGCTTGTTTGTTCATTTGACAGGCATCGCTTTGAGAGAGCACGGCCCCAGCACACCTCAAATCCCCCATGTTAAAATAGTTTGGCCTGCAGCTACAACGCTTTAGCCCGGTGCTTCCATTTCATGGCTTGTAAGATTCTATTGTGTCAATATGGATTCTACTCTAAAAAAAGGGGGGGGAATAGAAATGAAATACATCCAAACCAAGAAATGGATTGGCCTCAGTCTAAATCGAATAAGAACATCCCACCGATCTCATCACGATGATGGCTCTCTGTATGAAAGAGAAAGCCCAGATTTGAGCGAGGCTGCAGAGCGGAACCGTGAGAGAAGAAGGTGTCAGGGCTCCTTATCAAAGGACACAAAAGGTCTATGCCCTGCTCTGCTGATACATCTGCATTCAAGCAGACCCGCTTCGCCGTCTGCTGCCGCTGCTTCTGCTGCTGCTGCCGGCCCACTCACAAAAAAAGAAAAAAAAGACACCTCACAAATCCGCAGCATGGAAATATCTAAGGACAGGGTGGTTCGCTTGAAGAGGAATCATGTCAGAGAAAAGTCAATTATGGGCACTGATGCTGAGAATTAATGGTGCGCTGCATTACTCAGGTTTTAAAAAGGAGCAAGAGAGTCAGAGAGAGGGAAAGTGAGAGAGAGAGGAGGAAGATGCATTCATTAATTGCGTTCCAGAACGTTGCATCACATGAGGCCGATGTGCTAAATGACGGACTGGGTGTGAGTACAGTAGAGGATGTGTGATATGGGTGAGAGGAGAAACCCACTCTGACAACGAGGGAGAGAGGGAGAGAGAGGGAGAGAGAGAGATCAGCTCTAATTCCTCAGCCCACTGCCAGCCTGCACCCTGCTCAGCACAGCTAAATTGAATTAATAAAGCCTTTAAACATGCCGCAACATAACAGGAAATTAACAGCCCTGGTTGTGCCGCTGCCACCACCACCACCAGCAGCAATACCGGCAGTAGACGTCTCTCTATCTCTCCCTTCTCTCTCTCTTCTTTTCTCCTCTGACCCCTCCTCCATTTCACTCCCTCCCTCTCCCTCTCTCTCTACCTCTCTCTCTATATATATCTCTCTGTTTCTCCCATTCTCGCCTCTTACGATACAGTTATTTGCTGGGCAGCCTTTCTGCTCCACAGCTTTCATAAATAGGGGATTTTTTTCTCAAACTAAGTACAGCTGACATGGAAGGTATACTTGCCCCCTCGCTCAATTCTCCTCTCCTCTGTCTCCCACTCTCTGTTTCTCACACTCTCATATATCACACACACACACACACACACACACATATGTATATATATATATATATATGTGTGTGCGTGTGTGTGTTGTGTGTGTGTGTGTGTGTGTGTTTGTGTGTGTTTTGTACAGGATGTGTGAGCCAAACAGTTACAGATTCTTTTTCACCAAGCCTAATCATCATTTCATCATCAAAACAAATCTGTCCCATCACCTCTGTTGCTAAGGAGAAAATAGATGTATACAATAAACAAAAGCTGACATATGATCACATCAGTCAGGTTCAGGCCAGGAGCAGTCATGTCCTTTTAAGCTTTTCAAAAAGTCTCTCTCTCTCTCTCTCTTGATCTTATCTGAAACGAAGGCAGGAAGCACAGTGTTTCTGTTTACGGGATGTCACATCTGTTCAGGCAAATCCCTACTAGTCACTCTTGATGAATACAAACACTAAAAACACAATATCTTTAAATATTTACAGCTGCCATTACCTTGCCCTGCAAGTAAATTTAGTATAAGTGAAAATGCCATAGAGCTTTTTCCATGACAACAAGCAGTTCTCAATCTTTGATAAGACTTGCTTTTTTAGCCATATGGTTTGATTAATTAAAACTTCAGACTTACACAGACTAAAGGAAAAAAAACAGCTATGGGCATTAATGAATTAAATCTCAAACTAGCTTATAAAATCTCAAAAGTAAAGTAAAGAATTTCTTCAATAACAATATCAGCCTTTGAGGCATCATTTAAGACATCTACTGTGATTTTTCGAGTGCAAAAAGTGTAGCTCTCTTCTGCTCAACTTTTGTCTGAATTTGGCTCTCTAGAGGAAGATGCTGAGGAGAAGAGTGTTTTATGGACTCTGGTTATCTGATCTGACAAAGTGGTGGTCCCATAGCACCAAAGTGCTAATGTAGGAGGATGTCAAAACAAACGCACAAAGTGTCCCAATGTGATCAATACAGCCGAACCACAGGGACGTCAGCAAACAACAGATGCAGGAACAGCATAATAACCTCCACTCTATTCAGCAGGCTCATAAGACACAGCTTCGTAGAGGTCAAAACAGTGGCCGTTATTAAATACTTAGATCATAAAACATTATGGCAGAGAGAGCACACTGAGTCAAGACCATGCAAGAACAAGAAAAGCTGATGTAACCTTGGTCTAGCCCAGATCTCCTCTAAATATTGTAATGTAGTGTAGAGCAGCCCAGCCCCCATAGTTTGGACGGCAGCTGTGTCCCCTGTGTCCACCAGCAGTCCTGTGTGCTTTGGGCTTTTGAGTATGGGAAGCATGCTGTAGCACAGTGAATGACAAACGCTTGCTTATTGATCGCAGTTTGCACTTAGGCCAACTGATAGAAAGTAATTAATGACTCTATTTTCTTCTATACCAAAGAGAACAATTGAGTTTTATACAGCAACAGCACACAGCTGTATCAAAGGCCCTCAAGGGAGCCATCCGTAAGAAATGCCTGACCTCAAATATGGAATGATTCAAATAATGCCAAAGACAAAAAGCACATATGAAAAGCATACATGCCACAGGAGGGATTAATAGGAAGGAACAAATATATCGCCTTATTCTAGATGCTCCTTCTCACAAAGAATACTGCGCACACACACACACACACACACACACACACACACACACACACATACCCCTCTCTATCACAGCTCTCTATGGATCTATTTCTCTGTGAAAGTCAGGTTCATCCTATGGCTTCAGCCATTGAAAAAAGGTCAAGCTGGTGGGTAGAATGGCAATAACACCCCTGAAATGGTACTATCAGTGGAACATGATTGATCAATTGAATTCCATAGCACAGAAAAATGTGGGATTAAGTAGAGTATTATACGCACAATGAGTTGAGGCATGATGTTCATTTCAAGTTCATTTCGCCTCCCTCCTGCCACCAGATCAGGCAATCAATAGGGGCCTTGCATATCATATATCACCACACTCGCGCTGAGGAGAGAACATAATCTGCTGCAAATTTAGAATGACAGATTTGTAAGGGATCTAAAGCCAGAGGCTGGGAGGTTGGGCCGCTGTGGACGTGGCTGCTGGGGGGTTGAAGGAACGTTGACTGGAGGTTCACGAAGGGCTTTTTTAGTGCAGAAATGAAGATGAAGCAGTGGGGAATCCAGGGCACCTGCTTTGGAGAGGTGATGAGGTCAGAATCTGAGGGGAAACTGCTCATTTGTTTATAGACAGTGGGTCTGAAGGAAATGCATAAGCTAGCAGTCAAGCAGTGTAATTGTATCCAAGCTGTAGCCGGCCCCCCATTTTTCCAGGGAAAAGCAATCTGAAAGTGAAAGCAGTATTACATTCTAAAGGAAATTGTACCTTTAAATAATAGCTCTCCATTTCCACCAGCCACCGAATGAGAACAACCACCCTCCCACCACCACCACCCCCTTATTGCTGCAGCTCATACTAAAACACATGGTCTTCCCAACAAGTCTATGTTTGCGCTGAAGGTAATCCATCAATTACTGCAGACCTATCACATGATGACGGTGCTGATGCTGGACTGGGGGGGAGGTGGAGGTGGAGGTGTAAGAGGAAGAGAACCCCTCTCTATCTCTCCTCCGCTCTCTCTTTTCCCCCTTCTTTCTCTCTCTCTCTGGCTTTGGTTTTCCCTCTTTTTCCTTTTCCCTTTCTCGTGCTGTCTTTCCACAGCTATTAGGATCTGTTTGAGGCTAGTGCTGACTGAATTTGAACTGATACACACCTATCTTTCAACCCTGCTCTCACTGCTGGTGCTGAGAGGCGCACTAGGCTGGGCTATGAGAGCAGGGAGGTTTTTTTTCTTTGGGTGGCTGCCCTGCAGAGAAATGGGGCCATAATGACTGCTACTAGCATGTGGCCTTGTTCCTCTCTCCTCTCGTAGATGGCTCAGATGGCTCTGGCCCAAACAGTGATTCTCAGGGTAGTGTGGAGAGTTTACGGAAGCACCTGAGGGCCGATGCCTTCACTCAGCAGCAGCTGGAGGCTCTGGACCGGGTGTTTGAGCGGCCGTCGTACCCCGACGTCTTCCCAACGTCAGAGCACATCAAGCCAGAGCAGGTCAGTAATACCAAGGCTAACTGGAGAACAAATCCATTCAGCTGATCTAATAATAAAATCTCTTACCAGTTAGCAAAAAACTCAATTTTGTAATAGTTAATAACCTAGCTTATTAATTAAAAGACTAGACAAACATGAGAAACTTACTATATCTGTTTGATTTCAGCACTTCATTAAAAATGAACACAACCCTGGCCACAATCTTTTACCTAATCTTCCTGTCCCACATCTACTATAAACAATACCTACTATGTACTAAATACTACAATTACTATACCATACTTTTTAAACCAAAACCATGTCTTGTCACTGACCCATGACTCTGCAGTGGATATTAACTATAAAGCACTCAAGATTACGGCACGCAAAATCATGCAATCATAGGCCTAGTACAGTTAGAATTACTGGCTAGAGCCTTACTAAAAATGATTCATGCAACCAAACAAACCCTTTTGTATACAACCATTTATTTAAAGTCATATACTTAACTTTTATTTACTTTCATTAGACTATTAAACAACAAGCGACTATTAATTTTTCCCTTGAAACTCCAAGTGGAGGCCCATAAAGCAAAAACAGAGGCCTAATTGAGTTCATTTTAATTTCTCCCCAATCGTGGCGAATTACACTGGTGATAAATCAGGGGGACAGCCCTCACCCCTAGTAGAGGGCCTAATTTGCGGCTAATTACAAAACTGATTTCTATTGGAAGATCAATAACAAAACGAATTGGAAATGACTTTCAATCACAAAGAGAACCAGAGAAGGTATTAAAATTGCAAGGAAAGAGGTTAAGCGTAAAGGAAAAAAAACGGCCCTGAAACAGGCCCAGAAAAATCACTTTTAATTCTGTGTAATATTAATCAGACCTTATTCCCCCATATTGGTCTCTTTTTCTGCCCCTTTTTTTAACTCTTGAAAGGGCGGCCCTATTAGCCAATGTCTGGTGTGTGAAGCTAGGCATTAAAAAGCCATTTTGGAAATGCTGAACTCAATGGACTCACCCCTCCCACACTTCTGCCAGCCATTTGGTCATCCTTTTCAGATGGCTCTTCAGTTGCCCCACGCCCAACCTGCCCCTATCTGCATGATAAAATGGCTGTTGTGCATCTGAGGCCAGGCAGAATAGAGAGGAACATCCGCTGCTGGCCCAGTGAACAGTTGTATCAGACAATTAGAGTTTATCGGGGATAGAGACAGACAAGACTGGGGTCACGGCATTTCCCTTTGGGACACTGGCCCATTGAGGTACACAGATGCACGAACACATTCACGCACACCCAAGTGTGTGCTGTGCATGTTTGTGTTTACGCACACACACGTTTCATTAGCACAGAGAGGACTCTGGAGTACAAAGAATGATGTAAGTCCACTCATGAAAGACATACAGAGAAGTTTCCCCAACATCATCATATCTATTCAATGCACAATATAGTATTGTTATCGCTGTCAAATATTAGTAGAGCAACACTTTCTGAGAATCTGGGCCATCCATGAAAGTGACTGTTCTTGCTGAAAAATTCAAACTCAATTTTAATGATTCCTGTAACAACTAACTTAAACAATCACCATATAAATCTAATTTAGATAATTATTGTGCCCTAAAAGAGCAATTCAGCAAACAGAGCATAAATCTATTGTGAAACCAAAATAATACAATTCTCTTTTAATTGTTCTCTCTTCCACTTGCATGTGTCATCATTTTTTTTTTTCAAAGAAAACAATTACAAACGGTCGGTTCTGGCTCTAGAAACGGGGCCACATGTCGGTAATCTAACAAAGCAGGGCCGTCTCTTCCCTTGGCTGGTCAGGGGGATGGCTGCAGTCAAGCACAAAGAGGCAGCTGACACCCCTGCCTTTCAAGCCACTTCAAATCCTACACTCAGCCCCCCCAAAAAATCTAATGTATGCACTCACCATGCACATGCCCTCTCACCAAAATACACACTCAGGCTTTACCACCTCTCTTTCTGTGAATGGGTCGAATGGAGATGCTACAGAATTTCAGTATCACTGTATTCCAGGTGCTCATTTATAAAGCTACATAGCTATCACCTGAGCAGCCAGTAGATTAACCTAGATGCAGCTGGTGCCTTCTGTGATGGCGCATTTTCTTTTTTTCCCCAAAAATGGCAGACAAAGCACTAAACACGGAACATACATGGCTGACTGGCAGCTCAGAAACAGTTAGCTTTATAACTGGACACCTCGAGTAGAGAGTTAGCCAGAGAGCTGTGCTGCTGTGCGCCTGTTTAAAGTGTCCCCCTCATTGGCAGGCTAATGAATACTCACTACCAGCACTGAACCCTGGACTGGACGAAGTCAAGCCCAGTCTGTCGACCAGCGCCAGCTCAGAACTGGGCTCCAGCGTGTCGCAGAGCTACCCAGTAGTGACAGGTAAGAGTGCTGGATCACCCGTTCTAGCCTAGGCCCAGAGGTGGGTAGGGTAGCTTGAACCCATAATCATGAAAAAGTGAAAAAAAATTGCTTTCCAAATAAACGTTATAATATTGTAGCAAGACAAAAGACTGCTTGAATAATGAGTTTCCTATAGAACTACAGTGGAACAATGGCTAAGTATAGGAACCAAAGTTTGTTGAACGTTATTCTTACCTTTTTGGTGCACACTTGCTCTAAAATTTTATGGCAAACCTCAAAAGTCAGAGGGGTGACTCATCATAAAGCATATGAATATGCATTGCAAAATATAGAAATATGCCCCAAAAAGGCATTAGTAGCTCAAAGAGAAAAAATTATACTTTTGCTCGCATTTATACTTCACAAGAATACAAAATATTTGGAAAAGTAAAATACAAATTAACCAAATGTTTGTTAATGAGATTTGAGTTAACAGAACTAGTTACTACCCACCTCTTCCCAGGCCAATAGCATTCTGGCTAGCATTAGGGTTCATCATCAGTGTATGCATGAGTGTGACCTTTTTCCAGACATGTCGGGCGATAAAGTAAGCTATACAAGTTGAGCTGAGAGACTCTGTGAATCTGGCATTCATATCTAAAGTGGTCAGATTAGTGTTAGAGCCCAGTCTGACTGACAGTGTGAGAGAATACTGCTCACTACAGACAGGTCCTGTTGCCTGCATGGCAGGGTGGAATCGTTCAAAGTGATGATTTGACTGCTGACTGACAGTGTCAAGCAAGTCACTGTATGGCAAATGATGCTCCAACTTCTACCTGTCACCTCTGCTTACTGAGGAGCGGGAGATGAAAATGGCCAATAATGCCTGCCTGTGTAAACACGACTGTTGTAAGAATATTTTATTTAGCCTGTACCTTTCGTGGAAGGAAGCAGTTCCTTGTGTACTGCTCTGCAGTGCTTCAGTAATATCCCCCCTGCTTGCCGTTTTTTGGTATCTGGTGGTTAATGTCAGGCTGGCTAATTGAAATATTGTTTCATTGCGGCGGCTGTTATTACCTCGGAGAAGGTTAAGTTTACTGATAGCCAACTGTCGCTCTGAGATTAATACACTGAGCTTTTAATAAAATTCACATAATTATGCAGGAGCCATCAAAGCCAATGAGTTCTGTGTGGGCGTAGGACAGGATGATTGAAAATTGCTGTGCCCCCTTCTCAAATGATAGCTGGCCAGTGTTATGCAGAAAGAAAGGGCTTTTTTTCCTCGCAGTAATATGTGGGAGGTAGGATTCCCTCTAGAAAGTTGGGCCCCTGGAGAAGAAAGGTGTGTTTTTGTCCTTTGTATGAAAGCAGTCTCGGTCTGGGGAGCACCCTCATGGCAGGTGGCCTTTCTTGCACCTGGGATGGGACTCCACAAGAAGGTTTCAGTGCAGGCTACCTTTCTTTTCACAAAACAAAACTTCCCTCTTGAAGAAACCATGATTTTTTAATACTTGTGAAATTAAATTACAACATTGTGTAATTAATTGTGTAATTAAATTAATACATACTAT
>JBBPCX010000154.1:17444985-17459229 GCA_037974365.1 Hydrocynus forskahlii | reverse complement strand
ACACACACACACACACACCCACACACACACACACACACACACACACACACACACACACACACACACACACACACACATATTCTGTACAGTACAGTACTGTAAGAGGCTGGGTATAGCTGTAGAACTGTTTCCATGCTTCATCCCAGGCCTGGCCTCAACATCAATGACAAAATGTACCTCATAGCATCTGCACAAACATACTTTGAGCAAAAAAATTGGAAAACAAATATTTTTCTTCAAACACCGAAGAATCCTCTCAGCGGTCACTGTTGAGTGCTTCAACCAGATTCAGCCTCTCTGGGCTGCAAACATGAGTACTCTTTTTGCTGGGTAAATTTAATTCAGTGACAGAATTCATTTGTTGGGCAAACATATCTTTACAGGTACATCAAATATGGTTTCATCAAAGATTCATTTTCACTGGTTACACACACACACACACACACACACACACATACAGAAATCCTCTTAAATCCAGCAGCCACGGGTTTAGTGTGCACTCCCATTCATCTGGCCCAGAACGACTAAGATTTAGTGACAGACCCCAAACACTGTTAAAGCAAAAGCCATTCCTCACCAGCTTCATATAAACCCCAGCCTTTATTGTCTCATAAAAGAAAGAAACGTGGGGGGACCAACAGCATTGCTCACTGACATGCTTGCGGCTGTTCTCTGAAAGTCGAATCCAGGCTATATAAAGAGGGCGGGAGGAAGCTAGAACGAGTCCATTGGGGAGCTTTCGGAAGTTTGTTGAAAGGAGGAAAAGTGAACTCTAAAAGCACAATGGCTCATGCAAAAAAAACTCAAGGGTTAGAGCTGTTAAATTCAACAAAACAACCAAGCTAAGGGACAAAAATAAAACCATTTAGAGACTGGTGCATTGACATAATTGTAATTTATATCTATTATTTTTAGAAGTAATAATATGCATATCTCAGAGTATTATTTATATTTATTCTTTAGGAAGCGATTTTTCAGGAAATCCCTACTCCCATCCACAATACACAACCTACAATGAGGCTTGGCGGTTCAGCAACCCTGCATTATTAAGTGAGTATTAAAACATTTGTATATATCTATATCTCATATCTTTTCAAGTGGATGTATAAATAAGCTTAATCCACATATTTTATATTACATATTTGTTTTTATGAAATTAGACTCATTGTATTTTTATTTGAGTACATTTAGCATAATTTACTACTTTTAGTGGTCTAAGCCATGTTTTTTAGCATTAAATATGACTAATATTTAAACATTTAATAGATTTGCAATTTAACCAAAGTCATCCCTTAAGGAAACAAAAAATAAAATGAAGGTAATTATTATGTTGGTTGTAAAATTATTTATACATATATTAGTTTAAAGCAGACTACTTGATTCTGATTTGAAGTGAGAGTTTTATTCTGCTTTTGAGTGGGCCTGAATGCTTCTGTGTTGTGGTGCACTGGGTGGTTTCAAACGGTCCGCTCTTCTGTTAACTTCCAGGTTCCCCTTATTATTATAGTGCCGCATCCAGGGGCTCCGCCCCTCCCACTGCTGCCACTGCCTATGACCGCCACTAGTTACCATGGCAACCCAATCAAACTGCAGCACCATGGTCGTGGCCTCCATATTGTACCAGTCTGAATGGCATTAACGTCCATGGGATTGAACGTGACTCCACAATCTTCAGTTCCTTGGGGTCAAGCTGAGATTAAGAGGGTCAAGCAGCGGTGGGTTTTTGCCTCACGCATTTCTTCGACCCCCTGATCTTCAACACC
Organism: Hydrocynus forskahlii; assembly: GCA_037974365.1. Lineage (NCBI taxonomy): Eukaryota > Metazoa > Chordata > Actinopteri > Characiformes > Alestidae > Hydrocynus > Hydrocynus forskahlii. The sequence goes on along the minus strand of JBBPCX010000154.1, from coordinate 17,457,466 downwards.
AGAGCCCCCCATTCTTCGAAAACTGCGCCGGAAAACTGACTGAACAATTCTCCGAAAAGACTGAGAAAGATTATACGAAATATATATATTATAAAATATAAAAAACATGACGAACCGTGTGAAAAATACAAAGTAACAAGTGATGTTTTTTTTTTTTTTTTGCTTTTTCCATCAATGCATTCCTTTACATACTGTACTTAGTATCACTGACCAAGAACTGATTGAGGCAAACAGGATTGTCCTTTGGCAATGTCCTACCATTACCACTGTCTTACCTCTCACGGACACATCAATTATGCGAAGAAGGAGTGAACTGCAGCAGAAGGCTTTCATTCAAACCCCTACTATAATGATCAATTTAGTCATCTGCTGCCTCTGAATGATGGCAGGATGATAGCAAAAGACATCCATTCTTCCCTGTGATACACAATCATATCTAAAAGTCTGACTTCTAAGAATAAAAAAAAAAAACCTGTTATTCCAGATGGCCTGAAAAGAAGTGAATTTTTTTAAAGGTATAGCTGTGTTTGGGCTTCCTCTCTATTGTTTTACACAATCAGTATTATGTCTTCTGTCCTACAGTTTGAATCACAGTTCATTCAGTTCAATAACTAATATCATGCCTTGCTCTTTTTTTTGCACTATTAAATCACAAGATTTCAAAATGGACAGCAAGCTAGAAGTTAATGTCATTTATCTGAAATGCTAACTATGTAGTATAATTGGATAGAATTAAATCTGTGGTTAAATCTGTATTTCTCTTTGGACCCCTCCTCCCTTTTCATTTTTCATTTCAGTATGAACAAAAAACCCAAATATATACATATATTTAAAAAGAAAATGTCTTGTGCTAATGGTATTTCACTAAGCCACTATGATATGTACTAAAATCAAGCGAACTGCTGTTCAACTAATTTATAATCAAGACGTAATTTAGGGTACATACCCCCACCCCCGCACGGGTGAAAACATTGGCTCTGGTCCTGAGAGGTAGACATGCATGTAACTCAACATTTGTGCTGTTGGTCATAACTTCTCTACATCTAGGTGGGACATACAAGGCAGAAGTGAAAAAGATTAATTACATTTACACACTCCAGGAAATGTAAAGTGAATGTAATTTTTACCACATTTTGCCAAAGACTTAGTTTGATATTTAATATTTTATTTGCAGTATCTGTATGCATTAATAAAGCAGTATTATGTTTTAATAGTAGTCAACACTGATTGTATGTGGTAATGTTAAACGAAATGCAAACGGTCCATCAGATACACATTACAGTGTACACGAACAAGGTGTATTCCGATCCTTAATGTTATGTCATTTGCAACAAATTGCTGCTTTGTAGAGTTTGTGTATAATGTGAAGACAATTCTTCTATGTATATAAGATCATCTACATCTGACCATTGCAGTATCGTACTAATTTACTGATTCCATTTGTACATATGCGATTTGAAAGGAGGGAAAAAAAAGGATTACATACATTTGTGTCTTACGTGTTGTGCACTAAAGCACAACAAAAAAAAAAAGAAAAAAAAAAGAGAAACCTGTCATTTATTATTCTGTGGGTTTCAAACGACGACCTTCACATGTATGGCTGGTTGTATGTTTGGTTCAGTTCTTCTTGACTTGTTCTTAATTTTTTAAGTCACTATGCAAATGAAGTAAAATGGCTTTCTGTATTCTCTTTTATTACTGTGCTCAATTCGACATCCAGTCGATCCTCCGGCCTCTTACTGACGCCGAGTCTGTACAAATGAACAAATGCATTCTCCATGCCTGGTTCTGTGGACTGCTCTGATAAACTTTCTCACAGTGACCCGTATTCCATGTTTCTGTGACAGTTTTGAGGGTTCTTGAGCCACGCCGACCCGAACATCTTTGCTATAAGAGCTGGGAAGTGAACCAATGAATTTACAGACATCCTTTGTATTAATATAGACACATACATACACACACGCACACACCGCTTCACATGCACACACACAGAAACAATAAATGCATACTCAGAATGCATACAGAATTAGGGCAACAAAGGGTACAGCAGTTCAGAATAAAAGGGGAATGTTGTTAGGAAAGGTCAAAAGTGCAGTCCCGCTTAGAATGAAGAGATTTTTATCTCACTCATTGCACTCCATTTTATGTCTTTTAAGAATAGGCAGACAGGAGGGACCTTCATCATTAGAGCAAAGCAGAGGACATGGTTCTCCTGCTGTTATTAAAGTGATACAGGAGATATATCATAGACATAACACGAATTTTCTGACAAAAATCTATAACAAAAGCCATGTGGCCTCAATCACTGCTCTGTTCCACTTCTGTCCAATTCCCTTTTTTTGTGCACATAAGAAATAAATTTTTTGTATGTCAACCTGTGAGAGTGGTAGTTATTATTAACCCTTTCATGATGGAAGCGTTCAGGGTTCAAGGACATAGGAAGATGACACATTTTATGGACGTAGCAAAAAAAAAAAAGTAAGTTACTGGTTTGTAAAATGGTTTTATTTTATATATGTATGAGGGAGAAAGCAGAAAAGTTATTTCATTTGAGATGTTTCTGATTAATGCTACTTTTTTTATATCAGAGTATAATATACATTACATAGTGACTGTAATATACTATACATGATATAGGGTACAAAAAGTTTTGTTCTGCGGAAGTGCGAATAGGAAGAGATAGAGAGAGAGAAAGAGAGAAAGAGAGAGGGAGTGAGAGAAAGAGAAAGGAAGAGAAAGAGAGAAAGAGAGACAGATATGTAATGATGCCGGGTTTCCTCTGCAGCACACCACTGCTTGCTCCTCTTGCTCGAGCAGACAATCCAGCCCAGTTGTAATTCAATTGCTCTGCCTATTGTTTATTTCATAGCTCCCCTGTGAAGCATCAAAAGCTGCTGTTCTGTCAGCCTCTTACTGTTGTATATGTTTGTCATTCAGGCCTTGTTAAAATAACGAAAAAGAGCCTCGTCTCCACTCTTCCCCCAGCTGAGAATTCCCAGTGGTAAAATTATTCCATTTAGATGGAAACTTTTTTGTCACTACCCTGTCTAAATTGGCATATCTGCCTCTTTTGCTGAAACCAATAAACTGTGAACCCGGATGCATCTGTCAATCAGGCTCATCTTTACTTTAGCATGCCAGATGACAACAAGGGAGGGGAGGTGGGGGGGTGCGTATGGAATCAGCTGATTGGCTCTCATCAGCAAGGCATTACAAAAAGCACCTGTCATCCTCCAGGCTCCTCAAACCCAGTCAGGGGCCCCAGCCCTGTACTGCTGCGCTTCGAGAAACAGCTACACACACTCACACTGTAATTCTCATGGTTATTTATTGTTTTGCCTATCTCCGGTAGCAGCATTTAGACCTCTCTGAAGCTTATTGCTTTAAAGAGGTTTTTTTGAAGTGACTGATAAAGTGATTAATTATATAAATAGTATGCTGTATTGATTTTAGAACAGATAGTAACTTTATTCATTTTAATGAAAAATATAATATAAATATACTGAACACATCGACACCAAAAAGAGGCCTTCTATTAACATATTTGATATTTAAAATCTGACATTTTTCCTAAGTATATCCCTTTCTTGTACTGCAGCACATTAAAAACTTTGCATCTACATCGATGTGCTGCACATGTCACTAAGTTTCAAAAGAAAAGTGATAAAAGATGCGTATATAATGAACATATTCCCAGCCCCTATCAGCCTGAGTGCAGATTTCAGGAAGCTCATGCAGTAATAACTAATCAGTGACTACACAGGCCAGGTTTTACTTGAGTAACCTGATCACTTCACAGTATACACATGTTACTGGTTGACAAGCCAGTGTGACATCGCCCCAATCCCATCAAGCATTATCTGAAACGGTAATAATGTGGAAACGAATCCATGTAGTTTTATGTAAATTTCTGTACGTGATAAAGATCTGGAGACACTTTATTTAGAACATGGTGAAAAAAACAGAGCCAGTGTATGAAGGCTGAATGGGGAGAAAGCTGCCTTATCTGTCATGAGGTGTCACCGAAGAGAGAGGAGGGGTATCAGAGGAGTAGCAGTGGACAACGCCCACTGTAAAGTCCTGTCAACTGTGTACATGCTCATCATCATCATCACTGTCATTTTTGATGCTGTGGAGGGGAAAGGCCAACCCGGGGCTGCCAATCAAATCCACCTCATTAGGGACAGTGCTAATTATGAAATTTTCTGAGAGCGCCAAGGATGTCTGGAAATGAATTTAAGTGCTATATATTTTCCATGTCTACTACCGTTAAGCACAAACTGTAGCTTCAAAGAACCAGAGTTGTGTGATATTTCAAATGCCTGCTAAGAAGTCATGGCATAAAGTAAAAGACTAAAGAAATATTTAAAAAGAAATGTAGTTCTAGTATTTATTTTCACACAAGAAAGAATGAAACTCGGCTACAAATAGTGCATGCATACTCAGCTCCGGAGAAAAATAAGACTGAACTGAACAGCTTTGCCTTAGCTTTTAAGAACTGCTGACAAAATTTCTCCTAATTTCCAAATAAAAATAGTGCTCTTTAAAGCATAATTTTAAAGGAAATTACAATACATCAAAATAAGAGAAATTAGAGTTTACAGAAATTAAAGTTTTTCAAAGAAATAATTCAAAGAAAACAAATCTCTCATCACATCACAAGAAGAGAGTGTTGATTACAGCAATGTTTTTTATACTTTTTCTAATTAAATAATATTTGATTCAAGTGATCACCTAATCAGTACCTCATAAAGTAGAATGAGGTGCTTGTGTAGGAATTTAACCAACACTGGCATGGAATGGTTGCCATTCTCATAGAGATGCTGATTTAAAAATAACTTACAGTGGTCTCATTTCTTTCTGGAGCTGTATACAGTACGTTTCAAGAGCACCCACCTATAGTGAAATCTGTGATGTGATAAAAAAATGCCTAAAAATGTTTTTATAGTGTAAACCCTAATTACCCCCCCATATGCTCCCAAAACATTTTAATTTCATTTTAAACATTACCCTTAAAAAATGTAAAGGTGAACCCGCATTCGTACTGTACAGTGTACACTAAACTCCTGCAACGCTAGAATGTAAAATACTGATGTTACCCCTGTATAGACTGCACTGTAATTCAAGCACACGTTTTCTTTGGTATGAGCTGTCGTTTTCTTTGGCATAAGCAGGGTAACTACAGTAATAAATTAATTTAATTTACAGTAATAAAAATACAGGGCTTTAAGAAAAACAAAATGAAAAATATGAAAACACTCGAGATGCTGCACAGGGGAAATTCTGAACTGCAGTGGCGTCAAAGGGCAGCAGCCAATCAGCAGCAAGAAGAAATAAATAGTGTTCTCGGATTGGCTACTTTAAAACATCCTGCCTCTGAGTACAGCAGTATTTCACCATCCCAAGACGCCCTTTCTTTGTATTTTTCTTAATAATTTAGCACTAAAATGCATGAAAAATGATATATTGTTACGAGAAAAGCTGTGACGTCCGGGCGTTGTCCGCCACGCCCACTCATCCTCGTGCTGGGTTGTTTATGTCTGGGTTCATTCTGTTCAGGTGCATCTGATTGCCTTGCTAACCACCGTGCTCAAACATAAACAAACAGCACAAGGACGAGGGGGCGTGACGGACGAGGCCCAGATGTCACAAAAGCAAAAAAAAAAAAATGCAGAGGATATCTGCAGTTTCCACTTAGTGCGGGGGTTTCAGCAAACAATTATTAGTTTGGTTCTCAGAAAAAATCTGTGAGAGACTGAAACCACGTATAAGTGGGGGTTTACTGTATATTTAGCAGACAGTGTGCATCATCTCAAAAGAAATATATGTGTGGTTCCTCTCATAATAAAAACCTTACATCTCCAAAATTACATGAGAGGCAAAAAATTTCCTTAACTTTTAATGTGGGTTATTCTGACTGTAGGTTTTTTCTACTGGTCAATTTATCATGACATGTTCTCATGATGCAAAGGTCATCATGAGAAACTATGTTTTGAAATGACAGCAATTAGAGCAAAATGGTTTGCCAGTTCCATTTAAAAATGCTTAATGTGGTTAAATATCAATGTACCAAAATTATCAAAAAAATACTTTAACACAAAATCGTTTTACATGCACTTACATCGTAAGTTAGGATTATTTTTTCCTTTTCTTGAAAATGAAGTATTTTGGAGATTGAACAGTGACAGTACACACATTATTACTATATCCCTAGCCAATAGCACAGTGTTTTAGACCCTAACTATTTCATAGTGTGTCTGTATTTAATTAGATGTGGCAAAGTAGGCTATGAACGAACGGTAGGCATTTTTGCCTGTATTCCTGCTGTTTGGAGCATGGTGTCAGTGGAGCAGCAAGCCTCTCCTGATGGCTGCTCTGTAATTATGAGGTCATTGCGTGAGCCCATCCAGGAGACAGTTACATAAGTTGGTGAGCTTCCTAATGAGCGAGCATTGATTGACTTCCCATTGCAAAAAGATCAGCTTGGGTGGCGCTGAGGCGCTGCAGAGTTCAGCTCCTGAGCTAAACAATGGGGAGGTTTTATTAGTTATATTATTAGCACAGGAATCTTATGGAAGCCTGCATGAACTGAGACCTGGAGCCTTGTCCGTGCCAAATCTGGCCACTTCAATTGGCAGCCAAAACTCATTTTCTTTCAGCAGCTAAATGATTACGCCTAATGGCTATTGTGTGACACATCATGTAATTAAGAGCTAATGCAATCCGCCTCTCGATGCAATTGTCACATAAGGAGGCAGCAGCAGAAAAAAAAGGTTCCTGGATGTATAGTCAGAGGGAAAAAAACTTTAAATGGTGATTCTTTAAACTTTGAACAAGGTTCATAATTATAGAACGCACTTAAGAAAGTGGTTCTTAAGGAATGAAAGGTGGTTGTTCTATTAGATCGGTTGCAAGAACGCTTTCTGGCACCTTCATTTTTAAGAGTGTTGTCTAAAAGGGAAAAGAGCGTTTTGACCTGACTGTCCAATCAAGTAGAGATCTTCTTAAAGCTGCCAAAGACTCAGCCTAAAGGGGTTTGTTTATTTGTAACCCTGGGGCACCCTGGACATCCGAGAGAGAGAGGAAAATACATCCACACACACAAACACACACCCACACAAACACACACACACAATCCCCCATTTACACTCCTCATGTCTGCGCAGTGAGGATCATTGTGCCTTTTAAGGGTCAGAGAGAGAGACAGAGAGAGAGAGAGAGAGAGAGAGAGAGAGAGAGAGAACAGAATAACCAACCCCCATTCTCTCCTCTAACCCCAGCCTCCCCCTGGCTCCCCATTCCTCTCTCTCTCTTTCTCTCCCTTCATTCCCCCCTCTACCCCTTCCCCAACACCCAGTCACTGTCAGGCCAAACACATGATGAATTGCCCTGTCAACAGAATTCATTCAGGGACCAATTAATTCAGCAGAAATGAACTAGAGCCATCAGTCGCTGAAAAACTCAGTGCAAAGAGAGCAAAGTAGCTTACTTTGGAAAAGGGGAACAAGCGAGGGAGGAGGGAGGCACAGAGAGAGAGCAAGGGAGACAGAGAGAAAGAGAAAGAGAGAGGTAGAGAGAGAGAGAGGGAGAAAGAGAGGGAGTGCGTAGTGGAAGTTAGTCTGACAGAAATTGGTCATTTAATGCTTTAGCGCACTGGAGACAGCCCCTGTCATACAGGAAGGCATGGCAGGGCTCCCCTGGTGCTTTATTTATTAATTATCCAAAGCAGCGAGGGGCATTTAACTGTCTCACTCCAGGCCTGTCAACCTGACTTCTTGTCATTTTCTTACCATAAACAGATTCTTAAACACCACACTGAGGTTAATAAAACAGCATTCCAGAAAAAAGCACACTTTCCAAAATATTCCTCTGGCCAATGCCAATATTGACATCATGCAACAATACTGATTTTTAGTTGTAATGATACTGATTGATCACAAAAACTTGATTAAACACCATGTATGTCATTTGAGCGTTCCATTCAGTTAAAAAAAAAGCAAAGACGTCTTAAACAGAAATGTACCTTTCTGGAAAAGTGTTTTCTGTCCAGTAAAAGTTTACAGTACAGTGTACAGCTTCTTGTGGTGTAATTGAAATGCAGAAAAAAATCACAAATATTAAACCTTGTTTTTACTTAACAAGCATGTGAGTTAGATCAGGGGTGTTTTTAATTATTTTCCTTTTTCTGTTTTGTTCAATCATTCAGCTTATATTATACAGTATATAGATGGGACATTGCTGTACTGCCCTGAACCTCCAAGATGAATCATAAGAAAAGCCTGGCTCTGCATAATGCTTTCCAGGCATGTCTACGTATCTTAATTGAGTAGACTAAAAGTAAGCAGAAAATGATTTGCATGGGTTTCCAGCCCTTTCATACATTTTGTATGCTTCTTCACAAATTCATTACTAGAATGGGAGAGTGATTTAAATAGAATCAAAGATTTGTATCTTAAGTATCTCTCATAAAGAAAAAAAAAACAAGTCATCACGACACCAAATTAGCCCAGGCAAGGCTCTGGAGCAGCCCAAACTAATTAAGGTGTCGTGTGATTTTTGGGCTAGCGATCAAGCGGCTGCCGCCTCATCCCATTGGTAATTATGATGTCCATATGGTCAATGCAAAGCTATCTGAGCAGGGGAAATACTATCGGGCTGCTTCTGCTGTGGCTCAGCCAAAAGTTTGATCTTCTCTATTGTGGAGGCCCTGATCAGTGGGCTGAATTATTGATAGGACCCTTTCTTGAGCAGAGCACTGGACGTGCTGTAAGAGGAGGCTCGAGGGAGGCAGCTGGGGGGCAGCTCCTCAAACACAGGGCTGTCTCCATCAGCAGCATGTGAAACTCGAGGCTCTTTCCACTGTGCTGTTCTGAGTGAAGGTGCTGGTACCTTGGATGGCCTTCCATGGTTGTCACTTGAATGAAAAGAGCTGTGGCGCACCCACCAAATGTGACTCACCTCTATTCATAATGGGTACTCAACAGGACACCCATAGTAGATTGTACATCAACACAGCACCTGAGGATACTGCACTACATGCAACCCTTTTGTAGAGGTTTAGAGCTATTACTGTTATTTTCAATGTATATTACATTGGTATAAAATAAGATAAGATAACTCTTTATTAGTGCAATGGGTGGGATATTTGCAAAAAAGAATAGGTGCACCGTTCCTAGTAATACTGCAATACTTGGTTGATGCCTGGAGCAGACGGAGCAAGACCCTTTTCCATCTCCTTGTTCTAAAAATCAATTTCACACGTAGATCTCATACAGAAGATATATCAGCTATTAAACAGATAAAAACAAATACTTATTTATGTGTTTAACAAAATTCAGCACTTTTTACAGAATTTCTGGTCTTAACAAGCTATGAGTGGTAAGTATTTTTTTAAAGCTATGGGTGGTAAATAATCTAAAAAAAAGAAAGAAGAAGAGGGTTTCATGGCATGTACCCTATGCAGAAGACAGTAATACATTCGTTTAAATGTTGCATGATGTATGTATTTGTTTGTTTGTCAATTTCTCTACAACGTAACTTTCCAGTGAGCCTTCTCATAATGACAGCTCTTAAATACCAGCTGGCCTGTGTCTCATTGTTTGCTCCATATACAGTGGAACGTAACTAACCCCACTATCACAGATCAAATGGTGAGTGATTACCTTTAGGCTCTGCACTCTGAGTTTGGACTGGGTGCATTAGGTCCACTCTGGCCTATGTCCTAGCCCCTTGATCAACCGCCTTCAGTCCACACACCGCTGCAACCCACTGTTTACCTCCTCAGGCTTTAAAACTGATAGACAATGCTGGCATACAAGCTGAGTGAATCTGACAAATGGAATAGAGAAGCTAACAGAGAAGAAAAAGGTGCTTAGGTAAACTGTCTTCGCTGAAGTGCTCTCCTGACTGTGACTCACGCGCTGTGTTTAAAGTTGACTTGTTTTCGTGGCCGAGCTAAAGAAGTGGAGCACGGATGTGTCAGTAAATAAATGTGCAGCACTTGAGGCCGTGCACTAAATGAGGAGAAAATAAGAGTGACTGAGCCATCGCTAAATAGATAAATCCACTGAAGATTTTCAAAGGGCCAGGACTCTTAATATTACAGAAGTACAAAATGAATTAATTAAGGACATATAAGTCTGATTACTTTAAAAAAAGGTCTGAGGTCATGTATTTCCCATTTCTATTATGGTACTTAGTATAATACATATTAATGTTATTCAAAACAGGAAAGTAAATTATATGTATGCATTTGTAGGCTATAAATATCTATAAAATATCTATAGTAATATCAAATGATCAAACCTATACTAGTGTCAGATTTAAAAATCAACTATTTCAAATATCAAATGTCTAAATCAAATTAAAAAGAAGTTTTTGTTTCAAGTTTTTGTTTCAAATTCGGTTTTTAAATGAAAGGCTTTCAGCCTGGACTCCTTCAGACATATTGGATAGTTCAGATCATAACAACATCCTGTGATTGGCTTTTCCAATTTTTTGATTAAATTATTTTTTTTGCAGAATTTGAGAATGCCAGATGCTGTGTTCACTGCGTCCGTTTCATAATGAATTGAAATACTCCAAAATTTAAAATGAAACCTGAAACAAAAGTGATCAGTTAAGCTCCATTCAAAATTATGAATGTTTTTCCTTCTCTCCAAAAGTTACCATTTTGAAGTTCTATCAAACCATAAACAAATGCATTGAAATTATTGTTTCATGTAATATGTGCACCTCGGATATTAAAGCAATGGTTTCACTTGTAACATCAAGAAAACAGAGTGTATATCCCTTTTAATGTTAAATGTAATTAGCTGATGCAATAACTCCACATATAGAGGATATTAGAAAATGGGCAGTATTTCGCAGACTTCTAAGATGAGAAATGAACATAACCTCCTGATCCCCTATTATTTTTACCACTGCTCTAGGGAACTGGGTAAGTTCTTTAAGCAGACAAACTCTTTCACCAGTTTGAGCAGTTCTTTATTTCTCAGCCTACAGTAAATGGAAAAAATGAGCAGAGAGGCAGATAAGAAGATGTGCAGCAGAATATAATTAATTAAATGAGACTAATTAGGAACATGAGAGCAGGTGCCAGGCTATGGGCTGACAGCACAGACAGCGAGACAACATGAGAGGGAGAGGGAGAGAGAGAGAGGGAGAGAAGAGAGAGAGAGAGAGAGAGAGCGAGAGAGAGAGATGGGGGGGATGGGGGCGGAGAGAAAACACTCCGGTTAAGGGGTGTAACATGACAGGAAGAGGGACAAAACAACTTTCTGCATTTTGTCATGTGAAACCCCACAGGAATACATATGACAGAAACTGTGGACCCTAGCACCATGGGGGTCTTTCCTTTGTCTGAGACAGATTATTTTTTTGGCAATTGGAAGTTTGCATAAGCACAAGATTTTCCCCCCTAATTATTTCAGCATATGCTCAGCACTGGTGGCAGCATAAATTGAGAGAGTTTTTTTCCCTCTTCTTCTCTGCCTCTGTTTCAGGGAAAATAATCGAATCTGTTCCCCCCTCTGGAGAGCTTAAGTGAGACTTCATATTTAAAAATCAAACTGACAATACTCACTGCTTCATATACCTGCAAACTGAACTAAACCTGGTGCATTTCTGCATGCACAAAGATAATTTATTTCAATTAATAAATATACAGTGCATCTAGAGTACAATCACTGCATAATATAATATCTAAAAAAACACGCTCCCCATATTCCTAAAGCTTGTTTTGAGTTGCGTGTATAAATGTACAAATTACATGCCAATTGCACATGTTTAAGTCCTCGAGAAAGTCATTCCCAGTACCACATTCTGATATGTGTGCAGTATTTGCTATTTGCTGGTTGTTTCCTCTTGTGGTAGCAAAACAATCACCTTGTATGGACAGAAGGTCAGCTGAACTTGTACTGTACATGTTTGTTAATCAGTGACTGTGGTCAACAGAAGGTGACAGGCGAACAACACACATAAAGAAAACTTTATCAAGCAAGAGGAGAAATGTTCGTGAGCTACAGTGTGTGACAAATAGCCTAATGACCTGATGAGATGCCAGACATGCAGGTTACGTCTATACTGTGTCAGTCAGTCCAGGACCATATCTGTATTTCTGCACTACATTTGAATGCCTGCCAGTGTGGTTGTCTGTCATAGGATAACATTTCTATTGTTGTCGTTGTGTACTGTCCAAATACCTATTAACAAATTGAAAAAAATATATATTTTTTAATAATAAGACATTATACAAACTTTTATTCTTGCTCCTCCAGCTGCTCAGTGGGTTAGCATTGGGCTTATATATATACATATATAGCTCCTGGAAAAAGACCACCGCAAAAATGTTGCGGACACTGGCATTAAATGGTTGTCACACTCATAGAAATGCTGATTTAATAATAAACTGCAGTGGTCTCTTATTTTTTCCAGAGCTGTATATAGCTTAATAGTGTATTGTCGCACATCAGTCTATTCA
>JBBPCX010000154.1:17427458-17437471 GCA_037974365.1 Hydrocynus forskahlii | reverse complement strand
ACACACACACACACACACACACACACACACACACACACACACATATATATATATATATATATATATATATATATTTATAAGTATACACATGAGTAGCCTGCAGATATTAATGTACTTAATACAGACATTCAATAAAATAATGTGTACTTAAATTTAGATTTAGTTTAGTGAAAAGCAATGTAAAATATCCTCATGTAACAGAGTACAAAATAGCTGCCCGAGGGTCCTAGGGAAGACAAATCAGGGTGGGATGTGAAACTGAGCTCGACAGATCCACTGGCACTGTAATATGATGTAAACTGGAAGTGTCAGGCAAAAAAAAGCTCAGACATGAGAAACTGGATAGTATTACTTTTTACACAGATTTTGCACAATGGCACATTAAGCATTTACAGCCCATCAGTTCTGAGAAAAGGGCTTGCGCATATGTAGCCCACCTAAATATTGTTGAGTTTTAAAGTTGATCAATTTTCAGTATCAAATCAGACAAATACATCATCATTCTCTGCAAATAAAGGATCGCCCTGTTATTTAGTAAGATCAGTGATCATCTTGCAAATACTTACACAATCATCCATGAGTGCCTTGTAGTGTAGGATTTATTATTTATTAACTTGCTCCGCCAAACCTCACAAAAGAATCTCACTCATATTAAGGACTTATTTCCCCCTGGACCTAAATGTAAAATGTATTCACAGTTAAGGAATGTTAATCCTTTTAGTCTAATAAAGTAACATGTCGCTAATTAATATATGCCTTTTAATCAGACGAGCTGACATACAGGAAGACACTGCCAGGCTTCCCCCTGCTCATAGAGGCCGTGTTAATTGTTCAGATATCAGCAGTGCCATCCAAATCCCTTGGACCCTTCAATTATCCAGGGGGAGCCACTGCGCGGATTGCCTTCATCTCAAGCCGCAGCTGAAACAGGCTTTTTGTACCCATGCCATTCTTCAACACAGCTTCCTTCACCAGCACACCTCAGGGGCAATCGCCCGCCATTGCTGTTGATTTTCATTAATTTACAGACACTAAATTTGCCAGTTTGGGGCTCACCCTTCTAAACCGCGCCTGCTCCAGTGCTCCAGAGCAGCCAGAGAGCAGTGCACTCCCTTTCCTCTCCTGGCAGTTAAATTAAATGGAGTCAGCCTGATTGCTGAAAATCACAGGGCTGGGTGATAAAGCAATTAAGGTCCTCTAATTCTTTAGCCAGGAAAGGGTCGGCCCAGGCCTAGGAGATAATTAACTATATATAATGAAATCCTTTTGTTGCCTCTTTTTTGATTCGATTTTTGTTTCCTGGTGCTGCTCACAGCATAGGAGTGCAGGTCTGTGTGGCAGGGGTCTCCCCTCTGCTAGGTTGTCCAGCAGATGAAAACAGATCTTTAGTTAATAGGCTCTCTATGGACAGATGAGGTCTATTAGGAGGTTAATTTGAAAATGAATGGAGGGACCAAAAGAGAGAGGCCATGGATAGAGGCAGCACACAGAGGTTCACACACACAATGTCCACACTAGTCCAGTTCCCCACACTCCATGAGGGTTTACTGCATGCATTAGACCCTAAAATTTAAATATAGCTAAACATCAAACTTCAAACAAGACTTTACAACAAATTAAATACAATTTCAGAGTAGAGGAGGTAAATCTAGTTCATTCAGAAAGACCTTCAAACTACAGATACACATCCTCCATCTATAAAACAAGGGTTTAAAACAACCCCAAGCAATTAAAATGCATTTGTCCATTAGGTGCTTTAAGTTGCACACAAATGGGGATTTCTACACTGTAACATCAGTCCTAAACTTCTCCTTGGAGCCATAAAAAAACAAAACAGCAAAGCATTGTTCAAATGCATGGCACCACCCTGCCTCCCATTTCCATTTTTTTCCCACTGCCCAGGAAAATATGATCCGAGCTCATTGGTGTGTGTATAATGAGGGGGTTACGGTGAGCTGAGAGAGGTCGTGTAATTCCCCGTACGGGGGGACAGGCTTTTTGGGGGAGTTGGCTGAGCACTCCTGCTCTGTGATGCATGCACTCATGTGTGCCAGTGACGACCCTTCCAAATCCAAGGTCCGATTTAGGCATTGCCGGCATTAAACGCAGTTGGACTGTATCAATTTCTTCAGCTATACATATATTTTTCCCAACCAAAAACTAGAATTGATACTAAATGAATGATGTATGAAGTGGAAAAAACACGCAATAGGGAGTTTCACCATGAATAGTGTGAAGTGTAAGGCAAAGCAATAGAAGTGTCATCAAAATGAGTGTGCCAGAAAAGAGTTATTTCATTTGATGCCACAAAAGGAGCAGTTTTGATTGCCCGAAGAACCTTTCAGTTGATGTTTTCATTTTTATAAATGAGATACATGAGTGTGAAGAACCTTTAAATGGTTTAAATAACCTCCACAAAGTGGGAATCAATTAAACAACTGTACAAAACCACTTTGGAATTTTTATTCATAAAGGTGCAGATCAAAACCCGGAGGTACTCATATTGTGTTTGTATTATGCCATTATCATATTACAGTATTAATGTTCAAATATTCATCTTAAACTCTATTTTTAAAGCTTTTGCAAAAACATTGTTCATATAGTGAACAAAATACATTTTGAGGACTGCATTATGTAGTTTATGATGGAAATGTCCCATCCCCAACTTCATTAAGTGAGCCCAGTTCATCAGGGCAGCTTCTCAGATGTGGGAGTAGCCCTGCTGCAGCAAAGGTCACTGGCATTAGCATATCATTTGGCAATATGGTCAGCCATTGGGGGAGAACTTCCCAAAGGAGGTCTGCTTGTACCTCCCAATGGGCCCAAGAAGCCATCTTAGTCCAGGGTTAAGTAGCCCCACTTAATTATGATAAAGACATACGGCACAATGCTAGTGGCTCTCTGCTGGCTGTTTAAATATCCCGTATGGTCAACAATCCTTTCCCTTTGACCGCCTGACCCCTTAGGAAAGCTTCATCCATCATCCAACTCCTCACCCCAGATCATCGCAAATCATTACACCCCAGCACGGCGATGGCCACACGCGACCGTGGCCAGGATTGGGGGTAATCTGTTGAGGTGATCAATCATGCCGGGTGGCACCCTTACATCGGGGTGTGTTGAAGCCCCATTGGGGTCTCGGGGAGTGGGAGGAGTGAACCATTCCACAGAGATTGCTCAACACATGTCAACACCACTCTATCTCAGCTAAAGCCATTGGACTCACATTAAAACCCATTTAATCACTGAAAACCACCATAGACTATAATCACACAAGGGGACTTAAACACCTGGGTATAGCTGAAATGGTGTATTTTAATTCATTTCTCTTCTGTCTTCGCTTTTACCATGTTTGTGACTGAAAAAACAATCCAGACATTTGAGTATTTCACAGAAAATGTAATGCCTAAAGGACCCATATGATAGTGTTTTATTTGGGCTAAAATGTTTTCCTACTATTTGTACTATTTTCTTAAAAATATATGAGTCTTCCATAGGCTGTACAAAGAGTCCATTTTGAATTAATTATTTTTCTAATGTCACAAAGTGTATTTACATATATCCAGCTATTCAGAGTGCAGCACTTTAGCACAGCTCCATTCACAATGTAGGTATAAGGAGTGTTTCAGTGGCACAATACAGCCAATCATGGCTCATTTACATAGATCAGTCTTAAAGTCATCAGTATCAGAAACAAAATGTGGAAGAGATAGACAGCTTGGAAAGTAGTCAGATAAAAACGGTTTTGGTACATAAACACACAAAAAATGTGAAGTATAAGGGGGAAAATTAAATACAAAAATATGAGGGATAAAACCTTAAAAACTTTATAAATATCAACCAGTACCAGTGTTGTCACACAAAAACACCAGTTTTAGCCAGTTTTGAGAGAGGTATATGCCATCCGTCTGAAACAGGAGCTAACCCTCCCCCCTAGCTTTCCCCAAGCTGAAGATGAGCTAGTGACCCCACTTTTTTTTGCAAATCTAGTGCAGCGCTTTAACCCGAGGGCATGTTTTGTCATGCAACTGAGATAAGTTTATTTTGCGCGCGGCCGGCATTTGTTCCGTCAGGCGGTATGGGTTCTGGAGCCTGAGCAAGAGCAGTGGGGAGTCTAGCTCAGCACCTGCAGTGCTAGCAAGGTGGCTACGGAGACGCTTTGGCCACAGCCCAAATATCTGCCTCTACCTTCTGTGCTGTGCCCAGCCTAGGGAAAGCAGGAGGCAGCAATATTGTGGAACAAATGTCCTCTAATGTGAGCCTGCTGGTCGGAGGCTCCATTGGGGCCTGCCGCCGCACTGCCCCCGTTTACCCTTCACGCAGGCCGGCCGGCAGCACAACGTAGAGTTAAAGGCAGGCTAATGCTATGGGGACTTCCAGATGCTCCATGGCCCTAATACTACAGTCCAGCAACAAACAGGTGCTGACAGGCTTGGCCAACACTGAGCTTCAGCAGGGTGGGTATACCAGTGGGCACAGGGGGCCTGACCCGAGGCAAGACAGCCAGTTACAAATGTACTTTAAGAGGCTGAAACTGTTTAAAAATGTAGGTACCCACCTAATGTGGCCAAAGCTGTGGGTGGAAATGCTGAAAGCCTTGTGAAATAAATAGAGCTTCTCATCAGCACAGCACTAAAGTCTTTGAAGTTACACTTTATGACTCTCAGTAGAACAACAGCAATCAGAGAACCCACCCAAGACTGCTAATGTTTGCCTTGTGAGAGACAAGCTTCTTGATGGTGGCAATGTTTTTGTTTGCTTGTGCTTTTGTTGCTCTGTGACTTGAGATTCAAAGATAACAGGACATCTTTCTCAAAGTAGTTTGTAAATAAACAAGCCACGTGAACTAATTCTGTAGATATCATGTCCTCATAACCTCATGTTCTTCATATATAACATTTTCCTAGAATTACCAGTGCTGTTATTTCTTCTACATTTTTGTGCCTTCTGACCTGCCATGTCTCTGTCTACCCAAAATGTCTTATGATTGCTACAAAAGGACTCAAGTGTGCCGTTTACTTTATATATTTACTTTACTTTATATATATATACTATTTTTTTCATGGAATCATGCTTTGAAATTTGTATTTCTATGTTTTTTAAAGTTCCACTTGAGAATAAGCCCTCACTTCTGATTTAGTCAGTCATGAATAATACCAATAAACACTACAATAACATTTTGCAAACAGTTATGATGTCCATTTGACTTTGAAATAGGCTTAGATTTATCATCTGTTTTTCTTTCTTACTTTTTGTGGGAAGCAAACACTTCTCATCTGTCTATTGACCTATCACCTCATGAAGCATATACCTTAGTAAGTGAGACTACACTATGAAAGAGGACCAAAGGACTGAACAAATGAAGTGAAAACATAAAGGCAGGAAGTGTCCAGTTGAAAACAAATGGTCAGGCTTAATATCATTGTAGTGTTTGGATTGGACCTAAGCTGAGATTGCATAAAGATAGGTGTGTCTGTATTTTAAAACAGCTTAATAAACCCTGTGTGCAGAACATCAATAAGCATACTCCCCGTCCTTTAGCTATTATAAAGACCAATGCCGTGGGCCGTGTTATTGGCAGAGTTTTTGAAATAATTTTCCTGATCAGTGGCCTCACTATCAATTGGAAAGCTTCCATCTGCATTACTGTGCTCTGTAAGAGAGAGCAATACAAACTGAACGGAGC
Organism: Hydrocynus forskahlii; assembly: GCA_037974365.1. NCBI lineage: Eukaryota > Metazoa > Chordata > Actinopteri > Characiformes > Alestidae > Hydrocynus > Hydrocynus forskahlii. The sequence continues at coordinate 17,431,785 of JBBPCX010000154.1, read as the reverse complement.
TTATCTCATATGATTGGAATTTACTTTTAGTGTTCCAAAAATGACTTTCCATTTTTATGTGACTCGTTTAATTTGTGTGCAATTAAAAGCTGCAAATGCATGAAAACAAAGCAAGCACAGTGCAGCCAAGAGCCAAACGAGAGAGAGAGAGAGAGACAAAAAGACAGGGAAAGAGAGAGAAAGAGTGAGAGAGAAAGAGAAAGAGGGCACAAGAGAATGAAAGAGAGAGAGAGAGAGAGAGAGAGAGATAGGGAGTCATAACTAGGGTTGTGAGAAAGACAGCAGACTGTCTGGAAGTTTACTGATCTGCAGATTGTTGTTTCATGTCTGGATGGACTGCTTCTGTCTCAAATGAGCAGTCTGGGGCACGGCAACGCAACAGAGGGAGCGATAACCATAGCAACGGCCTAGTCCCCAGCTGTCACGCCGGAGTGGAGATGGGTGCTGTGAGCACGGAGACCACTTAACCTCGGCCACACTTCAACTTAGGGGAGTCAAGATGCTGTTCAAATCTCCACAGAACTCCACTTAATATGGAGACAATGGGCCCCCTGAGTAGACAAAGGATGCCTTTGAAACAGGCAATGAATAAATGAGCTATGCAAGGGCTCTTCATGTACATTAACTGCCTTATCAGCACCTCCGACGTCACCTTTCAAAATGAGAGAAGAGGGAAGCCAAGGCTGTGCTTGGTTAAGCTCTCAATAATGTTCACATCACATATTCATTATGATTCATGAAAATCACCAACATCCCTTTTATTTGTCACAGCCAAGAATAACCTTCATTCAGATGTGCTGTAACCTATTCAACAGTCAGCAATGACAATATAGCTCTTTCAGCTGCTGAGCGCACTAAGAAATGGGTGCTTGCCTGCCGCTGTATTCAATTACTAACCTGCATTCAATATGGGTAACTAGGTAACTAAGGTCAAGCTCACCCATAATTGACAGCATGCACAATGTCAGCAATAAGAATTTCAATTCAAAAGACTACTCACATAGCAGAAACAACACATTTATGCCATTTGGAATGGCCAGGGCACTAAGCAACAAGACAATGAGGGCAGGGAGGGCATGTTTAGTGCTGTCTTATTTTAAGCAAACTTTTGATCAAATTAATTTTACAGTTACAGATGACAGACTGACCTTTGCCTACAGCCAAGATCAAATATGCAAGAATAATATAAGAGATACGCCTATAAAAAGCTACTGCTCTGAACACTATTGATGCTCATGAGAGAAATTTCAACAGTGAAGCCTTTCCATGCCTATGCATTCTGCTTTCGTGCCACGCGTTGTGTGTTGCTAGAGGAAGACAACCTTTTTGAATCATTTCCAAAAAGCACACAAGCCATTTGTTTTCCAAATGCGTGTTTGAATGATTAATGCAGCGTAAACAATGCCACCAAACCAAATTCATAACATATGACTTTTTAGGGATTGCAAGGTTATGGGCGCCAATTTGAATATGACACTATGATGCATAAGCATTTTGTGGCATATCATAAATAGCAATTGGTATGCATCACAATTTGGAGCTTAGTAAAAGCCAGCCCACTCCTGAGAAGGTCATCTCCATATTAACATGAGCGAGCAATACTCAGATGAGTAACGATCCATTCCAAATGACAGTGTTTGTTTCTAATGACCACTTCACCCAGGCTTGCCTCATAGAAGCCTGCTGTAGTGCCACACATCAGTGGGGACACTGTTATCAATTCAGCCTTCTGCTGAATCTGTCACATGTGTAATGTAAGCATTTTTCTGCGAGAAACTTCCAATAGTGGCCATTCAAGTAGTACATGCAAGTCTACAAGTATAATGTCACAGTCAGATATAACCCCGTTTCTGATCTTTTTTTATGATTATTATATGATTTGACATCATTTAAAAACAGCAGCTCTCTGACTATTAAAATTAAGATTCTTTTCTTCCCCTTAAAAATGACCATTTTGGAGATATTAGATCATTTGTTCAGACAGCAACATCAATTTCTTTCCCATATTCTTAGTAGTAGATGTGCACCCATCATAAATTTTTATGGTCGATTCCAGTTTCTTTACATTCAAATTGCCAGAGTTGCCCATTTTTTACACTGTAAATCTAAAGCTCACAGTGGGTGGGCTAAAAGAACACATGAAACACACCATCTCATTTCCACTACATTATTTTCATACTTTAGTACAGTGCACGCCCAAATTGGCATTTGCAGTTCTTGAACAATAAATCAGATACCTTTTTAAGTAACACAAAATCAGATCAAATTTTACACTGAAGATGAGAGGCTATTGAGTACAAGTAGCATAACATTTGTGTGCAGCTCAGGTGTAACAGCACCTTTCAGAAACAACACAAGTGCAGAATAGTCCTTTGGCCTATTGCCATTTGCTGTTTTGGAGCAGAATTCAGCCATTTCTGATCCTGTCTCTGATTGTCTGGGTGTCAATTTACTGTTTCTAATCTATTTTAGTTTGATTATTTCTACATTTTGTTTTACATAAGGAATACGTCACCATACATTTGCTTTAATGACCCAGTGTTTCAGAAAAATACTACAGGCTTTAGATAACTCTTCATAAAGTCAGATGATCATACACTAGCACTAGTATTCTTCTAGAAGAAAAGAATCACTTGTTGGATAACAGATGGATGAGGCATTTACAGACATTACTTGACACACAAAGAATCTATTTCTGGGCCATTTTCTGCAACAACCAGTCACAGTCACTTGTTACTAGCCCAAATCCCTTGATACTCCATTCTGTAAAGCCCAACACATTTACATTGAGCACATGCTGGTAGGTATTTCACAGTATACACAATGAGAGGAATAACAGACAGAATCATTTTTAGGGTAAAATTTCCATTTCATTAGCATGATGTTCATGTGTGTGTGTGTGTGTGTGTGTGTGTGTGTGTATGTATGTGTGCATAACCTCCTGCTGACAGCTAAAAAGGGGATCAAACTGTATATTATGAGGAGTGAATGCAAAGTAAAATGTACAGTACACAGAGGCTCAAGACAATATGAGATCTGTCAACAAGAGCCTTTGTTTTGTGTGTGGGTGTATATGTTTGTGTGTGTGTGTTTGTGTGCATGTGTGTGTGTGTTTTTTTTTTTGTCATCCTCACAGTGATACACATTGGCAATGACAGAGGTCAGACAGGATGGCCTGTTGTTTTGAAAGGGAAAGCTGTGCATTGTTCCTTGCAGCTCCTCAGGCTAGAAGGCGTGCTCTAATCAGACTTTCTCTTCTCGCCGCTGTGGTGGCAGTGGAGGAGCTCCAGCCTGCAGCCTCCACTCATCCTCTGGGACCTTTCAATGGGCTTTAGAGGCCAAATGAGGTGCAAGTCTATTAAAAGGGAGTTTGTGTGCAGATTCTTAGCCCACAGAGGGTCTTTGCCATGTCATTCAGGTGCAGTTAATTTCTGTTTGATCAGCAACGCCCAGACACTACAGCCTGAGAGGGAAGAGAGGTTGAAAAGTGAAGTTCCCAAAAGGTTTCACCGAGAAGACCACAGCCCAGAGTTTTACATTTGAAAACTGAGCAAAAGCTGTGTGTCACTTTATACACTGCCCTGGCCACTGGTCAGTGTATATGTTTTTGTATACCTTTCATGCCACTAAAGTATGTTATGTTTCTCAGACATGCTTCTCATCAGGTTAAGCCATAAATAAAACTATCTAAATGGAACAAGAGATTTTTTGTAACGGATTAATTTCTGAGGAAAGGTATGTAGTGTTTTACTTGCATAAAATGTTTAAGCCATACTACATGTATTTACAGAAATGGTGAGAGGAGGGATTCATTCCATTACTACCACTTATTGAAAAATACTGCTGTTTCATTTGGATTATGTTGCAATATGATTTGTTAAATTCCGTTAAAGGAAGCGATACAAATGAGTTCTTGTGAGTGTGCACACTTACAAGTGAAACTGAGCTACAGTGCTTGCACTGTATGTGTGTGTGCGCTTGAATATGTATGTGTGCGGATGTGAGGTTGTATGCATACACATAAAACATGGGGCCATATGCCTTGCTAGCTGATGAAGGAAAGACAAATTAAATAGACCCTGTTTATTCATATGGAGGACTGAGATGAAAAATGAACTGCAGTAAGTAGCACGTTTTGGAGGACATAGTCGTCACACAATTCATTATATAGGAGTGCCTGTGGGTCATCATGCTTTATCTAAATCAGGTGCTAGCCCATTTTCTCCCATACCGCCAGGCAAGAGACATGTGTTCTTTGATTAACCTACTTCAGAATGAGTCTTCAAGACTTGCCCTTTGTATGTAATATCCTTCAAAAAATTATCTA
>JBBPCX010000154.1:17395239-17427358 GCA_037974365.1 Hydrocynus forskahlii | reverse complement strand
TAAAAAAAAAAATATATATATATATATATATATATATATGTATATTCTTGGTCAAATAATCTACATGGGAACTAACAGATAAAAGTAGCACTTCTATTTCAGTGTCAAGCTAAAGTCTAGTTGGTATAATATGAAGGTACAGAAAGAACAGGTAGTGAATCTATTACTACATTTTGGTGTGTAGTGAGAACAACATTTTAGACATAAGCTTTTGTACCTGACATACAGTTCCACTGTGGCTTTTTACTTTTTCCTTCAAGAAAGGTTCTGATATAATAGAAGGTAATCTGCACTTCCTCCAGATTCATTTTAAAACTGGCTGCATGGTTTTGCCCTTGAAGTCCTGATGGATTCCAGTGTTTGCACAGCTCAGGCGTTGTTTTTGTAGTAAGCCATTGTAATTCACCATAAGCCACTGACATGCCTTGATCCAAAATGGACTTTAAAAAAAGAAGGGAGGAGGGGTAACGTGACAAGAGGCAGCAATCTAATTCACCCAGAGCCAGACTGTCAGGGCTAATTACACGTGATTGTGAAAGTGCGCCTCAGAGCCGAAAAATTTAATTTGCTATTGATTTGCTACTTAAATGCCTCACGTCCATTCTTATCATTATTACATGGAAGCCACACTGCCAATATGTAGAGAGACCAGACACATCAAAGCACGAATCCAGGCACAAGGTGCTTTCTTTAGCAAAAATCAGCACGAACAACGTATTAATCCTTATTATCAACCTGGCCTCAGTATCTGACACCTCAGCATGTCAGTGCTACATGTACGATGTGGGGCAAGAGAACAAGCTGATTAACATTCATCAAAATTTAATTTAATTGGGCTCTAAGACTTGGAATATTTCATAAATTACGGTCACTTATGCTAACAGCATCAATGAAAACGTGTATAAAAAACTATTGCCATTTAAATATACTGGTGGACACATTTAATGCATCTCCCAAATTAGACATGACAAGACAAATCTTTAATCAAACAACTGGGTTTCCTGATATGCAAAAACAAAGAGATGGTGGGAAGGAGTGCTGCATCAACATACGATATGCTAGTGATGGGAAGAAAACAAGTAGATACATTACAATATATATGATTATATACATATATATAAATCATAGATTATGATTTGGGCTAGTAACATATATATAAGAAAACATTTTAAATGTTGCTTTGTCTGTTTTAAAATTATGTTTTGCATCAGTGAGAAGTTTAGTAGAAAGAAAAATTTTTGGAGACATAGTTAGCTGCCAAAAGTAATAAACTGCAAAATATTGCATAATGTCACCACAATACTGTCAAAACCCTCCAAAACAGACCTGCAATCCATTTGCATTGTGGCATATTTAGTAATGCGAGGCATTTAGTGATTCCATATTAAATACTTTACTAAATGGAACGTAGGCCACCATTTCAATTAATCAGAAATGGAGACATACCTTCTTCTCTGTAAACAGTGTAGACCTAATATGGACTGTTTCCGTGCACAGTGGGTCTAGTGACTGGCTGCAACTTATTTTCTTAGCCCTAGTTTTTCAAAAAGGCAGTCCTGTTGCAATCTCTCTGTTTCCAAATCAGTTCTACATCAAGTTCTCTTGTGCACAGTTGGGTAGTACTTAGAGTACAGCCTCTGCAGCTACAAACATATTTTCTCTGAATCAATGTTCAAGAAATTTGGCGAAATCAAAACAAGCAAACTGCTTTTGTATTATTTGGAGCTTAGTTTTGCCCAAAGACAACAAGTGTTAACTCGACAGCACGTTTACTGTAGTGGGCAGCTGACAGATTGTTCCTTGCTATTTTGACCATTTAACAATTGCTACAAATGTTACTGAATCTAATGTAAACATGTTAGATTTGCTGTTAAGAATGATGTTACATCACACATTATTTATTGTTTTATATACACATAAACACACAAACACCCACACCCCAATACACACACACACATGTGCCCACAGACACAAACACGCACACACTCACACACCCACACACACAGTAAAGGTCCACATTGTGCCCCTAAAATAGCTGTGATCCAGCGCTGAGCTCTGAGATACGGACTTGCATGTGTCTTTTTGTTCACTGGAAAATCTAGAGCAACACCGTCTCATCTCACTGTATACATGTCTATAGCTGAGATGACAAAAACGTTCCCTTTGACATCTAGCCTGTTCTCAGTCTATGGGGAAATACTGAAGTGCTACTAACTATGGACTAACAACACATTCTACTTACACTGGTCAGCCATAATATTAAAACCACTGATAGGTGAAGTCTGATGGTCACTGACTGAAGATCTTGTTACCATGGCACCTGTCCAGAGGTGGGATATTTTAGGCAGCAACTGGATGTGTTCGATGCAGGAAAAAAGGGCAAGCATAAGGATCTAAGAGAATCTGACATAGACTTAATTGTGATGGCTAAACAGTGTTTAAAATCAACCAAAAGTGGTTAAAGTGAAGGACAACATCTTCTTCCATTGTTCTATGGTTCAGTTCGGATGGTCAGTTCTGATGTTCACTGACAGCCAGTGTAGGCACTTTTCGAGAGTAGACAAGGGTCAGCACAACTGAAGTAGCTCTGACAAAGAGCATGGCAAAATTATATCAAGAATATATTCACTGTCAAACTAAATCCTGTAATTAATTGTTTTGTTTTTTTTATCTCCATTTTAAACTGCCAACTGCCTTTGACACTTTGTAAAAGTTTATGATCAATGGACCATAAAAATGTTGTCAGTACTCTTATCTTGTTACATTTTACATGCATTAATAACATAAATGAAAACTTTATTTCCTTTTCTATAGTTAATATTTTAGATATACAGTTTTGTCTTGACAGCAATAGTATGTTTGCTCCTATGATTTCCTCCCTGTGATTTCCACTTTTTCCCAAATTGTTTCTATTTGAAAGTGTTTCCTCAGTACTCTTGGCTATCTCCCTATCTGTCTCCCTGTAGTGTGTTAAGCTCCCAGACTCTTCACTTATGTTAAACTGCCTCTTAACCATGTGTTTTAATGATAAGGCTGACCAGCTTTGTGATTTGCTAAGTACCACACTTCCTCCCCTTCCTGCTTCATCTCTACTGACATTTGTGGAATATAAAATTCTAAACCGCAAAATGGATGCTAACGCTGACAAAAAGGCCTTATGATTTGTTGAGCAAGCAATAACAGGCAGCTGATGAATATTTTGAAGAGCTGAATGGTATTTATCGAGCGGCTGGGAGGCACTTGAGGGGGAGTGGGTGTGTAAGAACAGGGGAAGTGTTTTAAGAAAGGGACGAGGCAGTGGGTAATGCTTGAGTGGTTGTGAATTAGAATTAGTGGCATAAATTGATTGCTATAAGCGGGATGGCAGACTGGCGGGATGTTCTACCTGCTCTTGATTCCTAAAGATTTCCCTTCATCCAGCATCACCTGCAGCTCCTGCTCACTCTTCAAAACCGTGTCACACACACGGTTCTTTAATGACTACTCTTTGCAAGAGACTTTTCCCAAGCGTTACATAGCTTTGGAAGTAGACCCCATGTAACGATTAGGTTATATTTTAAGTTATGTTTTAAACCCTTGGTGCAGATTTGCAATGGAATTAAAAGTTTGGGGTTTTTTTACAGGTCAGCGTCTTTGATGATCTCATTTATAAAGAAATTATAACAAATACTTACATTCTAGTGTCTGATTCATGTTTTCCACCCGATGATTTACACAATTTCTAGATGTTATAAATAACAACTGCTCTAAATTCCACATTTTTACTAGTTCAGAGTTCATTGTTTATTTATATGTGTGTATTGCATGTGTCTTTTTGTTCACTGGAAAATATAGAGCAACACCGTCTCATCTCACTGTATACATGTCTATAGCTGAGATGACAAAAAAGTTCACTTTGACATCTAGCCTGTTCTCAGTCCATGGGGAAATACTGAAGTGTTACTTACTAACTATGGACTAACAACACATTCTACTTACACTGGTCAGCCATAATATTAAAACCACTGATAGGTGAAGTCTGATGGTCACTGACTGAAGATCTTGTTACCATGGCACCTGTCCAGACGTGGGATATTTTAGGCAGCAACTGGATGGGTTCGATGCAGGAAAAAAGGGCAAGCGTAAGGATCTAAGAGAATCTGACATAGACTTAATCGTGATGGCTAAACAGTGTTTAAAATCAACCAAAAGTGGTTAAAGTGAAGGACAACCTGTAAACTGGCAACAGGGTAAAGGGAGGCTTACAGTTTTCTTTTAGATCATGTAGACAGGTGGACTCATGTAATTCGCTTACCTGTGGAAGAGCTGGAGGCAATATGATGTTCTGGGCAGTGTTCTGCTGGGAAACCTTGGATTGCTTTGGCCAAACTGGACAGAGGAGTGTACCACCTACCTAAACGTTGTTGGACAAACTATTCTGATTCACTGAGGCCCCACTTCACAACTTACAGCACACCCTTCAAAGGTCTAGTGGAGATTATGCCACCTTAAGTCTGAGCTGTTTTGACAGCAAAAGGTGGGCCTACACAATATTAGGTGGTTTTAATGTTATGGCTGGGCGGTGAATATTTACTGTATTTACTGTATAACATCAGTAAAAAAAATCTGTGTTTGGGGGGAAAAAATGAAGGTCAATCAATAAAATAATGAAAATAAAGGCATATTGTAATTCTAAAAAAAAAACAGTTATATTACATTTGTAATTTATTCAGAAGAACACGTGGGTAAGTGCTCCAGTGGAGCAAGTGCTGTTTGAAGAGACTTCAGGCTAGAAACAATGGACCTAGGCGACTTCAGAACTTCAGTGATGATCCAGAAGGAACAGTAAAATGCAATTTTTGTCTGCATTATATGAAACATATGTTGTTGTATATAATGAACATGCATATAATGCAGGACATGGCTTTAAATCAATGAAACAAATGTACAGCAGCCAAGTATGACAACTCAGTGTTCTACTACTTTCTTTGCACTGTAAAGAACAGCACAGCTCAAATTTCTCAGTGTGTGTGTTTTGTGTGCTGTGTGTTTGCCCCCAGAGACTGAAGCTGCCAGTGTAAAACCACTCCAGTATTTGTTGTCAGGGCTGAGGTCACCAGACCAGTATTGACCTTTGCAGGCCTATTTCGGTGATGGGCATTTGTCACTCTGTGGAGGCCGATGTGCTGTAATAGATTATTGACCAACACACAAGTCTCATCTCACCATGTGGTCTGAGCCCTGCTGCTTTCTTTATTACTACAGAGGAAGCCTCCAGCCATGGAGAAAGAACCACCTCATCCACATTTCACACTTCAAATGCTGAATTACACACATAATGCAGAGTGTAAGTTAAAGGAGAGGACGCTGCTGAAACATGGCTGCTCATTTCAGCATGGGTAATGCTCTCTCTAGCATCGCAAGACACATGTAACTGCACTTTATCTCATACACCCAACTGCCTCTCCTTTGGGTGACTGACTGAAAAAGGACACAGTGCAAGTTCCATGCTGGCTATAGCTTTAAGTATAAATCAATTGCCAGTGCACAAGAATAGAGAAATGTAGAGCAAAATAAACCAAGTAAGGAAGAAAGACAGAAAAAGATGCAGGGATTTGCCCCATATTGTGTTTTGTTTTTGGCACAGTCTGGAATTTTTAATTGTATGATAATTCATCTCAGAGCTCTAATTTACCCCCCACTGTTTGCTTTATATGTTGGACCATTTTGTGAACCATTCCCCAGAATGCTAAATGAGCTACCAGTTAAAAAAAGCCTGTCTTCCAGCTAAAGCACATATTTATGGGCATATTTGTTAGCTTTTTGTCAACACTAAACCTTTGGGCAAATGAGTGTCCGTATGTGATGTTTTCCGGTCTATGAAGTTCAGTGTACTTCAATTTTGCTTTCTATCTCCATATTCATAAGAATTACACTCCCATATATGTGGCTCTTTTGTGGTACTGTATTATTACGCAATGATATTAAGACTTTAGCAGTTCTGTAAAAAAACAACAAAAAAAAAGCAAGAGCAATACACATGATAATATTCCATTCCATAAACGAGAAATATCTCTGTTACCACACTGGTAAAATTACAGTACGTAAAATGTTTTAGTACGTGGAGCAAAACGAATTATATTTAAAGTAATATGATATTGAATTTAATCAGTACTACCCAGCACTACATATATCCATATTTGTAACACTACAGCTTCACTGCTGTGTATTTCTTATGCAAATAAATATCCAAAATGAATGGCAGCTACTGGGCCTGTGGCAAATGAGCCTCTACTCCCAGTGTCCACAGCAGTGTGATATTTTTGATGTGGCACTCCAGGTCTGCAATATGTCCCTGCTCTCTTGCACCGTGTAATAACTACCCGCTGTTCAGAGTCTTCGGCTCTGTCTGTCAAACAATTCAGGGACATTTAATATTATTTTACCATTGCTTATTTAACCGCAGGAGGCCTATTAATTTCACTGGGCTCTATCCTCTCTAGAGGCTATCAATGTACAGCGAGTGCCCCATTATTTCAATATATTTACATCTGTGGTCAGTGAATAATAGACTAATAGTCTCCACCAATAATTCACCATGTTCGGCTAAAAACACTTCACACCATTATCCCCAGAGCACTTGCTGCATCAACTTCTCAATCAAAAATATTAACATTATGTCGGTAACATTAGTAAATGTGTCTCGATGATTTATTTTACTTCTTTAACACTTCCAGGGGGTCTATGGCAGCAGATTGCTGCAAAGGAGTCTGCAGTAAGATGAATCTGGGCTATTCTTGGCATGGTCCCAAACATGTTTGACCCTTTGGGTGAACTACATCCCCATCTATAGCGCTAGGCTAATGGAGGTTTATTTTCTATTGGACGCTACATTCTCCTGGCACGGATCAGCCTGGATTGACTGGCTGCAGAGGCAGTGCCAACAGAAAACATCATAGAATATTAACCCTTTTTGTTGTCTGGCATCAGCACCAGATGGTGCAGTACATCGGAGCATGGTAACAGCTGTCAATTTCAAGGTACTGCCTCTAGTGGAGCCTTTTTTTACTCACAGGGAGTGGGAGAGGGTTTTTTAAAACATAATAAGCGAAACTGAATCAGACTGCTTCATTTGGGAAGCAGAAACAGCCTGGCCAATTCCCTACTGTAAAAAAAAAAAAAAGAACTACAGACACGTATCAGTAGCACATGCAAGCATATCCACGCTGGCTGGGCTGGAGATGTGGTGTGTTAGAGGGGAGAAGCCAGTGGAGGTTTGCCCTACCTCTTGAGAGCACACACAAACACACACATACACACACACACGATGAACACTGGGCCCAGCTCCCTTGAGTCACTGCTGACTCCTTTTAAATTAAAACTGAGTCTTCCAAATAAATTCCTCATTGTGAGCCCTCAAAGCACAGGAAAGTTGCATTTCGCCCAAGTGGCGGCTTGGGAATTGTCCTCCTAACCCACTCCCGATTCTCTGATTTACATGATAAAAGCAGAGGCTCTGCAAACTGGCCCTGGAGCAGCGCTGCTTTTCATTTATTCATTTCTTTACCAACATCACTTGCCTTCCATCTGAGGCGAGTGAGGAAATCATAGGAGCAATTTAGATTTGGTTTAACATACTCCCAGCGAGAAGGGAAAGGGAATTGCCTCTGTGTAGACTTTCTCCCTCTCCACTCACACCTGGCAGCTCAGTAGAAATCTGAGAGGGAATGGGCTGGAGAACACAGCATTGCCTGACCTGTCAGTCAGTATTGCAACACAGATGCTGCCCCATTATTGCTTTAAATGTTCACCAATCAGCCATAACATTAAAACCACTTGCCAAATATTGTGTAGGTCTCCCTCGACTCCACAAGACCTCTGAAAGTATGCTTGGAATTTGTCCAGCGTATCCCACAGCTTGGAATTTGTCCAGCATATCCCACAGATGCTTAAACAAATTATGACTGAGGGAATATGGAAGCCAAGTCAAAACCTTCAACACTTTGTCATGTTCCTCAAATCATTCCAGAACATTTTTGTTGTGTGTCAGAAAAATGTTCATTAAATCAGGCCACCTTCTTCCATTGCCCCATGGTTCAGTTCTGATGCTCATATGCCCACTGTAGGTTTTTTCAGAGATGGAATCAGCATGGGCACTGCAACAGCAAGTTCCAATGCACTTTGTGTTCTGACACCTTTCTATCTCATAGCCAGCCTTAATTTCTCAGCAATTTGTGCTGTAATAGCTATTCTGTTGGACTGGACCAGATGGGCTAGCATTCACTCCTCACCCAGATCAATGAGCCTTTGATCCCGTCGCCTGTTCTGGTTGTTCTTCCTCAGCCCACTTTTAGTAGGTACTGACCACTGCATCCCAAGTACACTACACAAGACCTGCCCTTTTGGAGATGCTCTGACTTAGTCATGTAGCCCGTGTGAAAGTTGCTAAGATCCTTCTGCTTGTCCATTTTTCTAGCTTCCAAAAGATCAAATTCAAGAACTGACTAATACATCCCTTGATGGGTGTCATTGTAACAAGATAATCAATGTTACTTTAATGATTAGGTTGAGGCAAACAGGATACAAACCCAAGCTCTGAGAATGTTTAATAAACAAAGAAAAACACAAATATCAATGAGGGGTCTAGAGTACGGAAAAACATTACATTATAATACAAGATTTAACAAAGACACAAGCAAAGCAGCACAGCAAGAGATAACAGTAAGTTTTTTTATTTCTATGGGAGGTTTTACAAAGAATCCACAAACACAGACAGAAACATAGGCGGTATATACACTTATAAGGGAAAAGAGAACACCTGGACAGGGGCAGAAACAGGAGCAAGACACAGGTGGACACACTAAGGAGCAGGCAGGACAGGGGCAGAGACTGACATCGAAGCAACAACAAACTCACATGGCAGATGGACACATGGCAGGGGTAAACAATGACATAGATATGAACACAGGGGAGAAGAAAAAGCCAAGAAACAGGGGAAAAGACAAAAGGAGAACATTAGGAGATCATTGCAAGGAGACCATCATTTTGTCTGTCAGCGGTTTTAAAGTTTTGCCTGATCAGTTTATATTATCCCTTCTTTTTAACTCAACTTACCTTTGACAAAATATGGCACATTTAAAGTTGAACAACAACACAAAAATATCACTGGTTACTGACAACTGATTGCACATGTCATTTGGATCAGTTGTACAACTGTTCACTCATTTTCATTAGTTGTAATTGTAATTGTATATCCTTCTTCCAGACTAATTCACATTTGACATAAATTTACCTTTAAAGTAAATTGGCAGCATAGTAAGAAAGTACTGAAAGATGATCATACAAATCACCTGACTTAATCACACACCTGATTTCAGCACATTTTAACACGCCCTGCTCGACTCTAATATAAGGCCCAAAAGCACACACTCAATTGCAACGGAGAAAGTTTCACGTAAATGGACTACATCAATTCCACCCTTGAAGTAAACCAATAGGGAACTGACCTCGACTTCCTCATCATCTGAGATGGCAGCCCTCTTTAAATGCCTGTCTATCTCAGCCCTCTTCCCTGAGTTCTATTGACGTCCACACATTCCACAGCTTGCAGAATTCTGCACAGAAGTCGCAAAATAAATCAAATTTTCTGATTCCATTTCCTCAGTGCACAAATATCCCTATTTTCAACAGTATTAATTTGGTTTACATTATTAATTTGGTTATTCAGCATATGCATTTTATAGTACACTGTGTTTGATGGACTGTTATTTAAGCAAGCTACAAACCAAGACATAACATACTTAATGCCTTTAAATACCTAAATTAACCTGAGCCCAAATATTGTACTCTGGCTCTAAGGAAAGGATTGTGTTGAAAAACAATGGAAACCTTTTTTCTGATCAAGACAAATAACAGAATATTATTTACATAAATATGTTCTTTGAGTTTTAATTTTCAAAATTAGCATAGTTTACTGTTCAGATTCTCAATGCAGCCCTCTAAGCCCCCCCCCCACCCCCTTCATTTATCTTAAATGGTATCCTCCCCCAGAAAGATTAATTGAGGCTGGAATAAAACAAAATGGCTCCCAGGGGGTGGACGACTGTTTGTTATTCATGTTGGTCTGAAAACGGCAACAGTAAATCCTCTAAGTTGTTGTTAAGCTGAGGGTATTACCATATGTGTGCCATTTCCATAGAGTGACAGCCCCCTTGGATCAACTGGGGACTATTGATCCAGCAGCACTCCATTTCAAGTTAATTGTGCTTGAAATGAGGTGCACACTCCCGAGCATACCTTTGTTTGAAAGGTGGTTATTTATTTTTATTTGGCCGGATGTTGATATCTGAGAACAGGAAATATTCCCTATTCTGACCATTCTTTGCTTTACAAATGTAGCAATTAGCGTCCTCAAAACTGTCAATAGGTTGAGTGTCATTTTGTTCCAGAGATGTCTATTCAGACAAAACATTCTTAATGGCCACTCAAAAGGATTCTCTTAAGTGAGCAGTCACAAAGCAGCACTGACAGATTTTAGAATTAAAACCCTAATCTTTTATATTTCATGTCAAGTTAAGTCAAGGAGGTTTATTATTATTTCAACCATACACACCATACACAGTAAAATGAAACAGCTTTGCTCCAGGACCAGAGTGCAACGCAAGAGTTACACAAGGCCACACAAGGACAGGACTACAAAGAGTGCAAAAAGAAAGAATATCCAAGACTTTAATACACAAGAGAAAACAAAAACAGAACAGCATACAGTACAGCCAACAAGAAGCAGAAACAGGACTGAGGATGAACACATGAGTAATTTTTTACAGCATTGTACAGTTTGAATTACCAGCAACAACATAGATAATACCTTTATAAATATAAATAAGGGAATGATTTGATGGTGGTGATTGTGGTCTGTGTATGTGTTAGGGGGGTGGTCAGGGGCTGCAGCAGTTCAGGGTTCTTGTTTATGGGTTTGTATATGTGTGTCTGTTTAAGTGTATGTGCGTATGTGTGTCTTAAGGAGTGAGAAACAGTTCGGTTCACGGGTATGATGGCTGTATGATTTAGTTAATCATTCACTGGTCTCTTGGTGATTGATTTTCTACACCAGCGTTTTAAATTCTAAAAAAGAGGGAGAAAAGCAGCCAGAAGCGCCCCTTGACAAATCATTTGCAAGCTGAGGTAAACACAAAAAAACAGTTGTGTCGAACTCAGTCGTGTCTCTAAGAGCAGCATAATGTGCCGTCACTTATATAACACTTCCTGGGGATTTTCTCCAAGAACCCAGTTTAGCGTTAATTCCTGATCAGAATGAAATGCGTCTGCTGTAGAAACCTCACTCAGGTGACTGAACCTTGTCTGAGACACCACCCAGAGAATATGAGTCGAAGCTTTGTGCACTGTATAATCTCTGTCATCATTAAGGCCAAAGCCGATTAGTGTATGTGACACGAGCGAGGCTGTGTACCTTCGGCTTCTGACAAAGATGCACAGAAACAGGATGCAGAGGAGTAAAGAAAAGCACTTTCTCATTAGTTAAAGAGGGAGAAGGGGAGAGAAGGGGGAAAAAACAGGATAAGCTCAGTTACAGACCAAACAGTGGCACTCTCTTGGATTAGAGTCCTAAGTGGCTGTGGCTGGGTAATCCCCATCGAGAGACAGCAGTGAATAGGAGGGAAATGAGAGTGGATCTAAAACAGAGAAATGACAGAATATGACCCGCTCCTCTAGTATGGTAGGGTTTCTTCGAAGGCACACCGAGCCTTAGGAAACACCTCCTCTTCTTATATGTTTAGAACAACTCCTTCACCAGGCTGGCATGTTTAAGGGCCTATATCAGAAGTAATATTAGATCTAAACAAATAAAAGGGGTGTAATGGATCGCATTAAATGGACAAGCATACTGAGATGGGATTTAATTTGCATGCCAGATTAGCCTACTACTGGTAGCACGGTGGCCTCAGGGGCACCCCTTCCCCATTATTAATAGGATCTAGTCCCTTAAAATCCATTAAGTCAATTGAACAAACCCATATATAATCTGATTTCAAATCCACCATGAAAATGTTTAACCAGTAGCCTTTGCCCCAGGCTGCCTTTTCCAGCAGCTGAACGCCATGCCAAGCAAAGACTGCTGCGGCCAACAACCCGCGGAGAGCAGTCCACAAAGGAGAAAGCTAAGCCCTGACTCGCTATGCCATGTACTGCAAGGGAAAACAACCCTTCATTATCCACAGTATAGCACGTATTAAAAGTACTTTCCTCATCACTACATTACAACTCCAAGTCCACACTGTGTGCACTACATAGATATTCATGTTTAATGAACATCATATAACGAAAGGACGCTTCATATACATATCCTTAAAAACAGAAGGGTTCATGAAGTGTTCTTGGCTTGAATGTATGGTTCTACGACAACCTTTGTAGAATCTTTACAGAAGAGGGATGCTCCTTTAATTTAAAAAGGTTCTTCACACTCAAACATCTGTTGTTCTTTTTTATACCAAATCCAATAACCTAAGTTTTTTCTTTTTATTAAAATTATAAACGATTTCAAAAGAGTGTGAGGTGCAAGACACTGGAGAAGAGAAATATCACATTTTAATACAAAACCTTACTTACAAGCACGGTTCGTTCTTCAGTCATCCATTGAAAGTTTGTTTTGAGTAACCAAAAGTGGTCGTAACATAGCACTGGTCACTTTTTGGTTCCGTTTACACCTTTATTTTTAAAAGCACAGTTTTATTAACAGATGTGCACACTGCCTTATAAACACATAAAAGGTCCTAAGTAGTAATTGGCTTTAATCTCATGTCTATCACACGTACAAACATGCATTATACGTCAAAAAGTATCCACACACTCATTTAAATCAGTGAATTCAGCTACTTTACGGCACATTCATCGCTAACACATGCATTCAGTTGTGCACACACAGCTTGAATAATCTCGATAGCTTACCATGCCCTGTGCCAAGCATCAGCTAGAGGGGTATAAAGCCCTGTCCCCAGCACTGGGATGGGAAGCAACGGAACTGCATTTTCTGAAGTGATGGAGCTCCATTCATTACCTCTGAGGTGAGTCACCTGATCTTAAAAATGCCCTTGTAGCTAAATGTACTTAAATACTCACAGCAATGTTCCCACATCTAGTGTAAAGACTTCCCAGAGGACTAGAGACTGTTACTGCAGCAAAAAAGTCAGCAAACTTACTGACATATAGTGCAGTTCTTTAAAAAACATCCATTATAAGGAACTTCAAAGAATCAAAAGTGCTTCTTCAATGGTTTTGCTGCAAGGAACTGTTAGTGGCACTTTCAGTTTTTAGAGTATAGGAGCTTTCATACATTTGATATCATTTTATTTTGAGAAAACAGCAAAGACTTACACTAAAAGCAAAAATAAACAACTGAAGGCTTGACTTTTTTAAAGCTTTGCCTGAATCTCATGACAGCAAAGCCGCAGGGATGCACAGCTATGTAAGAGATGAGCAGGCAGAGTGTGTTGTGTATTAAAGAGGATGGAAGGGTGTCTACTGGCAGCTGTTTGTGGGCTTGGTGGAGCTCACTGCTGGAGGCACTCTGCTCTGTGCCCCCAGCACACACGGCCTGACATGGTCAGGGTCATGCCTGAGTGCCCCGGCCTGCCGCCCATTTACAGCTGCTCCCCCGTCCATCTCTCCCTCTCTCGCTCGCTCTCTCTCCCTCTCTCTCTCTCTCTCTCCCTCACTCTCTCTCAGTTGGGGCAACTGGGGGATAGACAGTCAGAGAGAATAGATCCACACTGGGCAGCTGCACAGGCCAGGAGGACGAACTCATTTGGGGAAAATTCATGTAGTTTATAATTGGGGCCAGAACTGGAGGGGGATGTGGACAATGTTTCAGAAAGCCAACATGAATGCATGTATTAGGCTCCTCTTGTTTCTGTTGCTGACATGAACAGACAAGTGCTTTTTGTTTTTCCATTTGTCCTCTGCAAGTCAAGAGTGAATTAAAAGAAATGTAGGGCACCTAATTTTTTATATATTGTTACCTTTTTAGAAAATAATCAGTATATTCCAATTATTCCAATATATTTCCATTGTCATAAAAATATATCACATCTCTGAAATATTAACTTCACAGCAGACTAAAAAACAAAGGTGCCATAGTCTTATAAACAAAAGCATGTTGCCATGGAAAAACCTCTTTTGGAACACTTTTATAGGAGAAGCACTTTTGTATATAAAATGTAAGAGCATGTTTTATATGAAGGTTTTTTAAAACTTGAAAAGTTTCTTCAAACATCTTTTTTTCAAACATGGTTCTTCGGGGAAGCAAAACCAGTTCCACTATGGAATCACTTAGCAATTTGTGGCAACTTTTTAGTGTAGTGTAGTGTAACAAAATTTTATATTATACTGTATTTGAAGTATTTTGTACATTTTGGCCATTTGTACTGATCCACTTATTAAAGAACTGGAAACTGAAAAATGGAGTAACTAGGCTTAAGATATAACAGTGATTATATACAACATCAGTTCATGAGCAAAGTCATTTAAGTCATAATGGTAAAGCAGCCCCTACTCCACTCTACTGCTTGAAATTCATTTGATGTAAGACTACCAGGAAAAATGCCACATAATAACTTTCCTTGTATTACGACTAAATACTGACATGCTGTTTATTCACTATTTCATGCAAAGTTTTTATAAGGTCTGCCAGCTGCTTCCCTCTCCAATGGCGCATTATGAAAATACTGATGTTGGCCCTGAATTACATCTGTGTTCTTTTCCTGTCTGAATCCCATTAACATATAAAGTACTGCAAGAGCGAGGTTTGATAACAGTTCATGCATTAACACACAAGGGAGGACCGTGCATCCCTGCATTTCAAACACCAAACGCTCCCAAGTGCCATGTTGTATCAACAGAATCTTGCAAATCAGAGCCGCTTTGTCTCCTTCCTGGAGGAAGCCCCCCCACCACCACCATCCCCCTCCTGACAGCTGACCGTAGTGCAGTTTGCCCATCACTGATTAATAAAATCTCCATTCTCCCAGCCGGCACCCAACCGGCACACACACGTTGTCTTTGGATGTTGACAACAACATCAGCGAGCAAACCATTCAGCGTGGCTACAATAGCACTGAGAACTGAATGAGGCTCCGCGGTAAGCATCAGCGCTCATTTCATTTGTAAAACAGCAACCACAAAAAAAACCCTTAATCGAACGAAGCAATTAGTAGCCTTCCTCCTGAGGACTTTGCTTTGCCCCTAACCTTTACACAACGGTTTATGTCAAAGGATTTGTCACCTCCACTGTGAAGCCTTCTCGGCTTTTCAAAAATACACAATAGGAGGAAAGAAAGAAAAAAAAAGTCCTCCAATCTTCCACTGAGGATTTGGGCACTTATATAACTCCCAATTATCAAAACTTCTCCAGGCAGCCTCACAGCCCTCTGCTCTGTTTATATGACTCACAAAATATCTAATACTCAACTGTGTATAATGCCAGTGTGGCCACATGACTGCAGCAAAGGCTCTCGCACTTTCTGCCCCACTGAGTCAGGCATAATGGGTGTCTTGAAGGCTCCAGGCTCAGGCCAGCAATGCTAACAAAGCCTCGGTGGCTTGCAGGGAAGAGCATGTCTTCAAGCAACTTGCCAAAAACTCATTTTCAGGAGCACTCAGGGATTTCTGCAGGATGCTTTGGTAGTGCCATGACATGTCCGGCTTTAGATATCATGGCACAGGGGGATTTGAGAATGCAGCGTAAAGTGTAAAGTACCAAAATAAATGGTTTGAGGATATTTACTTAAAAAAAAGCAACTTGAAAGAATTTTTCAAAGGTGATTTAACTTTAGGATAATCTGACCACTGCTCCGATTAGGCTGAATATTCCAAACATTTAAAGGAAAAATAAATAAATATAATACATTAAAAATATATATAGATGCATACATACATACTACAACTACTACAATATCCAAATCAGTAATAATAATAGTAATAATAATGTAATAACGTATTTACTAACCAAACCAACACAATGTGAGCCAAACTAGCCATACTCTGCAAAAACAGAAAATAACCCCATGCCATACACCTGTTCTTTAAGGTCAAATTACATCTGGATGAAACATGGAAATCAAGAGAAAAAAAAAAACAGGCTGGGGAGGCATTATACTTTATACCCCCTACCCTGTCTCACTGACCAGGTCTCCTTCACTTTCTGTCTCCTATTCTCTTCCTCTCTCATTCCCTCTCTCAAGCCTTGACTCTTGTCTCTCTCGAGGGCCACATTAATGTACCTGTTTACCTGATGGGTGGTCTTGAGCCGGGCTCAAATAAAGCCCCTTTCCCTGCAGATCTAAGTGTAGAGTAGCTGCTAATCCGATTTCAGGAAACAGCCAAGCCGCCCTCTAGCTTCCCAGCTTATTTCTACACCACTGTTGGAAAGAGGTGAGGGACAGAGGCTGGGGCGGTGGGGGTGGGGGGTGGGGGGTGGAGGGGGCAGAGTGCATCATTCAGCAAATATTCAAAGCCAGACTTTGGGACCACCTAACCTGTGGCTTTTATTGCCGACCCCGTAATGAGGGGGGGAATATTACCTTTTCACTGCCTCTGCTTTCTTAACTACGTTCTGCCCTCGCAGGGGCATTACAGTGGCCAAATATAAAGCCGGGTTTCATGGAGCCCGGGCTTATCTGGCCTCTGAAAGTATGTGAGACATGCCGGCGAACAAAGGGCCGTCTCTCCGCCAGCAAGCAGGGTGAGGGGATCTCTTTCAGTGGCCACAGATTGCCCTGTGTTCCCTTAATTGACAGACCCTGGCCGGCAGGGACAGAAATGACATGCAGCTGCCCCTGGCCCAGCCCATGCAGGTAGACCACCTTTCAGCAGGGAAATTGTCTCCAATCCTCCATTCTGCGTGGGGGTCCTCTGCTCTGGCCTCACAAGTTTGCCTTTCCCCACACAATCCTCAAATTAGACAGAAACAAAACTGTAACCAAGCATAGCTATCTCTTCCAGTTCAATATTACTTGCAAGCTGTGGTCTGCATACAGTGTAAATAAGTTTCAATTTGGTGCTTTTCCATCTCTGCACATAAGTATATCATATGGATACAATTTCAGCAAAAATAAATGTGAAAGCATCATGACTCAACAACTGGTCATGTATAAGCTCTTTAAAGTCTTCAACAAAAGTCTGTAAGACTGCTGGATACACTACACAAATGCTGAGAAAGGGGGGTGGGGGTGGCACTCTGCTCCCTCGCCTGCTCTTTTCTCTTACACAGTCTGGGGAAAGCATGGCCTCAGCTGGCCGAATGCAGGCAATGCAACTCGCTTCTAAAATAATCTTTTCTGACTCAACCAGTTCATTTTACTCAGAACTCACCAGAAATAAATGGAACTCATATAAACTATTTTTTTAATCATAAGTAAAAAAAATAATAATAATACAATTCATAAAATAAGGATGGTTTATATTTGTTACATATTACTGATATGAAAATAAACAATTTCAGACATCTTAAAATTGGTAAAATTCTAATTCCAGGACTGCCATTATCCATCATTGCAATTTAAAAATCAAGCTGTGTAAAGTGAATCATAAAAAAAGAAAAATAATTACATTGTGATGATAACAAATACATAGAAAGTTAGATTTTCACCTGCAAATAGACCAGGAACTTCGTCTTAATTCACCTGTCACACTCATGGGTCATATTCATGATACCTCACACAAAGTAACTCTGAAAGCACATTGTCAGGTATAGCATGGAACTGCGACTGAATCAAAAGCAAAAGCCTAAAATTCTCTCCCGGTCAGTGTAATGATTTCACAACGTTCTGCACGTTATTTTATAGTCCAAACATACAACTCGTTTACGGTTAAATAACAGACAGCTCACAGTTCCCTTTTTAATCACCTCATTGTGTGGAACCCAGCCAAATAAAACTATTATCGCATTTATTACTGTTTATAAATTCAGATGAAAAAAACTATGATGTGCATTAAATAGAGCATAGCCATGCACATCACTTGACAGATGACACCAGCTTTAAGAGCTTCTTCCAGCACGGGCCAGTGTGTATGCATGTACAGTATGCAATGGCATCAGGAGACATGAGTGTCAATGCTGATCCCTGGTGTACTGTCAGATGTCAGCAGACCCGAGGGACTTCCCTTTCAGCAGGGAATACAGCCGGCCATACGGCATCTGTCGCTGCCGCTCAAATCAGCCTTCACATCGAGCTTCACCCACACCAGACCGGTCCAGTGCTGCAACATAGCCAACTGAGGGTCAGATTTAATAAGGCTCTTCGGTCGTTTTCTTTTTTCTTAGATGTGTGATGAGTCATCCTCTGGTTTCTGTTTGTCATGTTTTCTTAGTCATGCGCAATACTGATAAAATGCACATTTTCTGAACATCTAATTATATCATAGTATCAGATCAGCGTAATATATAGTAAGAAAAATGTAAACCAAATAGAAAGCATATTTAGAGGAAGGAAACTCCTTATTTATATAGTTGTTATACATTTGGAACTGTTCTTTCAAAAGCATGCAGCAAGTGACATGTACATATTTTTTTTTTCCTATTAATATTTGAACGTATTAAAATATATGCAGTATTGTTGTCTGACATCATTGTCAGCATACCAGGAAAGACAGTATATCATTCACTACTGATTTCTCAAATTTATTTTTTAGCAATAAATATAATACGGCTCACACCTTGGAAAGTACATCACAAGCTCAAGTAACATACAGCGGCAAAGATTGCAATGCACTACTCATTCTGAAATTCTCAAGGTGGTGAGTGTATTTCATGTGGGGCCAAGCAGGATTGGGGGGGGGGGGGGGGGTTAGGCAGCGGAGGTAACAGGTAACTCCAGTCTAAGAGAAAGGATGAGATAAGACTGTCCCATCTCAGCCCTGCCTCACTGTTACCTGAGGAACGCCACCCAAGTCAATAAAAGCCCTCTTGTGTCTGTCAGGGCTCTTTCAGTGCTCCGTTTGATGGCCCATCATTCTGGGGCTGCTCTGAGATGACCTTGATCCCACACTTAGCCACAGCGTGGCGGGAGTCTATAAACATGGCCTATAGAGTCTAACTCTCAACCTCCTAACATCCCTGCACATTACAAACAAAGGTAAATAACACATGGCTGTGAATGCGACGAGGGCCATTTGCTCTGATACCTGGCCGCCAGTAAGTTCCCTTGAGGGAGTGAGTCTTCATTACTTGTCTCTGAGAAAAGCAGTGCAATGATAGCCAAGCCTGAAGCAAATCAATAACTTTCTGTTTTACGGAGCAGGTATAGGAGAAAGCCAGGATATATGTTTATTTGGCTATTTAAATAGATGGTGTGCATCTTTTACATCTCTAGTGATATGCTTCAATAATGTGACTGAATTACTTAATGCCTTGAATCCTGGGTTTATTTTTCAGTTGTTCATATCAAATTGCATCATTCAGTACTAGGAATTATCTGGTCTCAATTAAACTGTCTATATATGGTACATAATCATAACAGTGAGGAACTTAAATATGGGTGCATACCAGATTTTTAAATATAACAGAGTTCATTTTAATGAGTATTTAACTCACCTCTAAATATTGCCCAAAAAAGTGAAAATGACACTGTGGAAAAAAAAAGTGTTTTTAAAATGGAAAAAGCTTTTAAAATGCAGAAATATTGCAGAGATATTTCACCATACCGCTTTCCCACAATTTGGATGGTGTAACACATCATTATATAGGTTTCCTTTGACATACTGTATATGACAAATTTAAAAAGTGAAAACACACATATTTGTGCACTTTGCTGTCCGCCAGTTTGTTTACATCAAAAAAGGTCACGTTTCTCTGCCATACAGCAATTTAAGTACTTTTCATTTAGAATGGCTGTTTCATTTTCTCTATAAGTATGAAAGAGGCAGCATTCCTTTTAAAAACACTCGCCTCCTCCTTGGTTGCACTCTACCTCTCCACCGCACTGTTTGTAGCAAAAAAACTTTCCATTATAGGCCTTCACTTACTTTTTGCCTATTTTAAGTATCACAAACATTTAGCGGCCAAAAGAAGTTTTGTTAACGTTCATAAAATATTACTGACATTTTCTGTTTCCACGACCAAGGAACTTTTTGAAGCGTTACAGCACTTTTCATTAAAAAAGTCCTTTGGATGAAAATGTAGCTACTTATGCAATCAGGACTGTATGAACAATAGCCAATCATTCTATAACAGAAATGCCTGGACTGTCATTGGACTCTTATCAGTGACTATAAGCATAAAACTACTACCTCCAAATAATAATGTACAGCATCAACAACGTCTTATTATTATTATTAATATTGTTTTTGTTGTTGTTTGCTACACAAAACAGACCAGTAAGAGTTTCTTATTATATGCACTTATTTCATGACAAAGTTTGAAAATGTTCAGAAACAAAATTCTGTTCAAACGTCCCTGTTAATATGAAGTACAAAACCTGGAAGTCGCCTGCTCTATTTTCTTAATGTCAGTCCTTAAAAGAAGCTAAAAAGCCACCTCAAATCCCTGAGTGAGTGCTAGCTAGGTAAAGAGGTATGAAGTCCTCTCCACTGGCTCCTGCAGTCCTCTTGACTTTTGTCTCAAGCACTTCAAATGTTACTGCAAGCTCAGCGGAGCTCTTACCAGGATACTGACAATAGCCCCCACCAAAGCTTTCTGGCTCCAGCAGGGGCCAATGAAACTAAAAGAAAACAATACAGAAGCTCTAAGCAACACAGGCTCAACAAGCTGTCTAACAGCATTTGGATATTTAGACTCTCTGCAACTTCTTTTGCTTATAAACCACAATATTAAAAGAAATTACTTTTATGTATTCAAAAATGAGTCAGGTTAATTAAAGAAATGTTTAATGCAAAAGACTAATTAGAATTTTACTTACATTTTGATCATTGTAAAAAAAAAAAAAACAGACTACATAGTTTGCTGATTTAGGTGTTTTTCTATAATTAAAATTTAGTAGCTAATTTTATGCACACCAATCAGCCATGATATCAAAACCACTGACAGGTGAAGTAAATAACATTGATTATCTAGTTACTGTGGCACCTGTGAAGGAGCAGGATACATTAGGCAGCAAATGAACAGTCAGTTCTTAAAGTTAATGCATTGGAAGAAGAAGACGTGGACAAGCATAAGGATCTATACAAGATAAACAAGGGCCAAATTGTGATGGCTCAGATCAGAGCATCTCCAACCTGTTCTCGGTGTTCACATTATGCAGTGTTTAGTACCTACCAAAAGTTGTACAAGTTAGGACAGTCGTTGAAATGGCAACAGGGTCATGTGCACCCAGGGCTCACTGATGTCTGTGGGTTATCCACCACTGAAAGTGCCTACGGCAGGCTCGTGAGCATTAGGACTGCACCATAGAGAAAGAAGGTGATCTGTTCTGATGAATCATGTTATCTTTTACATGTTGTGGACGGTTGGTGCCTGTGTTGCTTACTTGGGCAAGAGAGCACCAGGATGCACTATGGGAAGAAGGCAAGACAACAGATGGTGTGTAATGCTCTGAGCAATGTTCTACTGGGAAACCTTGGGTTCTGGTATTAAGGTTGAAGTGACTTTGACATAAATTAACTACCTAAATTTTGATGCAGAGCAAATACAAATGCTTTATGGCCAAAGTCCTCCTTAAAGCACTCTTTCAGCAGGATAATGCACACGCTGTAAAGACTGTATGAGAATGGTTTGAGTAACATGATAAAAAGACAAATTCCACACATGTCAGTCCAAACGATCTTCTGTGGGATGTGCTAGACAAACTCATTCTTTCCAGAGAGTCCCCACCTTCTTACAGGATCTAAAGGAACTACTGCTAACATTTTGTTGCCACAGCACATCTTCAAAGGTCTTGTGGAGTTCATGCCTCAATGGATCAGGACTGTTTAAGTGGCGCAAAGGGGATCTACACCATATACGGAAGGTGATTTTAATGTTAGGGCTGAACGGTGTATGCTGTAATTTAAAAACATTGAGACAATCCTAAAAATGAATATTGTATGAGTTTTTACATTCTAAGAGAAAAACCTGAAACCTCTCCTCTAGCCAGCTACAACATGACTGAAAATCATCTGTGATTATCATTCCCACTCAACGCTGAACTCAATTTATCCTCATCACATCCTGGCAATGGAATATGCTGGTGTGGCAAATTTCACACAGTAGATTAACACACAGCCAGTGTTTCACACTCCTACTTTACACCTCTTGTGACAAACAACATACTGTAAGTAAATTAACAGTAATAGGGTTACACCCACAGTTAGAGTGCTATAAATATCAAAATGGTTTTTCTTCTTCTGATGCACTCGTTTTGCAAGGAACTACTACCCTTGAAAACTGTGTAAATATATGGAGATTTTCTTGGTTTTGCTGTTTGTTTTTCAATAATTTTCCATTATTAGATATACTTTATATTTGCCAAGACACATGACAACGACAGTAGGTTGCACCACAAGCAACAAAAACAATCAAGCTACCAAGTGGCTCTTGATGGCTGTGCATATCACCATAATTTTCCGACTACTGGCCACTGATTGCATTTCAGCCTAGAGGTGAATATTACATGCTCACTTAGCACCTGAGATCAGGCAGGCTGTGTCTTCCCCTCCAGTGGCCACTTGCAAAAGCAAGACTCCGAACTTGACACACACCATGCAACATCTCCCACAGACAGCCTCTAGTGAATGAAATATTCTGCTAACCACCTGTTTGTGTGTGTGTGTGTGTGTAAATACACACGGCCTTTCATAACATCCAAAAATAGCTGCTTGACCTACTGTGAAGGATCTATATGGAAACTACACATATTTCTGTTAATAATTTAAAAATTGGGCAAATCTGAAAACAGTTGCTCGTTCTTCATTGTGCCATGGATGCATTAGAGTGCAGCCAGTGTGGCTGAGAGGTGTTTTGTGTATTCACAGGCAGCAAAGGACTTAACCCTGCTATCCAGGGGTGAGAATACAATGGCTCAGGCACCAGGGGTCTGAAACTATACACTTTAATAAAGTCACCAATGGCTAAATGAGGAGCCGCGATCGCACTCACATTACCAACAACAAGGGCCGCACTATGCCTCAAGGGGTTTTGTTTTCCACAAATATGCTAAGCTAATGCAGACCCAAAAACACAGAAACTTGATCACAACTTGAGTTGGTCAGGTTTAAGAAGAGAGTTTTTTCCCTTGTTTTCAACCAGCA
Source organism: Hydrocynus forskahlii (assembly GCA_037974365.1). Classification (NCBI taxonomy): domain Eukaryota; kingdom Metazoa; phylum Chordata; class Actinopteri; order Characiformes; family Alestidae; genus Hydrocynus; species Hydrocynus forskahlii. The sequence goes on along the minus strand of JBBPCX010000154.1, from coordinate 17,404,123 downwards.
ACCAACACTAAGAGCTTAGACTACCTCAGATGTGGAACTTGAGCTAAAACACGCAAAAAACATGCAGCATAGCAGCTCAGCTGTGTCCTAAGCTATACAAGCCAATAGTTATTGTGTTATTGCGCTATGCTGGGGAAAGGCCGCTACCTGGAGATCAAATTACATAAACTACTGTTGAGGTGTTTTGTCATTTATGATTTGGTGCTAAACGTTCTCCTGAACATGAGAGGAGAGAAAGAGGAGAGAGAGAGAAGGAGAGGGAGAAAGAGAGGGAGAAAGAGAGAGAATACAAACTTTGGAGTCTCTCCTTTGGGCCCCCCATTTGGACACAAGAGAGGTCGCAACCTCCCTCTTTATTTTTCCCAAGGCTGTTGGGCTAATGAAGTAACAACAAACTGGGCCGGCGGCTAATTTGGAGTGGCATTTCCTGGCCCCTCTTGGCCCACAGAGATGTGTTTCATTTTCTCTTATCAGTGCTTCAGTCATGTGGCTTTCCGCATGGACGCCCCTGTCTCCCCCCATCGTTGGCCTAATGGAAACTTTGTTAATGTCATTAATCTGCCGAATAGGACATGCACTAAACACACATCAGCCTGTTTGTACCAGCTTTAGGGAGAAAACGCCAGGGGCTGTTTAGACTTGAGCACCACATAAAGAAACACCAGTAACGAGATTTCATCGTTTGTACCACTTTTTGTGGTGGTCAGCTTCAGCGGTGTGTGTGTGCTTTGATCAAGTCATGTCATAATTCCTTTCAAAAGCGTACAGTGTACGAATTATGTCCTCAGAATTTCACTGGCATATCAGCGCTCCCAGTCTTATAAACCATAAGTGACATTTCGATGAGAATAACATGAGGAGTGATTACTGTTCAGATAATACATGCAGACCCTGCACAAAACTATGAATGCCACCAATCGGTCCGGAAAATGATAAATGGAATGTACAAATTAATAACACTACTAATATAACCATATAAGCATTCCATGCCAACAAACAATCCACTTGTCCTTCATCATCTGTCAGAGGGACAGCACTGGCAGCAAAAAAAAAACAAGATAGGAAGAAGCAGAAAGAGACAGGAAAGTGTAAAAGTAGGTCAAACATTATACACTTCTTAGTCATTATCAGTATGCTGATACTTTGTACATGGCACATCGTATTGGTTATTTTGCACTGGTTTGTTCTGACTTAACACACTTTTGGGAAAATTCCTTCATTTTGTAAAATTCTCCTCGATGTCTGTGTGGTATCTGTCATGTTGAGCTGGCACACAAAGAGATGCTCCATCCCCTTCGCACATCAAAACAGAGGGCCTGCATAAAGCCACCTTAATGATGAATCAGGTGACTCAGAGAGGCCTCTCTAATTAAGAGACTTCATTCACACATTCCCTCCACTCCATGAATGGCCACTCTCAGACCGACATGTCATATAGCTCCATTCATAGCAACCAAAAACATGGGGGGAGCAGAGCTCAACTGTGAGGGGATGGGTAATGGAGGGGACATTTTCTTTTGTGCGGCGCTAAGCTTCTGGGGCCAAATGCCAGCAGGCTTACCCTAGCACTGGCTGCCCATGTGTTTCTCCTTTCTCCCACATGGAGTAATTAGGAAGATCTTAATGGGTTTCCAGGTTTATTAGTGTCCAAGAAAAGCTTCAAATGTCACTTTAATTAAAGGGGATTCTGCAGACAGCCTGTGTGGCAATGTCACCCGTTCAGAAAAAAAAATCCTTGTTTGGGCACAAGGGGAGGAATAGGCCAGGCCCTCAATACACACAAAGAGACCTGAAGTCCTAAATAGAGACCAACTAGACCCATGGTCAGAGACAAACTAGATAATTTGACCTCGACAGAACATTAAACTGACAGCAATTATCGTTTAAAATACCACAATGACATCTATGAGTCCTCTCTATTCATATCAGCATCAGCAATCCTCCTCCTCCAAAAAAAAAAATGTGCCATTGAAAAAAAAATCAGTCCCAAATTATTTTGGAGGATAAATTTATTCCTGGCATATCCTATGCTCGTTCATGCAGAATATAAAATCCTAGATTATTTCTTGCTTGGTTAACTCGCATCCGGTCTCCTCGTTCACAAAGCCACTCTAATGTTGCCATTAGTTATGCTTCTCTGGTGGCCAAAAGATGAATCCTGAGGTCCTCGCATCCAATAAATGTGTACATGAATGGTGGAGGGAGATAAAATACATCACTGAGATAGAGAAGAGGCCAGTTCATTGCTGGAACATCAAAGTGGAAGATAATTAATCAATATGAAAATGACATGGCCTCCACCGTTAAATCTGCAGCTCACAAAAGCCTTTCTTACACTTCCGAATTTTCTCTCAGACGATGCCACAATACTGAAAACTCAAAAAAGGAAAGATGCTTAAAGGACAATAGGAAATACGTCACACTACATTTTATGAAGAAATATAATCTACTCTTAATCTATTGCTGCTTTCAGAACGAAAAAAACCACATATGTCCAGAAAAGTGAAAACCATTTTGAACAATATCTTTTGGCCCATTTGCCATGAAATTTCGACATGATAAGAAGGGCACCCAGCAAATTTTCAAATTTGTAAATAATGTCAAAAATCGAGAAAAACTGAGAGGTTTTGTGTTGATGAAGGTACCACTGTTAAATACCAGGTATCTTTAAATACAGATTTTAATTACACAATTTCCACTTAAAATATATAAATATAAAATATATTTCAAATACCAAAAATTATGTTTTGGTGTAACCCAACCCAAAATTTTAACTATATAAGCCACAACAAAAATATATTAAAAAATCCACACTATTAATAAATAGTTGCCGATGTTAAAATGTGAGGTTCTTAACTCCTGGGTGCTCTCTTGTGAAAGAGAAATTTTCAGTGTAAAGACTGGAGGCATCGATTGTTGTCTAGTTGGGTAAAGAAAGAGTTTTATGGCACAGGTGTGTAATTCTATGGGCTTGGAGCCTGGAAAGGTGATCTGATAATTGGCCCCAGGGGAAACAACTGTGTGTCTAGGGATTGTCTGAAGAAGATAAGGGACAGGAACTTGTAATCAGGTATTTTATTAAGTGTCAATTTGCCACAACAGTGTATTCTCACAGAAACATCAGAATTCAGAGAGGCCTGTGTAAATTTCTCTTCATTTGTAGGGGAAATGGAAGTTAATGGAATCATTATTTTTAAAAATTGAAATAATCATACATACGTTAACCGTTTTATATTTTGGCTAAATAAAAGATACACATTTCACTAGTCAAGGTGATCATCAGAGGATTAATATACGCATTTAAACAATAAAGCAGAGAAAGGTAAAAGAAATAATATGTGAAAGATAAACTGTCTAATTATTTCAGTGATATCAGAAGGGGATTTAGTGTGAGTGTGTGTTGTAAAAAACTGCAGTGCTTTCTAGACTAAGCTCAAACTTAGTACAAAGACTGCTGCCACTTTTTCATGCTGCGCAATTGCATCTGGTGGCAGCAAAGCGAAACGGCAAGCTTTATTTTCCTCAGACAGTAATGCTAGCGTACCTTTGGCACAGAAAACCAGTGCCTCATACCTCACTCAGGGCAGCTCAGTCAATGGAACAAAGTTAGAAGAATGGAATACAGTCACAGAACAAAACACACACGCCGGAGTGCCAGTGGAGAGACTATGGCTGGAATTCCACTCTGTGTGCAAGATGAGCAAAATGGTGACAGGAAAGAGTGGGATGAGGCCTTTACTCCTAAGCTACGCATGTTTTCAGCCAAGAATAATTTCCATTTTCATAGGCAAGACTATAGCCACGGAATACATCCATCAGTGTAACTACCTAGCTGAAAACATCTGCTTGTGCTTAGTCTGCATTAATACAACCATGTTTGCAATGTTATAGCAAACATTTTTTTTCTCCCATTTTGTCATACAACACAGTTTAAAAATGCCAACAAGCCAAAACAAGGCAAAAAAAAGCTAACAAACTCCAACAGAGTCTAACAACGTTTTACCTAAGATAGATAAATTAATATATTAATATAATAATGAATATTCATTATTATATTAATATATTAATTTATCTATCTTAGATAAAATGTTGTTAGACTCTGTTGGGGTTTATTAATATATATATATATATATATATATATACATGTATGTATAATGTAAATGTGTGCAGAAATGTCTAAAAATCAGTTTGGCACATTTTAATTCTGTTACTCTGTCATCCTTAATTTAAAAACAAACAAACAACATAAACAATAATAATAAGTAATGATAATAACAACCTCACAAATCCTAGATGGTTAGTTGAAGTGTATGTTGATGCCACGTTTAAGTGCAGATGAAGGTTGAGCTGTTTGCCCAGACAGCATGGTCCGCCCTTATTTATGGATTCCTAGCAGCGGCACAGACATCAGTCCGGCCCTATGTTTTGACGGGACACTAATGTTGAGCTCAGATGAGGAATCACTTTAAGGTGCTTTCTGACAGATGATAAATGGCTTCTGACCTGAAGACACTGAGAGGTGAGGAGCCTTGTGGCACTGTTGTGGTGTTACTCTAAAAAAACATTTCCTGTGTTGCTCGAGAGGCACCACACCTTAGAGCCCCTCTGTACAGGACTATACAATCTCCCTACAGTTGGAGATGGAGATGACCAAGAGCGATAAACAAAGAAAATCTAATAAGCTCTCATGCTCACAAGCGTTCAAAAGTAAATCTGAATCCGACATGCAAAACTAAACAACACAACAGTAAGCTGTTGGCTCATTTGGCTCATTACTTGCATTTAATTTACCCATGTCAGTCACTCTGAAGTGAACAAAAAAAATTCACATACTGTAAAAACACAAAGGCACAAAGTTCCTGAACTGAATGAACGCATGCATGATTTCTACATTCTTCTCTCAGCCACATAAATGATCAAACCTGATGACAGTCTAAGTCTGAGGAAGAGACAGAGCTTACAAAAGGGAAAGTGACAGGCCCTTCTACAACAGATGTTTCTACCGAGGGGAGTCTACTCTCCACTGAGCAGTCTCACACATGAGAGACACCCAAAGCTTTGGAAACAGTCCTGAAAATGTATGTTCACTGATAAGTATGCCGTCTCAAATACTGACTACAGCTCACATAAAACATCCTCGCCAATGCGCAATTTTAGAGGGGACCATTCTGGTCCTGGTGAAAATATAAACATCTACTTATGCAGCTGATGAGAATGACATATCCATTAGTGCAAAAACAAGGAAAGCAGACTATGTTGCACCTTATCATGAAAAGATAAGCTTCTATCGATCCACAATCTGGATGGAAGCCAGACTATTGACAGGAAGACAAAAGACACTGGCGTGGTCATTTGTCAAAAATGTTGTGCCCTTACTCTATCATGGAAAGTGAAATTTTCCCACTGGAAGTGATAACACGCTTGTTCTTCAGTTTCAGCAGATCAATATTAATATGTGGGGGGTCCCGAAGACAGATGTGAGACACATTTTAACCGGTTCGCTACTGAATTACACAAACAGTTTTCTAGAAATCACAGGTTGAATTATACGGTGTACTTCTCGGTGGCTGTGTCACACAAAGATAACCTACAACGCTAATGTACCCGATAAAGATCTCGGTGTCACAGCTGTAAAGCCGGGTTACTGTGTGGACAAGTTGACCTTTAAATTGTTTCTCAAACTAATAGTAAAATGAGTAGGTCTCTTTCTGGAGTGCCAAGGTGTGCAGACACACCTGCTGCAAAGTGATATGTGTTCATGCCCACAGAACAATAATAATAAAAAAAAAATTAGAAGATAAAAGGGCTTAAAAACAAGAGGGATTCAAGAATATCAGTAACTGTTCATCAGAATCAGAATCAGAAAACTTTATTCATGCCAGAAGAAACTGCTTAAACTACTTAAATGTTGAGCATAAACTGAAAAATGCCACCCAAAAAATAAAAGCTCAATAGGAAATATTTTGTAATATTTCTCTAAGCTTATAACAAAGATTCTTAGCAGTGCATTCAAGCACAGACATGGCATGTTTCTTGTCTAAACTGGGCTAAAGCTGTGTCCACTTCACAAGACGGCATTATGCCTCCTGTTCACGGTGGGTCTTGGGGAGCAGTGGCCAGTCTGGTGCCCATTTCCTTGAGACAGGATCTAAGCAGGAGCCAGACGGGAAGGCAAGCATGGCTTGCAGGAGGCCGGATAAGCCAGCTCTGATGGCTTGATACAGCTCCAGACCCCCAAGCCTGATACGCTGGCCACAAAGCAAGAAAAGTTTGCTCAGTCTGTCAGCAGGATTGGAGCAATTAGACAGATCTTAAATTCTCTACAAAAACTAAGAAGCTTTTACATTCAGAACAAAAACTAAGAAGTTCTCAAAAAAAAAAACCTAAAAACTAAGAAGCTGTCATTACCATCAACTTTTGACATCACAACAAATGAATGATATTTCAAACCAAAAGAATGCTTACAAAATGAATAAATGTAAAAAAAAAAAAAAAAAATTAACAAACCACATTTAAAACTAAATATATGGATTGAATGGATTACATTCAACTGAATACTTACATTCAATATGAGTAATAATAATAATAATAGTAATAATAATAATAATGTTAATATGCATGAGATCCTTTTCATCAAAAAAAGTGCAAAACATCTAAACATTGTTATTGCTTTTTGTTTCAGAGCTTTATTTCATGGGAATAAATGATAAGCAGATATTAAAATAATGTACTGTATACATTAATTGACTCTGCAAATAAATGTCTTTCAGTCTTTTTGCAGAATAAACGCTGTCGTCTCATTTTCTCAAACACACATTAAAGTTGGAGTAAAGCCATGAAGTGATACATTCAAGCAGTTCATTACAGAACAGATTTGCACAATTTCTATCAATTTATGTGCAGAGCAAACACAACCCCCTGATTTGATTTTAGCACTTAGGTAATTTAATTCAAGGTAACATATAAATTTGAGCTAATACATTTTGTGATGCAATAATATACATTCAAGAAAATATAATAACAGTTAAATTTGAAATCGCTGTGCCTGAACCGCAAATCATGCATTAATCAAATAATTAGAAAAGTGTTCCGAACGACAGCTCCTGGTATTATTGTCTAAAGTTGGGTAAAAGGTAATTAATTTGGCAGCAAATTATTTGCACTGTGTTTGGTTCATCTAACGAACGAGAGGAAATTGCAAATCAGAGCTGAAGTCTTCCACCATTGTCTCTAAAAAGATGGAAATCTTTTACACTAAGCACAATATACACATTGTGTATCCGGACCTTCCATTGTGATATCGGCATGCTTGAGTGTACCACTTGCTGCTAGTATAAAATCTGAAAGACACTTTTTTTCGTATAAAATGTGCCAGATATATTTATTAATATGTACTGAATACAAATGTACCTGTCCAAGAAAGTTAAGACAAGACTAAGAAATGATTCAGGAAGTTGTTTGAAGATATAAGGACATTACAGCACTATGTACATAGTAAGCCCCCCACTAAACACTTATTCAGTTAAATTACAATAATATAAATAATAACAGTACTTTATTTTAATACAAGAAATATCTTTAGTAGGACCTTGTGGACTGGTGTTTGGTATATTTTGACAAATTTCAGTTACATCATCAGTTACTTCTACTCATTTTGCAAATGCTAAATACTCAGAACCAACATGTATATTAAAATACAATTAGATTAGATTGCTCTATTACATCATATATATATTATATTATTATATTATATTATATCACCTCTATTCACCAAATATTGGGCAGCAATAGAACAGCTTCCATAAAGCCCCAGTCTAGTTAAGAAGAGCGGCATCATGATATATAAAAATTGTGCTTGAAGTGAGTTCATACACCCCGTGAAGCTGTGCACAGTAGTGTGATGTGCTTGATGGGACACAGGTCCCTGCAGGTTCAGTGATGGTGGTCTCTGTGGCCCACCTCCTGCTCCTGGGTTTTGGCACACTGGCAGATGGGGCACATCATGCCATCAAGTGGAAAACGAGGAGATGCCAAGAAAAACTGAATGAGTGGCTCAACTGCAACTGTTCCTCCGAAGGCGACAACGGAAAAGTTGGATCCACAGATGATCTTCTGAGATTTTAATAGGTCTTTTTAGATAACAACATTCTGTGTGCTTTGATTACTTTTTTCTATTTACCCTTTAATTTAAGAACAGTTTAAAAAGTTTATGTCATAACTGTCTGAGGCATTAGAAATCAAAGACAACTTTTCACTAGGAACCTGAAATCTAATACAAACAACTGCAGAATAAATTATAGCATTATTTACTAAAATGGTGTTTTGTAATTGAGTTATTGAGCTGCTTATTTTTTATTGTTATTACATTATAAATAGAATAAATTGCTATCCACTACTAAAGTAAAACACAGATTTAAATATTACAGGTCTAAATGGTGTTATTAAGAGAGAAGTATGTGACTCAATGCAGCCATCTAGTGTTGAGTTTTAAAAAAAATGTGTTTCAGGAATTAGACTGATATTCTTAATAATGCTATTAATAAAGATCTGTGCAGAAAATGTGATATAAAAGAAACTTCAATGTTTAAAAAGACAAAATAGAATACTTCTGAGCGGAATTCATTCAACATCTGTTTGTGGGTACCCGATTTCACTCAAATTACATCCAACAAATATAGTATCATTCTCCTATGAGTTTGCTTTCATGTTTACCTTTTGGGTGAATTCCAGTATTCATTATATATACATATACATATATATATACATATAAATAATGAAAAATAAATAAATAAATATATATATATACACATATACACATGTATATATATATATGTATACATATAAATAAAAATATATACATATATATATATATATATATATATAC
>JBBPCX010000154.1:17377813-17389577 GCA_037974365.1 Hydrocynus forskahlii | reverse complement strand
TCGTAACTGGTGCTAAATACTCTACACGCCATTGCAACCTGCATAGTTTATCTGGTTGGCACCCACTGCCAGTATGCAGGCAGCTTCATTGGTTCATTTTAATTTACAAAGCAGTTGTTGGTTTGTTACCATCATACTTATCTGTTTTCTCATTGTCTACAAACAATAGATATAATCTTAGGTCAAACAGTGTCATCCTTTGTAACGTGCCTACTGTTGGAACCAAATTTGGCAAAATAGCTTTTCATTACAGTGCCCCTTCAACTTGGAATGAACTTCAGAAACAGTTCAATCTTAACATGTTCATTCATTTTTGTGATTGTCTTTTGTATTTTATATCTGTATTGTTGGTACGTCATTCATGGTACATGTTGTTTGTTGTGTTTTTAGGTTATTTTTGCTTATAGTTTAAGTCTATTTTTGTGATATTTTTTTTTTTTTGTATTATGTCTGTGTTGTAGGTATGTCTTCCATGGCACTTGTTGTTTATTGTGTTATTCTGTTACCTCATATGTAGTGATGGGCCTATCCACGTTTTTTCCAATTCCAATCCGATTCCGATACACGAGTGCCGATACTGATACAGATTTCGATATAATGCATCTATTTTACTTTAATATTAACATTATTTTTGTTGAAATTGTGCTGTTTGTTAGTAAAGTTACATCACAGAATAAATAAACTACTAACCACTTATTAGAAGAGCAAAAAATCTACACAACTACACTGAATTTAAAGGCATTCCAGTGGAATTTATTTACACCTCACAAAAAGGTAGCAGCAACAGCTGTAAAATTTTGTAAATATCAAAAACGCAACAATCTTGGCTGAATCATCTAAATAGTTCAAGTATAATGTCCATTCTAGCAACAACAACTGTGTAAAAAAAATAAAGTGCAAAACTAATGAATTTAAAATAATGTGAATTCGGAGGCAGGACAGGGCAGAGTGTCATCTCACCACTTCTGTATTTAAGGTGGACTGGCCAAGTTACGAGATGCCCACCTTTAGTCTCGTCGTGTTTTGAGAGAGGGAGAGAGGGCAAAACCGCCCAGAAAACACACAAAAAAGAAACCCAAAAAGGTCTTGAGGGAGAGTTAAGAGTCTTCTCTGATATTTCTTTCGCTTTTGGGTTGTCTGCTGTAAATTTGTTGCGTTTTTGGAAAACGTCAACCAGCGTCTGCTGCCTGGTGTCTTTTCCCATTTGCTATCATCTCCTGGTACACTTTGTCGGAAAATCTCTGCAAGTGCTTGAATAAATTTGTTGTATTGTACGACGCAACCATACTTCCACCCCTCGGCACGCTGGCTTTGTTCAAAACAAGGCTCGCTCAGATTGAAGTTGCCGCAGGTTCATGGTATGGGGGCGGTGACACATCTCGTATTACACAGCATCAAGTTTAAGGTCCAGCCCAAGCTGTGAACTGGAATATAGAGATAGGGGCTGTCCGACCGATATCCGATATCAGATTTATGGCTAAATCGGACCCAATACCGATATATCGGATCGGGCCCATCTTTACTCATATGTTGCCGGTGTTTTTATGTTGTGTTTTTTTGTAGTTATGTTGTTTATAGTGTATACTATTAGTTAAGTTTTCTTGGCCAGGGCTCACTTGCAAAAGAGACTGTCTCACTGTGACTACCCTGGTAAAACAAAGGAAAAATAAATAAAATAAAAATAAAATACATTTGATGAAGTGAGGTAGTACAGTAATGTCTTTCGTTACTTAATGAAGGTTAATGTTCTGCACATTAGAAATATTCATTTTTCTCATTTCTCCTCAGTGTTCAAGTCTGTGAAATGATGTTTAATTTGGCCTCCAAATTGGCATCAGCACGGAACGCAGGTAATGATTGTATGTCTTTTAGAGGAATCCTTAGAAAAGAGTAGCACAAAAACGATATTGCATTTAAAAGTTTGCACAGAGCATGTCCAAGGGTGTAATATCTGTGAATTATTTCACTTTAAGAATCATTTGAGATGAAATCGAGTGAGAGGAATGGTCCCTTGACTTCTGTCTCAGCCCATGGAGCTGCAGCACAGAAAATGCACAACCTCTCATCACAGGCAGAGGGCGCCACAGCCAAGGTAATCTCCAGCACCCCGCCAGTGGGGCTTTCGGAAATAAATAAATAGATATAATAATACATTAATAAATAACAAATTATTAATTTACAATAAATTAAATCCATATAAATATAAATATGAAATATTGCTAGACCAATGTACACTGAGAGAATTATAAGAACCTTTTTTGCTTCTCTTGGAAAAATTACTGTTTTGGGGGAAAAATGTTCCTGTAGACTTGATACTTACCAACTGACTTAAATCTAAAATAATTTTCTCGAGGAATTGGACAATATATAGGTAATCAGAAGGTTGTGTGTGTGCACACATACTTACATGTCTGACACATGGCAGGACTCATTTAAAGCTATTTCAGCAATGAACAACAAAACAAATGAACAGTGTTTTGGTAATGGTAGTATGGTGTGTTTCAGCAAGCATGTGGTCTGTTCAGTTCGTGGTGCTTTATGTGCTGGGGTATATGTGAACCATAGCAATACCAACAGCCGAACTACGAACTCAGCTTAAACTGGTTGTACTCCTTCCGTGAGCCGAGACCTTTTAAATTCATAAACAGGGTAAAATTTTGCCTGACTGATGGCAAAGGCCAATGGCAATTAAATTAATAATAGTAAATAAATGTGTAAAACATGACTGATTGGCACAATGGAAAAATGGAATAAAAAATCTCATTGCCTTTAGAAAATTCTAACTGTTAAAGTTTAAATTTAGATGTAAGAAGTGAAAATTGTAAGTAAGCAGTTAATTTCATTATTTTTTAAAGTAAAAAAAAATTGTAATTCCAGTGTATTCCGTATATTCTGTTGTGCGATCAGTGTTTGTCTAGGGAGAATGCAATACTGTTTGATTTTTAGGCATTAGTCAATGGTAGGCATGGCTAAAATAGTCAAACCCGCCAGTTGAACTAAGTTCTCATTTTGTGTCCATGTAGTGTATCTGAAATAGTTAATGATTGCTGTATTTGGCACATGCTAATGCTAGCTAGCTGTTTTACACAACAGTAAAACGTCATTGATCATGTGCATATTTTGTGTGCATGTGTGTGGTAGATGAGCATTTCTGAGTGCGACAAGCAGGAACAGCACCTTCTGGAGATGTTTCCTAAATGCAGTGTTACAGAAGCTAGAAGTGCATTGTCTATTGCTAAAGGAGACATGGAGGAAGCTGTTCGGCTCATTATTGAAGGAGATGTACAACTTAGTCACGCCCCTCCTCACACTGTAAGTAATCTGGATAGTGTCTTTTTTTTTTTTTCTCTTTTTTTTTTTTTTAATGAAAGATAACCAGTCAAAAAGAGCAGCAGCCCCCTGAATTCTGGTGTCAGCCAGACGTATGCATGAAGTAGTTACTTTGCTGTATGTGTAAGTGAAATAGTACTTAAATATATGGGGAAAACTTTTAAATAAGTAGCTCTAAAATAAAAATATAATTTTGTGAAAAATGTATAGATGGAGCTGTAGTGTAACATAAATCTGTGCTTCATACTTGGAAACATGACTGTTTAAATGATTGTTTAAATGTTTTAGGCGAACCAAGGAAAGAACGAATCTGCACAGGCGGATGAGAAGCTTAAAGCGAGCATTTTAGAAAAGTAAGTTTTCTGAATTACTGAAACATCCTCAGTAGTATTTTTAATCTGTTCAGTAGAAATATTTTTCACACACACATTCCAAAATGCTGTGTATTGGTAGGTACTATTCCGAGTGCATGCCAGAAAGTGTGTGTTTGTTCTCAGTAGTTTTATTCACTGAGGTCTGTGGGACGATGTCTCTCATAAATCTGGCAAAAACTGTGAGTAAAAATATTGATAAGAGGCCGTTTCAGCACAGCAGTGTTTAAGACTACAACATTCAACATTTTTGCCCTTTTTGTCAATAGTGCACATGTATTCACATGTATATTGAACAATGTGATAAACGTGTGAGTAGCCAAGGTGTGCATCAATGGATTTTCTTTTCAGATATATGCTGGTAGATAGTGAGGAAGATAAGAAAATTCACAGACCGGTCATACCAAAAGATGTGAGTATTTCAGTTGCTGATCAGTTTCAATTTGGTGACTACATTCACTACATTGCAAAAATACTGTAAGTTTATGGTAAAGACATCAACACCAGTATCTTGCTTCATGTCTTGTAGGCTCCAAAGAAGTTGGTGCGGTACCATGGCAACCAGGTAGTGACTACCAAGGGAGAGCGATATCATCTAGTCAAGAAAGATGAATCGGAGGACATGAAAAAGACTTACGTTAGCCTAAAACCAGCACGTAAATACCGCTTTCATTGATGATCGGCATCCAGTGGTGCTGGCTTTTGCATTTTATTTATTTCTACAGACATCGAATTTAGTGTCTTTGATTTGCTGTCAAATCATGGTAATTGACTTTTTTCTTTTTTTTGTGTGTGTATTCTAAAATTCTTGTATAATCATGGTTCAGACTACATCCTACTACAACTCTACTGACTGGTTCAATGTACATGCTTTGTACTTTTTGTTGTCTTTTTTTTTTTTTTTTTTTAACCACCATTTTTTTGAAGGGAAACCTGACTATGATGAAGGTTGATCGTAGACTAGTTGTAGTGAAGTGTCAGTGAATCTTTGTTGCTTTATGACTATTCTGTTGTTAAAAACAACCAATTCACCAGTTACTCAGTAGAAAACCTTTTCAAATGCTGAGGTGACATTAAGGTTGATAGCCAAGTGCTGAAATATATTTACTTTTTATTTTTTAATGCACATGTGTAGCATACAAACAGAACTTCGTTTCCACCTAGCTAAGTTGACTCAAGCTGGGCTTGAGTTAGAATGCACTCCAATCTTACTTCTTATTTCACCTTAAAGATGAACTCCTTTGTCAAAGTGATTTTCATGTCCAAATAATTTGCAGTTATTGGTAAACTGTGTCTACATTTGACAGTTTCTGCTGTACCACACTTTTCTTTTGACTTCTTTTTCTCCTTAAACTTTAGTGGACACCAACCAAACTGTTCCTCCAGTATCACCATATGTGACTGCTTTGAGGAGTTGATTGTTTTAGAACTTGGTTTTATAATTATTTTTTTTCTACATAATTTGAGCATGGCAGCTGTTCTTTGTATTGTATGAACAATAGACTGACAAAAAGGATGATGTGCACACTGGCCTTTTTCTGAAACATTAGTATGTTAGAGACAGCAACTGTTTGGACAGCAGCTATGTTACTTTTATATTTCTTTCATTGTGTTAAAGCTGTCAAAAAAATTTGAATATTCACTACCACTATTTGGGGCTATTATAAGAGGGATGACAGTGTAAATAAGCATTATGCTAGCAGTAGTAATCAGATCAAAAATAGCAACATAACTCAAATTACAAAAGAGCTCATACCAGTAGTAGCTTGACTTTATGTATTATTTGGCAAATTCCACCCAGTTTAACATCACTTACATAAACGCATGCCAGACCAATGTTAGCCCTGAACAACTGTGCCTAACTGTGTACTATCTGGCATGTACTAATATGCTAATGACATCCATATCCCAGCACCATTGGTTCCAAGATGTACTGCAAAGGTTCCTGCATGTAAAGTTCTCTTCCGCTGCTGTAGGGTAGGAGTCAGGTGGGGGAAGAAGACCCGCAGGTCATGCTTTCTTTATGATCGCTATATGTGGTTGACATTTCTCCAGGTTTTTGTGACACTTTCTCAAGCTGTGCTGCAAGTCACACCCCACATCCCTTGGGAAAATACCCCTGTTGTCATCCTGTAGTCAGTGTCGTGTTTGCATTAGAAATTCTACTTGGTTTTCTCCATGAGAAAAAATGAATGGTGTTTAGAAAAATCACTGCCGTTGATTTTTTTTTTTTACTACCATCGTGGTAAACATAAATATTCCAAACCAATACATTTATCCTTCAAACATCAGATCCTTTAATTATAAGGTTGTTAAGGACATGAAAACCTCTTGGAAACAGAATTGACATCGTAAGACAGGCAACCTTGCCGATATACACTGGATAAAATGTATTGGGTTTAGTCTCAAAGGACATGACTGGAGAGATCTGGAGCAAAATAATTCTACTTAGACCAAGTTGCTAGTATGAGCAAGGACCTTTTACAGAACAGCATGTCCGAGGTTTAGCAGGATGTGTATGTAGAAGGATGACAGTAACTTGAACTTGATTCGTTCATTCGTTTTTCCATTAAAAACCAACAAAACGAAAACCAAAAAAAACGTTTTTCAATATTTGTTTCAAAAACCAAAACAAAAAACGAACAACGAGCCGTTTTCCGATTTCCCATTTTGCGCTCAAATTCAAAATGGAAAAAAACGGAAAAGGAGCGCTCATAGTCCATTTTTGATTTCCTTTGTTTCATAAACTGCGCGTGTAGGAAGGCGGAGAAACTGGCCTGGTGGCTCCGCCCACCTATTTTGGTTGAATAAATATTCTGAGGGAAATGCAGTATATCACCCCATACTGGATTATATTATTTAGTTTATTTTAGCTATTCTATATTGAAAGTATTGTGTGGTTTGGTGCTTACAGGTTCCTGCATGGTTTTTGATGATGGAAGTTATGTCCATGTATCCATGTATGAATCCATGTACACTGTTCATTGTTGTACTGTCATTTCAGTGATTTACATTTGTAACTATGCTGAGGTATCATTTGTGCTTGTTATACTCAGTTTGTGCAGTGTTTCAGAGAGGTGGCTGCTAATATCTGCTAAACTATAAATGAACATCTGGATACATGTCAGAGTTATTTTTGCTGTATACTTATTTCGATTAAAAATTGAGATGAATGACGCTCGTGTAGATTTTTGAGAAGCTGAGTGTCATCTACTTTTGGCTGCTCCCAATTAGGGGGTCCCCACAGCAGACCAACCGTCCGCGTTTCCTTTTCTCCTCTGCATCTTCCTCTCTCACACCAACTGCCTGCCTGTCCTCCCTCACCTTATCCATAAACCTCCTCCTAGACCCTCCTCTTCCCAGCAGCTCCATCCTCAGCATCCTTCTCAGAGCATACTCTGGGTCTCTCCTCAGCACATGTCCAAACCAACGCAATCCTGCCTCTGACTTTTCCTCCAAAAGGTCTGACTCGGGCTGTCCCTCTATTAAACTCATTCCTGGTCCTGTCCATCCTCATCACTCCCAACACAAATCTTAACATTTTCAACTCTGCCATCTCCAGCTCTGCTTACCATACCACTAATCTACCTTTATCATTTTACCATACCACTAATCTACCTTTACCATCTTACCTTACCCCTAATCTACCTTTATCATCTTACCATACCACTAATCTACCTTTACCATTTTACCTTACCCCTAATCTACCTTTATCATCTTACCATACCACTAATCTACCTCATCAACCTTCATATACATCATTGGTTGTCAACCACTGTTGGATTATTTTATTTTCTCAGCCATAACGCAGTGTTGACAACACAACTGCCCGTGCTACAGTTGAAAGTTTAATGAAGTTATCTGTACTCATTATCCGACTCTGAAGAGTGTTCATGTAGTGCCTTCTGGTGGGAAACTCATTGTTCAGGTGGGAGCCTGAATTCATTTTCTTAATATTCCAAAACCCCAACCTTGTGAGACCATTGCTTAGACAATAGTTCACACATCACTGTAATGAAGACTGATTATCAATACAATAGTTCTATTTTTCCTCCCATTGGTTCTTGCAGCAGGACCATTTTAGTTCATTTGGGTGA
Organism: Hydrocynus forskahlii; assembly: GCA_037974365.1. NCBI lineage: Eukaryota > Metazoa > Chordata > Actinopteri > Characiformes > Alestidae > Hydrocynus > Hydrocynus forskahlii. The sequence continues at coordinate 17,381,779 of JBBPCX010000154.1, read as the reverse complement.
AATTTTTAATGAATTTGCATGGAAAAAAAGACTAACGTGGATTAATGGACAACCACCGCATCCAAAATAATTATTAGACTATCTACTGCCAAAAGATCAAAAGTGGAAGAAAAAGACATTTTTTATTTATGCCATGAGTTTTGAATATCCTGGTCAGCAACTTTAACATATTTAACTTGCAAAAAGAGGCTGTGATTATAAGCAAAATATAAAAAAGAAAAAATTATGTAGAAAGTTCTTACAAATAAACTATATGTAGTCAGACTGTTTCCAGACATTCAGATACACATTAAGAAAGTACAACAAAAGACACAATTCAATCATGTCTAAAAAAAGCAAAACAAAAAAGAAACATTTATTTATGAACTACATGTACAACAGGTTGAAACATTCTCAGTAGCCATTCAACTCAGAGATCATGGAGCAATATAGCAGGGCAAATAATTAAAGGACACAGGAAGTCAATGAGAACACATTTTGTATTAATTAAAATAAAATAACAAAACAAAAAAGAGGGAGAGGAGATCATTGTGATGATCCTTACCAAAATGAGAAATACATGTGCTCTTTTACTTGGGAAGTTTGAGAGATGCACACAAAGTGCAGTTTCATTATGCTTTTAGTTTATAGAGCCATCCATGTGAAGTCTTATTGGACAGATATTTAGATTTGGCCGATATTTCGAGTTCATATTTGATATTTGTGGTATTGCATTTAAGGAGGAGAACATAGGCAACACTGCACTAAAATGTCTATTTTATTCATTTTAATGCAGTTGTAATCCTCTACAAGGAAGTAAATGGCCCAGCATTTTTAAAACCAGCTGTACTTACAATGTTCTGTCTTGGGAATTGTTCATTTCTTATGGTTCTGTGTTCTTCATCTGAGTCACCAAGTCACATGTGTGACTCTTAAGTCATGGGCTAAAACCCTCAGACCAACTTAAAACCAGGTACTTATTCGTCCACCAATCAGGTATTCAAGCACATTAGGAAAATGAATTTGGCACATACTGTATGCAGGTAGTTATTTCACAACTACTTTCTACCATTTTCAAAGCACAACACCTCAGTCATTCAGATTATAAACAGATTCACACCCTTTTGCTGAATTATTTATCAATGCTGAATTTTCCTTTTTTCAAATCAAGTACCACAGCCAAGGTAAACAAACTCAGACATGCAATTCTGACCAAGACCACAGGATGAAATGCCTACACAACATGAGCAAGCTAATGGCTGAATAAACAGATCAACTCAGCTTCTTATTAGGTAAATAACGTACAATGGCAATAAGGAAACTGGAAAGATGGCACCCCTGTTTAGTTTGTGAAATTTTAGATTATAGCATTCTTTAAAAATACTACAGCAACCTCAGAAAACAAGTATAACATTGTTTTTCAGAATCATTATAATTATCAAAAGGGGATGTGTTTATGCAAAGAACAGATTAATTTCTACTCATAAAATAGTTTTTTTTTTATTGAATTCAGACAGCAAGAGAGTTAATGCTAATGCCTTACAAATACAGTACATTAAATGACATTCTTGCCCTCATTTGTAATTACAGTCCTGAATTTGTACCACCTGTAAAACAAGGTTACATTCAAACATCCAAGTCAAACAAAAGTGTAAATAAAACTTATGCCTGAATGTACACAAATAATAATAAAAAAAACACAATGTAGAAATACTTAGCAATTATCAATTAACTTCATTCCGTAATCAAACTAGGGCCAAACAATCCTTCAGGTTTTTTTTTTAACAATACTTCTTGCTGACAGCTCCTCTTAACTACAAATCTAATGATAAAAACTGTAGGATTTTTAGGGGCGTATACAGGCAGAAAAGGGAGTCGGCACTCATGTAAAAACAAATTCTGCACAAATGACGTTATACTTGAAAAGTCAATAATTGTAAGAGTGCATGTTGTTAAGGTTGCTAGAACAGTCATCTTTCGTGGATATGCTTTGCTCATTAATGAGGACTCTGAGCTGTAGGAATTCAGCATATCCTTATGGCACCTTACTTATTCTAAGATGAAACGAACAATGAAAAGAGGCGCTAAAACACATGCATCTGTGCTTTGAACATGTTCTTTTTTCTTTTTCCCTTGCCACTCAGCAGTATGCATTACGCTATGTGTATGAGGATTTAAAAGACCAAAAATCAAGTTCTCTCTAGTGGTACCTTCCTTGAATAGATACAGGACTATAGACAACAGCTTGAGACAATCAAAGCAGACTTAAATACAGGCAGCCAAAACACTGCCAGATACTGTCAATTCAACAGTCTGAATGTACAGACGATCATACATTCACATCCCTAGACTCTCATATACATCTTCACCCAGCCAGCAGCACGCACACCGGCTGCCTGCCAATTAACTCGGATCTTGATCATATCGCCCCTTGATCATCATGTTCAATAATGGGCCAACCTGTGAAAGAAAGACACGTTGACAGTTTTTCTTAAATGTGTCACCTTGGTTTAAGCATTAACATAAGAATATCACAAACCAGAGTCACACTTTTAACCAGAAAATACAGCTAGAATTACTAACAAATGCAAAGAAACATCAGGTTTTTGGACCACAATCCTTTGCTTTTGGTTATTTCTTGGTTCTGGTGATAGAAGAGTGGCCAGTGTGACATTACGACTATGGATACAAGCATACTTCAAATATCTGTACCAAGAAACTTTACATGGGAAAATTATCTAAAAAAGGTTCTCTTAAGATTTAAAAGGTTAAATTAAATGTGTGCAAACTCAATTTAATTCTGTTTTAAACCAGGTTAGCTACAAATATATCTGCATCTAGGTTATTGCCAGGGTCAAAATACGGAGGGAATTTCCAACGCACTGATCTTGCTGAAGAGCTTAAAAATAGAAAAGCATTAAGAATAACTGCTCTACTTTTTAGTACCTCATGTGGGTCCCCCAAGGCCTCTCCCAACATCTTTTCAATGTTCCTCATAATGGCCACCCTCTGATGTGCTTTCAGTGGGTACTCTATCCTCTTGGGAGTGGGAGCCCCCTGAAAGGATAGTTGGAAAAGATAGCTGAAAAGAGGTGCAGATGACTTACTACAAAAGACTCTGTATGGCTGAACGAACAACATTTATGATTTTAAAACTGGGTTCTTCTATATGTATTCATGCAGAAACAAGACAATGAATTCTTCATCAGTCCCACATCACCATATTTGAGGATATTTGGAAGTCAAGTCAAAAGCATGTGAGACACTGTGAGATCACATTGAAGATATGCATCATATTGGGTTTGGTTCTGAATTTCCCAACACTTTGCAGTTTCAATCTTAGACACAAGTACATACAGCAATGGAAAAAACGAAGAGACCACTTTTCCCTTTTTTCTGTTCACTGTTTGAACAGTTTGCAGTAGTGTGTGTGTGTGTGTGTGTGTGTGTGTGTGTAAAATGCACAGGTTGCTATTCTTTTATGAACTACTGGAGTGTAAGCGGTGTAAAAAATAAGAAATGCCTCCATATGTGTTGTAAGTGCAGTAGTATTTGTATAGCAGCTATTCTATGTTCTATATTCCAGCAGCTTCACTGATTCAGTTTACTGATGGAATGAAACAGAGCTCACACATGCACACACTATGCTCTTAACATTACTATTTTATTCATTGCACTTAGAAACTAATGTAAGAGTATTGTGTAGTTTAACATTTCCAGGGTATAATAAATTTATTAATATGTATTATTTTTACATTTTCTCCTAACATTTTTTTTGTTTTGATTAATGCTGGGCAATTATTAACATTTTTAATCATGATTAATCGCATGACTTTCTGCAATTAATCACAATTAATCACACTGTTAAACGCAAAATTAAATAATGAATTCAAAAGTACTGTATGGCGCACTTTTATTTTTAAAGTACTGCTATATGAACAAAAGTGCAATAACATTTGGTTTGCAAACATTTTAAACAAATAAGGA
>JBBPCX010000154.1:17365185-17376567 GCA_037974365.1 Hydrocynus forskahlii | reverse complement strand
CTTTTATTTTTAAAGTACTGCTATATGAACAAAAGTGCAATAACATTTGGTTTGCAAACATTTTAAACAAATAAGGAGCTTTTTAACAGCAGTGTCCCTTTAATACAGTTACACAGCTGCAGTTCAGATATTTCTAAACCTCAACTTAAACAGTAATGTGAGCAAATCAAATAAAAAACAAAGCTACTTGCCACTACGGGGCACTCACGTTTGATCTGGTTTGTCATAGAAAAACAAATCCAGAACATTTGGAGCAGAACCATTATAGCAGCTGTAAAGGGGGAACAACTCCATATTGAAGTCTATGTATCTGAATGCAGTGTCATTAAAGTCCTTGTTGGTTTAATGGTCAGGCGTCCCAATACTTGACCGCTGCGAACACCATGCCAGACTTAGAGCTGCGTGGCCCACGCACTCACAACCCCAAAAAAGCAAAGAACTTTCAAAATAAATGGATTAAAAAATTTTAAAAAAAACTCAGTTAACGCAAAATAAAATAATTGCTGGCATTAAGTAAATAATGCGTTAACGTGATAGTAGCGCATTAACATGCCCAGCCCTAATTTTGATATTTGAATCAAATGTGGTCAAAAGTGTATAAATCAATACTGACATGCACATTTTACACACACTCCCACAAATAGCAAAAGCAATAACCAAAAAAAATGATGCGGTCTCTTTTTTCCATGGCTGTATTTATTCATCCGTCTAGATTTATAACTCTTAAATGCCCATCCTTAAATCCAATATCCAATACACAATCAAACTTTCTAAAAGTATACAACCTTTTTAACTGTATGAATTTAGCTACTTTGAGGTGCATCCATCCACACAGACTATCAATTACACACACACTAGTTCTCTAATCTCCAAAGAAAAGCACTGTCAACAGAATATGAGAAGCGGCAGTTCACAGTTCCCAGTGCCAACTGTCAGATAGAGAGGTATAAAGCTCTGGGGTATTCGCCTGCTGAGTGGTGGAATTGTGATGATGGACCACCATCAAATACCTTTGGGGTGAATTAGAGATGTTATCAAAACTCATCCACCTCTTGTGCGCCTGAATGCCAAAGTAATGTTCAAACATCTAGAGTAAAGCCTACCCAGAGGAGGAGAGGCTGTTATTGCAGTGGGCTTGGGACACCGGATAAGCAGGGGTCTACAAAACGTGAATGAGAAAGCGAAAACCCCAAAGACCCAGCAGTGAAATCATTCTGCACAGGAATACCTTGTACCAGAAGTTGACTGTGATTGTTACTCCTCCATTTAACAGGGACTCAATGTGATGCCACCTGCAGTACAAAAAACAAGCACACCAAGACAATAAGACACATGATCATCCACTAACTGTATGACCTGCTGAAAAACTGTGTTCTTTAAAATCCAATTACTACAGTACAGTCCTGTGTATGTTCCTATTTATGATTGCCTTAAAGTACAGAGACAAAAATTATATAAATAAATAAATACATAGATAGATAGATAAATTAATAAATAACAAAAATGCGCTCTTACCAGTACATTGGGATGTAAAGCACATCACCAGGTCCAACAACAGCCTCATACCCCAGGATATCTTTAAATTTGGGGAAACGTTTATAATCGGGGTTTTCAAAATCAACCTACAATAGAAAGAAATGTGCGAAGTGAAATAATGACATCAATGCGAATTTACAAATAGGGATTTCAAATTATTGTGGCAAATGTAGCACTAAGCTTTCAAACTGTTTTGGACAAAAATTAATAAAAAAAATGTATGGAGAATTTACAGAAAGTGGGACGTGAAGTAAAGTGAGTATCCTGGTTAATCTCCTAAAAAAAATGCGTACCACCTCAGCTTAGTTCCCCCTACCACTCAACAAACTCCCACATTAAAAAAAAAGTTACAGGACCCTGTAATACCTGGCTCTGCCTGTCACACGGATGATGAACTGGAAAGGGGTAGAGGCACTCAAACTGGTCCGGAGGAAAAAGTATACACCTCTTGTGACCTTTGATTTGTGCAAAGAAATTCTGCTGCTCATCATAATGCGCTGGTGTCACATTTCCTTTCGACAGCAAAAGGATGACAAAAAAAGCACATGAAAACAGAATGCAGATCTAAATGAGAATCATTACTGTCTACAGAAGGACGCACATTTAAGTTATGTCATTTCATATGGTATTGTACCTTCCATGCCTATGAGCAGCAGGTTAGATGTAAGCTGTCCCCAGTTTCTTTTGGTTTGTTGTTTGTTGATCCAGTTCCAGTTGAATCCCAGGAAATCAACAACGATTTTTCGCCCAACTGTGTCATTCAGGGTTTGCTGCAAGTATACTCTACAAATCATAAATTAATCAACGTCAATTAAATGCTTGCTGGAAGGAAATCTTGAGGGCCTAATTGTGTATTACATTCAAATTAACCCACAATTCTCACAAATGTCTCCAGATTCCCCCTTAGCCCAAGTAAAGTCAATCAGACAAGATGCCATGTCCAAAGTTTGCAGCTTTGCACTGGAGCTAAAAGATTAATTAGCAGTTTGTAACAAACAGAAGCTTATAACTCAGCTTATATCTCATGTTTGGAGATAAAAGTGTGTCATGCAAGGTCAAAAACCACATTAGCAAGTTGGGTCCAGATTACTTAATAAACCAGTGTGGTTTGAGGCAAGTGTACAGTGAAGTGGACATGCAGTTTGCACTAATCAGTGGTTATACACTTCCACTGCTTGCCATCAACATCAGTTGTGTAATTCAAGAGTAAAACAGACACCAAACCTTTTAAAGCGAAAATTGCATTGTCAAACTCCTATAACCACTCAAAAGTCAAACATTGTTTCAGTCTATTTAAATCCTGTCATGGTGGGATATATCTTACTTCACTCGCACTAAAGCAGGCAGCTGTTTTGGAATAAGGAGACAATCTAGGCTGAATCAATACTGACTCAAGAAAGAAAGGTTTATCAAGACTTTCATTTTTAATCCACACCCCTGTCAGTATTTTAGTACTTGAGTATCTACTCATCTGCAAAGTAATTTATTCATTGCCTAAAGACCTTATTATATTCCTAACTGTTTAAACACGAAGGCGAGAACACCTAATTGTCCAAGTCAGTTTTCATGATCAAAATAAAACACATTAGTTCTGGTTCCAATATCTGACTGGCTGAGACAGATTTAAAGTTGTATGCTAAACACCCTTAAATTATATGTGATGTTAATATTCCAAACAGAAACTAGTCAACACATTCTCTACAGAGAAACAATATGCATTTTTTTCCTCAATACTTAAATGCAAAATGTATCGAAAAAAACAAACAAAATATAAAAGGCAGAAATGTGCAGAGGATGTGAGGCAGAAATGTGCAGAGGATCTGTACTTGCTTTCACTTGCTTTTCATACAAAAGTCAACGAAACATGTAACTGGACCAGGGCAGTCACTATACCAGCTGAGCTCAATATTACTGTGCCAAGTTCTAAAATATCATAGTGCTGGGGCTCCCAAGCGGCTTAGCATTCTGCGTGTTGGCTCTATCACTTGGAGATCTTGGGTTTACATTAACAGCATTTAGCGGGCACTTTTATCCAAAGCAACTTCCATTCCATAACTACAGGGGGCAGTCTCCCTGAAGCAACTTGGGGTTAAGGGTCTTGCTCAGGAACCCAGTGGTGGTCTGCTGAAGGTGAACCACCCACAAGTTCAATCCCTGATGATGCTACACAGCCACCCATGAGTCCAGGAGAGCTTGACTGGCCTTGCTCTCTCTTGGTGGGCAGGCTGGCCCTTTTTATCCCCCATCACTCGACACAACGTTAGCCACCATGTATCTGTTAACTGACACAAAGCAGAACTGCTATTTTGCATTCTCCTCAAAGTGTGTTAAGCTGTCTAATGGCAGTTCAAAAAAATGTGGTGGCTCTGAGGAAGCTTGTGCTATATTTCTTCCTTCCAGGACTGGTTTCTTAACGCAGCTCCAGCTAGTTCTACCTAGCTGGTATAATCAGTTTAAAATTAAAAAATGAAAAACTATGCTGTTAATCAACTATATTGCTTGGCCAAAGAACGTGTTGTGTGACTGTTAGTAATAATAAAAGTAAGGTGACTACCGTTGTAAGGTACTGGGAGTCTAAATTAGTTGGCTTTCTGATATCTAACTGGAAAAAAAGACAATGGATGAACTGCCCCCACTGCCACACCTCACGATCAAAATAAAATGTATACATAAAAATTTGCATATTAACTACACAATGACGCTTTCACTGTCACTTGAGCTATACAGACAGAAAACAATGATCACCATCAGATACTACGCTAGGGCATTTTGCAAGAATGTTATGGTTGAAGGTTGAAAATGGTGCTATAAGCTCTGAGCAAAAATTCATAAACACACACATAAAAAAAGGAACCATGGAAGATTATAGAAGGAAGAGAATATACCCAGTACTAACATTAGACTGCTGGTACAATGTGTACAGCACTAGAGGCATGTGATGCACTATATAAAACGGCAAGCATTCCAAAAGCTTGAGTCATGACCCACCGTTTTATCAGCAGCAACATAAAGGAAGCAAGATATAACAGGACAATCAGCAATAAAAGGCTGGGTTAAAAAACATCACATTCCACAGTGTAATAATAACAAACTAATATATATTAAAGGAATAATTTAGCAAACTATCAAATGTACAACATTTTCCACCTTCCCTTGATATACCCATGGTATATTTTGTGTCTTATTTTGCTTCTTTAGGTTAGAACTGGAGCTACAAGGCTAGGAAGTACTAGATGTCAGTGGTCACCCGTGTCGTTTTCTTAAATACAAGCACAAAACCTGCCCGCTCAGACTGTATCCAGCTGTCTACAAGCGTGAGGTTTTGTTTGAAGCTCACAATAAGTCACCATGTTTTAAGCACCCTAATGACTACCTGGATGTGGTTTGAGAGGAGTATTGGGTATTTATCAATAGAAAAGAATAACTATTGACTTCTGGTGTATCTTAGCAACATTGGCCTTGTAGCTGCAGCACTAAAGGACTAAAGAAGAAATATTTCTCCAAATGTGTCTTGGCTCATTGACTATACCTAGAGTAAGTGCAAAACTGTATAAATTACAATTTTTTCTGAATTACTCATTTAATGGTATGGAAATGAAAAGATGCAATCATGCAATCACCATTCAGTCATGCATATCATTCAATATATTACACTGACGTTCTCCCAGAACATAGATTTTATATGAATGTTCGAACATAATTTGAGTTTTTTTGAGAGTGGACATCTTCAAGTTCAGGGCTGTAAACTTCAAAGTCTCCCTGTACATCCAGACATATGAAATTAACAAAAATAAAAATAATTCTGTTGTTTTCTGAGACTCCATTCTTAAACATGCACCAAATTCATAGAATGGGCTCATTTTTGCACGTTGCAAAACGGGTGCCAAAAAAAGTATTTGGGAAAAGCATTTGGGAATGCTTAAAAAAGAGTGGCCGTGTGCAGTTGTGTGCACTGCAGCTTAACGTAACCACACAGGTGACTTTACTACCTTTTACATGTTTTAACATTATTAGTTTGCTAAAAACTGTAAAACATATCAAAAGCACACTTAATGCCTTCTTCAGAACGACCAGGTTGCAGAAGAGCACAGGTTTGCAAAGTTGTTTATTTAATGGCCAGAAAATGCCCTGTCGTAGTGTGCATATAATACGTGTATGAAATCCACGTGGGGAAATGAAGACGGTTGCCCTCATGTTGGTAAAATGACACAGTAGCCAAATCACTGCATGAAGAGGTCAGTAGTCTGGCCATCATCTGGCCAAGTAACTGCTTAGTCATGCCCTACAGCAGTTTTGTATCCTGCATCAAATTTCTTGCACCTCAACAGTTTCCACAACTTAACACACCTGCTGTTACAGCATTTCACCATTGGACTGAACAGTCTGAACCCAAAGTGCTAAACTGTACAAAGTGCAAAATACCATAAATGAGGATATTTCTAAAGCATGAACTACACTGTGAATGCCACCAGTGAGCAGCTCTATTTACCCCACAGACTGTGTACATATTAAAGTCATTATATAGCAGGACTTACCGCTCTTTTCCACCCTGCTCCTCTGTTTGATGCATCTTCTCTACAAATTCTGAAAACTTCATCTCAATTCGGCGTGATTTTGGCACAAAGTTCTCGAAGTTCGACATTTTCTTCTCATCGTAATATAAGAATTTGTGGTTTTCAGCAATGTACACAGAGAAGTCCCCATTCCCAATGTTCTCTTGCAAGTAATTTATGTCCCACTTCAGCGCTGGGTATACCAAGTTGGTATCCGTGAGTACGACAGGTTCCTGTGAAAAGAAATGTGCAGAAATAAATATTTTTAAAATGGTGTGTGAGCTCTGAATATTGGAAAACAAATTTCGCTGATAGTTTTGTATATTGACAGTTATGTAATCTTGGTATTGACTTTTGCAGCATCTTTTATCCAAAACACACTGCAAAGTCAATAACCAGATTACATGTGTGTCAATTTACAAAATTATCAACTTAATCTGTTTTCCAAACAGTAAACAACTTTCACCTCAGCCTAACGCATTCAGGGATCATACACCAGTGACTGAAGGCCTTAAACTATATTTCCCCAATCTTTTCAGCAATATTAACAAGATTCCTAACATTTATTTAGCCTCTGAACAGAACAGCTAACTATACATACACATTTTAAGATGCAACATGTGCAATCTTTTGGTTGGAACTATAACTACTGGGCAAAATGTGCAATTTAAATGTGCAATTCTTCAGGTGAACTACTACTGTTTTTTTGTCAATGCCTGTCACTCCATTTTGTACCTGTGTGTGTGTGTGTGTGTGTGTGTGTGTGTGTGTGTGTGTGTCCATAGTGTCCTTATATTTATTTATACATCCACTCTGTACATATATACATATATATGCTCACTGTGTACATACATACATACTTATCTAAGTTTACATACAGTTTACATATAAATATATATATACGTATACATTCTTACAATACACATGCACATATATTGGTTTTATTCTATTTTTATATTCCTAGATTGTATAGAGCACATTTGTATTTTTATTCTACTGTATTCTATTCCATTGTTTTTCATTTTTGTTGCTGTTTCTGTCCACTTCCTGCCGTGACAATGCAAATTTCCCCACTTGTGGGACTAATAAAGGTTTATCTTATCTTATCCTTACTGCTGTCTATGTATTTGTGTCATTTTAGTCGCACTGCTAGAGAAAATGTTTTAAATATGGACTTTTTATTTCTGTACTTCTCTTTTTTTTAATTATTCTTGCCTCCGTTCCAGATGGCATCCACATATAAATTGATGAAATGCTATGCAATTGCTTAGGGTGAGGCCACAGAAAAACTTTAAAGTTCATATACAAGACTTCAAGATCTGGTTCAGGTGTTTTAAACTAATTTTATCTTCTACACTTAAGATACTTTATTATAAGACTACTTGATTGTAATAAATGTGCCATTCAAGCTGTGAACCTATTTCAGTCCAGCTTTAATTTAAATGTTTATACACTTAGTAGAACCTCTAATAAAAATAAAAATGATGGATAATTATTAGTAGTAGCAGTAGTCATAGTAGTAGTAGTAATAGTAGTACTAATAGTAGCAGTTGTGGTATTAACTGAGTGGTGCTCTGGGTATTTGAGCATGTGTACGAACAGAAGTGCTACGTGACCACAGAACACTTTAATACAAAACCTGTACAAGTTCAAGCAGAAGGCTTCAAAGGTCTGGTTTTAACGTTTGAAGTGAATTTCAACTGCACTCTTCCTAAACTTAACATGTTGTTTTAAAGTTTTACATTTAAAAAAAGCACCACTGTTTTGAATCTATTCCACAGTGCACCTTTATTATAATGTACACGATTATTATAATGTACAAATGTATAAGATCAAGCAGAAGACTTCAAGATTTGGTTCAGATGTTTTAAGTCAATCTCAACAGCATTATTCCTACACTTAAAAAGGTATCTTAGGTCTTTTTAAATTGTGATAAAAGCTCATGTGTTTTGCACCTATTCCAGTGCACATTTATTCAAAATGTTTACAAACCTTACTAGTATCACTTTTCATCTCTTAAAAATGATATTTTTGTTAGTAGTAGTAGTAGTAGTAGTAGTATTAAATGGTCTGTTTGAGCAGTATTTAGTTAACATTTAGCCGCATGTATGTGAGTATGAACAGACTACAGGATTAAGACATTCTTTGGCATTGAAACGCCCTCCTTACCTCTGAGAAAGTGAGAAGTGCTACGTGACCACAGAACATTTCCAAAAAATGTACAAGGTCTGGATGTTTATACACTTACTGTCCATTTCTTCGTAATAATAAAAGAATGATATTATTGTTAGTAGTAGCAGTAGCCGTATCAAATGTTTAGTGCTGTGTGTTTGAACATTCTTTATTAAAGTCGTGTGTGTATGAACAGCATCACGTTTTGAACCTATTCTAGTGCACCTTTATCATAAATGTTTATACTCTCCATCTCTTTTATAATACTACAAAAATATTATATTACTGTATCAGCAACAGTAGTAGTATTAAATGTTTACTGCTCTGTATTTGAACTGTATTTTGTTTAACATTAGTCCACGTGTGTATATGAAGAGTGTACAGGAATAAGAGTAAGAGCATTCATTGGCATAAAACCGCCTCTGAGAAAGTGAGAAGAGCTACGTGACCGGAGGAACGTACTCTGTACAGAACGGGGCGGGAGAGAGGGGGTGAGTAAGGGAGGGAGGGAGAGCGAGCAGGCGGTAGATTAAAAAGAAAAACGTGCAGACTGTATTTCTGTTCATATTGTTACTGGTTCGGATGCATTGGATTAATGCTGCTTTTACGTATAAATTCATCATAAGACTAGTTCAAAACAGCACGGCAGCTTTGTAATCAGGTCATAATACCCCATCTCATGAACGGGGGTGATATCTAAAAGATTCAGGAAGAAACAGGAAGTTTTGTCGAAGCGTGAAGCCCCAAATGTGATCCAGTGGAGGGCTGTTGGAAGGCAGATTAAGGTTTAAGGTTCAGAGGTGCAGGTGGAGGCGTGGAGCTTAAACCTGTCTCACTGCGGGAAGTGGCACTAAGAGTCAAGCGCTGGGTAAATCAGCTTTTACTGCAGCTTTAAACTGGATAGACAGAATAAAAATAAGAAATGATACCTGTCTACAAGTCAGACTCATCTCCCCCGCGGAATACCTTTACAAACACGTCTGTTTATTTTCTTGCAACCAAAACAAACACTTCAAATACATACAGGTTACCAGTTATTACACCACCAAAATTAAAAGTTTGAGTAATTCATAAAGCCAAACACCCAAGATAGAACTTTGACAGATATTTTAACCCTCGGACACCTTTTTAACGTTATTAAAACTGAATATACCTTACAGAAGCTCAACTAACCTTATATTGGGAGCAGGCTAGCCAGTAATGTTAGCTTTTCGCGATGTGGATGCTACAAACAGAGGCACGCCTGTGTCTGATTATGAGTTAATTAAATCAGACTAAATCTTCGTTTCCCAAAATTCTGAATGAAAACTTAAATAAAATGAATGCTACAATCATAACCTAGCGATAAAAGCCACTGTTGTGTGGCAGGTGAGGCGATTAAGGGGGCTAACTTTAGCTGTGGCAGGCTAATTTGGCTAGCTTATCGATATGGAGACAATTTTACCTCGTTATCGATCAGGATCTCAGCTCGGGGGTCCGTGTGGGAGAGCCGGGGGATCTGTCTGGTTTGGAAAGGGTACTGTCTGAGCTGTGAGTCAGTCCATCCTGAGTTGTGAAGACCTGAGAAGGAGCTAGCACCATCGCTGGCCGTGGGATCAGCCTCCACTACAGTGGCGGTTGCCATATCCTCCGTGTGTGAGAGCTACAGGGAGACTGTCCTCCCAGTCTGAGCCCTGGTTCTCCAGGTGTGTGCAGGTCAGGCTGAAGGCTTCAGAGTTGCGGAGAACTCTGCTGACAGCCTGGTTAACTCCGCAGCAGGTGAGTGAGCATCTCGGCCGGACTGAGGTCGGGTTTGTTTCAAAGAGGCGGCGGGCGGCGCTATGAGGCTCTGCTATCAGGAGGAACGGCATTAAACACCAGGAACACGGACAGGGCTAGTTTCGAAAACTGTCCCTCCGGATCACCCTTTTCCTTCAAACTGTGCATCAATCTGTCTCTGTTTTTGGTACTGTTAAATACTCTCAGAATATTCAGTGTTTAGAATAAGCAACCGGGGTATTTTCTTTTTGTGAATGGAATTTACTAAGCAGTGCATTCCTCAGAATGATTTCACTTTCAAAAGGCTTTCACCTAAAGGCTGACATTTTCAAACACTGAATCATGCATTACAGTGCATAACATTTCCCAAGACTGAAAATTGCAATGCCCACGTCTGGTTCAAATTTGTTCTTTAATAAGCTATGACTTTAATTTCTCACATCACCTCCACCATTACTACTACTACTACTACTACTAATAATAATAATAATAATAATAATAATAACAATAATAAAAATAATAATAAGTATTATTATTTGTTATTGTTATTATTAAGAAGAAGAATAGCACTGAATTCTAATAATGGAACAGCAGAATAATTAGAATTACATAATAAAGTACGTAATGTTACCTTATTGAAAAACAGTCTCATATTATTATAGTAGTGATGTTCAAGGCACTATACTACTTAATTATTATCCTGTCCAGGAGCAGTATTGGATAAATCTGTGTTCACCATGATTTCGTTTGATGCACTTATGACATGGTGTGACTACAGCAGTGTCATGAATTAAACTATGAAGGATAGCTTCCCAGGTAGGTCTACAGTAAAATCACACTGTTGTTGTCATAGTACCATATGTATTAGAGTTTAAGAGGATTTCTATATCCACACACCCACACAAATGTCTATAGGTCCCCAGAATTGTGTATAGAGTAAAGCACAATTTGCATTTTCTATTAAGAGTTGGACACCACTGACTTTCACCAACACCTGAAATATGCATCTAGCTGGAACAAAATCCTGGGGAGTATTTTTTATTTTCTGGATCTGAACTATCCATCCCCAGGACTGGTACATGATTCTGAATATCTTAAGCTCAAATGTCTTTTACTCTAAATACTTTCCCTGTTCTTTATTCTCAGTGCAAACTGCTTAGACATTTTTTGCATGGTATGTATTGTATGTCTTGCCATGTTTTGGAATGATTAAGGCAGAAAACCCATACATACACTATATGGACAAAGGTATTGGGACATCTGTTTTTCAAGGATTGGGCTAGGCCTAGCGCAGTGCTCATTCAGTAAATGCACAGCTAAACAGATGAGTTTTGAGTCTAGATTTAAATGTAGCTAATGTTTT
>JBBPCX010000154.1:17332614-17358643 GCA_037974365.1 Hydrocynus forskahlii | reverse complement strand
ACGAGCGCCGTCTCTGTGCTGTGATGCGGTCGGAAACCAGATTGAAAATTGTCCAGGTATCCATTTAAGTTTAAGTAGTTATTCAACTGATTGAAAACTACCTTTTCAATAATCTTGCCTATGAAAGGAAGATTATATATAGGTCTATAGTTGCTCAGTATGGTGTTATCAAGATTGCTCTTTTTCAGCAGAGGCTTTACCTCTTTGTAATGTTGCCATTCCTTCACACAACACGCCTTCACAACAAAAGACATTTTGTCTCTGAGTATACAGAGTGGTGAAGTGTTTCAGGTGTTATTTTTTCACCTTCTTCCTGCAAACACATCCTAAGGTGTGCAGCACTACAGGGTCTTTGTCACATTTTTGTATTAAAAGTCTGCACACATTCTCCGTTGGGGAAAGCTCAGGTCTACAGGCAGGACTTGTTGTTGATAATAGTCTGAATGGTCCTTTCATCTCTGGTCCAGAACACACACCATTTCTTCCAAAAAAGATCTGGAATACTGATTTTTCTAACCACAATACATGTTTTTACTGTGTGATGGTCCATCTCAGATGGCTTCTAGTCCAGAAAAGTAGATGCCGCTTCTGGTTTTTTGCACAGTAAAGTTTTAAGTGGCATATGTGAATGTAATTCCATATTGTAGTGCTTGACAAAGGTGTGACAAAGTAACCCCTAGCCCATGTGGTTCTATCAGCTAGTATGTGGCTAAATTCCAATGTGTATATGGTTAAAACTCATGCACTGTAGAGGGAGAAGTATGCAAACACCATAAGGTCTTTCTTTAAGGAACATTGTTTTTAAACGTTTTAATAATTATCTCACACATTCGTTGACAAACTGAAGATCCTCTGTCCATCTTTGTTCCTTAAAGACTCTGGTTACTGGATACTGCTTTCGTACCAAATCATGATTACAATCACCTTTTGATATCACCTGTCTGAAATCACTGAAACATTTATTTATTCATTCATTCATTCATTTATTTCTTTACTTAACCACATTACTAGCCCTTCTGAAGATGCAAGTGGGCATTTGAGAGCAGCCTCTGAGACTCTTCATAACCCCATGGGTGCACCCAAAATTCTGCATTATGCAACAGTATGTCCTGTATTCTACATGCTGTGCAAATATATTTAACAGCGCCAATTCATTTTTTTATTAAAATAAAAAATGAAATGAAATTCAAATGAATAAAAGTGAATCAGCTTTGATAACTTGTTTTTTATAAAGAACAGTACAGAAAATGAAAACTTTAAATGTATTTATTTTAAAAAATGTATTACTTGTATTTTGTATGTTGTTTGCATACAATTTACAAAAATGTTTTTCTCTATATACTTTCACTTTAAAGTGAATGACCTCCGTACTTTCAGCTAAATGTAGTTTCCTCCTCCATCCGATGTTGTCAACAAGCTCTTGCAAACACAATTGCAGAAACATGCAATTAGGATGTTGATAAATTTCTCAACAAGAATGAATAGACAACA
Source organism: Hydrocynus forskahlii (assembly GCA_037974365.1). Lineage (NCBI taxonomy): Eukaryota > Metazoa > Chordata > Actinopteri > Characiformes > Alestidae > Hydrocynus > Hydrocynus forskahlii. The sequence goes on along the minus strand of JBBPCX010000154.1, from coordinate 17,357,152 downwards.
GTTCATAATTGCATCTGTTTAAACCCTAGCCAAGGAAGTTGGGATTTAAACTTCTGTGCAGTGTAAAATCTTAGCCAGCTTTTCAGTGCTTGTGGGTTTGGAGTATGGTTTGTGGAGTCTGTTTAAATGCACCAGTGGGAGGTTACTTAATTTCCTGACTACTGTGTCTGTGTTTTCTGGTAAGCTTTAGGTATTTTTGCAATGCTTTAAAAACACAGTTTTGGTTTGAGCTGACTTTACAGTTAAAAGAAAGATATGGGTCCCATGTTCATCTCTTTCTGAATTTCTGTATCTTCAAGAACCTCCAGAAGAAGTGCTTTGAAAGAAGGGTTAAACCCCACAAATGTATAAATAATACCCAGAGGGGTCTGTCTCTGGGAGTCCATCACAAGCATGTTTTCACAATACATAGCATGTTTCCTTCTGCATATTTCACCTTATTTTAACATTTCCACACTATCAATTCATTACTAATATTCCTGTTACATAAATATTTGCTATTTCTGTTTCTCCACAAGCATGTGGGTCAATTGTCAGGTCACTCTGAATCTATGAGAACACTCCTTGAGGACATTTGCATTGTGAGTAGGTTAACTTTCACAGTCTCTTTTTGACAGTAGGCATTCAATATAGTATTTCAAGCAATTCAGCAGTTATCAATGTATTTTACACATAGTCCTTGTTTACAGGCAGTCATTTCTGGTGCCTTCCTATACGAAACTAGGAAATCTGAAGTTCTACCCCTGGTCTCAATGGTTTGTGTGCAGGTTATGTTGCGTCCATTGTGGTTAGAGGACACAGTGTGGACACACTAGTTCCCCTGGATTACTTACATTTGCTGCCAGGCACTGTTCCCTGGACATTGTGACACTTCCTTCTATTAATGCAGCACTGCTTTGAAAAGCTCTCCAAACAGGATCATGTTTTTCACTGATGAATCTCTTCAGTCATTGGTCCTAGATCCCCTAGCACTAAAATGTTAAACTGGATTCCTTTTGGGCCACAGCTCTAGGAGATTTTTTTCCCAGTTTTTACAGCCTTCACTGATGAATGCCTTTCTGAGTTTAATCGTTCAGTCAGGTGTGTTTAGTGAGGTGGAGCTGCTGCCACCAGGACTGGAGTCTGACCTATGCAGTCTACGATGCAATACTGTCAGAACAAAACTTTGCATCTCTTTGTGTCTTGTTTTATAATTACTATTATAAATCCTTTAAAACTGTAATTGTTGAGGTTTTGTTTAGACAGTGATAATATGCTGTTTACTGTATGCTATTCCTCATAGTAGTATAGTTTCCAGCATGCAGGAACTACCATCATGATGGCCTGGCAGACAGAGGGCATGGTAGCTCTCACCCAAGAAGAACCTCCTGTCTCAACTATATGGGAAATGACGGGTTTGTCCAAAGACCTACACATGCTTGTTTTCTGACTGGTGTAGATAATGATCACCCTGCACAGGCCACGATAAGTACTGATGCCGCGAAGTCCAATGTGTTGAAATTAAATGTTTCAGAGTCGTTATTTATAAAACACATAATAGAAGTTAAAAAGAATGTTATTTATGTAGGAGCATTTGGTCCAAAATTTATAGTTATCAGAACTATGGGGCAAATGAAGCTCCATTTAAAAAAAAACAACATAGTGAGTTATTGGGTAAAAAAGGGGATGAAATGATTAAGTAAAAAATAAATTAAATTTGAAACTAAATGAGCTTCAGTGGAGATTTGAGGAGTTGATCTATTTATATCTTCTTTAAAAAATTAAATACAAATACATTTTTGTTTAAAATGAGAACATTTAGCTTAGTTTTATCACAGATAGTGATGCATTACTCAGTACCGTTTTCCCTTTTTCAAAGATCTTCACGCAATTCTCTTTATCAACGTGCAGCACAGCAAAGCAGTTCACATCCGAGATGCAATAAAGCTACCACACGTCATACATGCCTTCATACACAAATGCAGCTAATACTACCAAACAACATTTTTGTTCATCAGGAATACTGAACATTGCGCCCTGAAAAACACATTAGATAGGATTAGAAAAAGTTCATTAGTAAACAGGTAAAGACTTTTTTGAAAATAGAAAGATATGTATTTATTGTAGTGAACAAGGAATAACTCAGAAATACTGTAGTATGTTTTTGCATCAGATTGCATAAAATGACAATATTGCAATGCCAGTAATGTAAAAATGTGCCTATGCATACATGCATAAATACACATTCACACTCACAGACTGATAAAGATATACTACAGACACAAAGAAATTTACCACCAGTTTTCATTAACATCACATCTTAGGTCTTCACTGTGATGAGACACTTCAGCAGGGTTGTCTAATCGAATGTTTGTATATTTCACCTTTCAAATCTCTTGTGAAATCCCTTGGTCTTTCTCTCAGTTTTCTTCAACCCTAGACAGCAGAATAAGACTGAAATGCTTTGAAACAAACGAGAAAGTAATAAATGATTTACAACATGCTGCTGTGTGAATAGACTTGAACTGAGAACTCAATACTGAGAAATGTGAACTTATGATAAGAAATTGGGTTTTTATTCCGAAAATTGCCCTTAATTCTGTTTTCTTAAGACAATATTTTTACTTGATATTTTTTCTTACCAAAGTAATACTATTCATTGAAATTATTAAGTAAATAAATAATAAACAAGCATATTGATATGCAATGAAAATCACAATGTATACGCTTAGCCAGAATGGTTCCATATAGTACCAAAAAAGTTTCTCTGACTTGTAACAATAGAGGAACCTTTTCAGATGCTATACAGAATCATTTTTTCAAACGATTCTCTACAAAACCATACAGCAGATTTTTCATTTTACCAGGCAAAGCACCATTACACATTCAAACAAAGTGTTTAGCATCCAATATTAAACCAATCCATTCTCTGAAGAACCACTATTTTCAGTGAGGCTGCATTTACTTTTGTCACAAATATCATCACATTCATAGAAACTTATTTCAGTTCACCAGTAGATGGAACTCTAGCACTACTGAGCTGTTTCTTCTTAGAGACCACTCTACAATGTATGAGTATTACAAAATCTCTGCTGTAGGAAAAGCACCATGGAGGTTTAATACGCTGAATTATCTGAGTATGTACACTTTCTAGAAATAATAAGTAACAATTAAATGACTGGGTAATGAGTTAAATGAAATAAAAAAACGATAACAAAATAACACATTATAGGAGAACAATAGTGCATACTATATGTTTAATATAAACATACCTTTAAACCTTTAATCAAATCATCTAGCATAAAACTATGATTCTAAGAAAGTGTCTTCAGCATATAGTTTCCCACCCACCACTGCTCTCACATCCGTATTGACCCGAGCCCCCTCTTGGTGTTGTGTGTCCAGAGCCCCTAAGCCACAAATCCTATTAGTCAAGGTTTCTCAGAACCATTATATGTAATTTTCCTGTTCTCTGTGGATTATATCATCACTTCACTTGAGTAGGTTATTTCTCTAGCTCAGACTTTAGTTTTCTCGTGCAAATCAAAATAACCTGTTTAATATGATTTCTGTTCTTGTTTACAGGCTTTTTGTACTTTATCCTCTACACGATAAAAACATTTCGTATAAGTCTTATACATTACATCAATACATTTAATTCTGGTGTTTCAGGTAGTGGATTTCCCACAACGCTTGGCCTGTGATTAACCGGAAATGCACACTGACCTTCTAGACTGGATGAGTAGATTTAGACATACATGTGTGGACAGCTCCTAATCTTCAGCTCCTCCTTGAGAGTGTTGCCCCTCTCCCAGCCACCTCAGCCTCATGCCCCACTGCAAATCACAGTGGCAAGGCCAAGCTCTTAGTCCCGTCCTTACTCCTGTTTGAACACACAGTAATTTTGGAGTACCTTAAAGATGGTTCTTGCTCCCTAGATAGAAGATATCACATTGAAAGCTCTTTATTTGTGTCTGAAGTACGTTTTCCATTTTGGCATGTTGCTGGAAGAGATTAAAATACTACTTGTCCATGAAAACTTGTGACAAGCTACTTATTATGAAAAAAGCATCACTGTCTTGTGCCATTACTTATTAAGTTATTGAATTAAAATGACCTACCATCAAAAACTGTCCTGTCTGAAGTTAGGTCTACTGGACCATCTGCTTCCTGGGGAAAAGGTGGGTGGTTGGAACTTTGGCAGTAGTAACACATAATTAAAGCCCTGTCTGATTAGTGTCAAGGGGAATGTTTTTTTTTTCTTTTCTACATAAATAAGATGTCAATGAGGTGCTTCATTGACACGTCTCTCAGTAATAAAGACTACACTTGCAGGAATGAACTTATCCCATTCAAGAGATTTAATCTGCTGTTTTAAAAGAGAACATCACTTTTGGAGGGCCTTGTCACTGTGTGCTACTGTAGAGTTGGCACTTTTGCAGGTGGGAAGATAGCTGGCAAGCATTTGTTTATAAACCCTACTTGTTTAGGTACAATACTTGAACTAACTTCTATTCACCAAACAGTGTGAATCCATGCAAAGCCTTTTCCCAAAGTCTCTTTGAAGGCGACAGCCCATTGAAGGAGGAGGAGAGGGGGATTAGCTTCTTCAGCAGCGGTGCATTTCCGAGGGAGCTGATTAGCTCGCCATTCATTGTTAAATCGAGCAAAGGAAGGCCCTAGAGGAGTGAAAGGAGCCAAATAGGTGGGCTTGGAATAAAACATCCACAGGAAGCCCAATACAGGCTACATGAAGTTTCCCAACATTTTTTTTCCCCTGAGATGATGGCGTGAAAAGGAGATTAGCATACAAAATTAGAGGCAGGATAATTTGAGGGGCGACTTGGTTCATGTTTTCCCTCTGTCTCGGCAAAGTTAATTAAACTAGTATTAAACAGTAAAGAAACATCCAAGTGCCAAGGCGTTGGGAGTTCTTTGAGGATTACTAATACAGAAAAAAAGAAGCGTTTGAAAGAAGAAATTGAGGAGAGGCGTGAAGGAAGAAGACTATAATTAAAACTTTTTTTTCCTTATTGTTCCCCTGCCCCAGGGTTATCTGACACTAAACACAGCAAGAATAAGGGACTATATAGTCCACGCTCTATAAGAATGCAGTTTGGTTACAATCTATACCAACAGTTGGTGTATAGGTGCTGTTTAAAATAAGCAGTTCTTTTGTACATACATACATTGTTTAAATCAGTAACATAATTCAAAAAGCCCATCGTGTTTATCGTCATTAGTCTAAATGTACTGAGTTTCTAGAACAGACATACTTGCAAACCAGTTAAACACAAACATATATATGTTAAAATGAGTTAAGAGAGGACACGGAGTACATAGCTTTAATTATAAAAAGTTTGGTGGAAAAAGTACAAAAGGAAAAAAAAAAACTAAACAAAACACAGCTACATAATATATGTGCAATAAATAAAAAAATATACAAAGTGCTTCATCTTATTTACAGTTCATTTACAGAATTACACCCAGTGTGATTGTTATCCCAGTTTCAAAATAAAAATACATTTAGCTGCTCCAACTGCAACAATAAAATTCAGAGAATGGATGGAATGGAGAGGTGTCTGCTGATGTGATAATGGGAGACGCTATTTGAAGGAAAGACTTTGTCATAGTGATATGTGCTCTATTTTATGGTTAAATATGGTTTTCAGTGCTATTTTTACAATGCATAATGAAGGGTGTCTGTGTATGCTTGGGTAAGTCCTTTTGAACTATATCAGTTTGAGGAACACTTGAAAAGACAGAAATCCTTTTAAAAACATTGATTTCACATTTATATATAAATGTTCTTACATTTCCTCGATATGCAAGGTCTTTTTCATAACCATTCTCGAATTCAATATTTTGAAAGCTCAATTTTTTAATAATATGCAATTCAAAACATTCCTTTAGTGCTTCTTCCTTAAGCGAAGGCTTCTTCTTTGACTCCCACTGTCATTCTTAACCCGCTTGGATCTCTTCACGCAGTAGTACTTAGTGACAGTCTTGCGACACTGCTCACATTTTACAGCACAGCACCAGTGGAACTTGCAGTTGCAACTGGACACTATCTCTGCTCTGCGTTCTTCCACAGCCAGTCCGCAGTCGCTGCAGAGCCGTTTACAGCTGCGCTTCTCCCATTTACTCAGATTCTTACCCTTCTTCAAGCACTCGCGGCCTTCAGTGCCCGGCAGACCCAGTGTGCGGTTTTCCACACAGTAGTCAGGAGAATCCTCCAAGTGCACCAGCTCTTTACGTGAGATGGAACTAAAGGTTTCAGCGATGGCCCCACGGCTGGCTGCACTGTTGCCTGCACCTCGCAGAAGATCCACCTTAATGGCACGGTGGTACTTCTCCTTCAGGTAGTTGCCCACTTCCCGAAACTCGGGCAACTGCAGCCAGCATGTCTGGGTGGTGCAGCTGCCGGACACGCCGTGGCACTTACATGTCCTCTGCATGGTACCCTTCACTGCCTAGTTTAAGAAAAAGTCTCAAATTAAAGAAGTTACTAGAGTTCCTCAGAAGAGTGCATTTCATTGAACTAACTATCCCTCATTCAATTCAACAGCCGTTTCTCACTGTTTAAAGACATTTTGACTGGATCTGAATTCATCACTTTTCAAGATGGCATACAATGAACTCTTTATTGGGCGGACTATATGTTCCACTTGACAAAAAGAGGAATTCCGTGGGTTAAAGGAGAGCTGGTTCAAGGTTCAAGTCTGAGTGTGTTTTTTCTCTCTTCTCCCAACTTTTTGTGCCCACACAATATTTCTTGACTTCAACCGAAACAAACATCTGTCATTTGAAAGGAGCGTTTCTTTTCTCAGGGAGGCATTTGCTCTCGATAGGAGGCAGAATCAAGGTTTCATAGTGAGCCGAATTGTTCAGCGCAGGAAAGGGGAGTATTTATTTAGCATGCCCATTGTCAAAATGTTTTCTGCCATGGGCAGACCCAATGGCTAATCCATTCAGGAGGAAATGAAAAAGAATTCTTTTGCATTTTTTTTCAGTTACAATGATGCTCCAGGTGCCATAATGAGCTGACAAAACCTGCAGACGGGGCACTGGCAGGAAAAACAAAGAGCACTTCAGCTGCATGGATGTGATCCCTGTGGCTCTCTCAAGTGCAACAAAGACCAACATAAATGTAAGATCCTTATTGCGAGAATAAAACTAAACACTTATTTGAGGAGCAACAGAATACTGAACCTTTGCAACGTGTGGCCCCCTAGGTCTTCTAATTAAGCTCGCACCACTGATCCCAAGAATCTTGAGTTGAGGTCTTGTCATAAAGGACATTCACAGGCCATAAATAGGCCCATCTGGTACAGCGCACACACTGACGGGAGAACGAGTGGCACCTTGCTTATAAGGCCATGAATGAAACTCTTGGGTGGTAAGCGATAGTTGGAAGCACTGAAAAATGATTCAAAAGGCACTTTACATTCTGTTGGTGGCCAAGGGAGCTGCCTACATTTCAAGTCCCATCTCATAATGCAAGAGTAAATCCCCTTCTCTAGCAAACTATCCCTAGCACTCTCTCATGGTCTAAAGGCTGAGAGAGGAGCTGGAGAACCCTTCTTTGACATTCAGAACAGGAGTAATACCTTGCGTCCTGCTTCATTGTTGTGCAAGTTCATGGCAGCCCGTGCATCTTGACCGGTCTCCAGGGCATCCACAAACTGCTTGGAGATGGCCTCTCCAAAGCCCACATTATCACTGCAGCCTCCCCACAGCCAGCCCTGGCCTCCTGAAACACAGCAGCCACTTTCACTGATACACCACACGAATCAACATGCGACATAATATAGTTATTACAGGTTACAATCATAATTGTACATGTCCAGTATTGCTTATGTTGTTGTTCAGTGTATTATTAAATAATAATGAGGGTACCAGCAAAGGTCCTTTGCATGATGCCATAAAATTACCATTTTGGGCTCCCAACAAAACCTTTCAATGAATAATTCTTCAAAGAATATTTTTGCCATTTGAGATGAGTATGTTTTTAGTAGTTTTACACCAGTAAGCTTCAAGAACCTCCAAGGTGAAGGTTTTTGAAAGAACATTACAAACATTATGTAAAGATTCTTCACATTCACACATTTCATTGACAAATAGGGCTCTTTGGGGAACTTAAAACTCTTAAAACATCTTTTTTTAAGATTGTATATTTTTATAAATATTTTTTCTCTCTGCAATTACCTCGCTGACCATTCCGGGTGTCATCACAGCCACAGTTGTCAAAGTCACCAAGGCTGCAGTTCCTCGTGAGGGTGTACATCACCCCCGCCGAGCTGATGGCATGAACAAACGCTGTCTCCCGGTTTGCTGCAATGAGACACAACCTCGAAATTATTTTTCATTATCGTTCACCCAGTTCTCAAATTCATGGACTGCGCTTTTTGCCCATACGCGTCACTCAATGAACTAATTCCAGTTTCACTGCACTTCTGTCAATGAAATATTAATTATATTAATTATTGTTTATTTTTTGTTTTGGGAATACTCTGGCATTTATTTATTGAATGAAACAGTGAAGAGTACAGCTGGCATAAGCTCAGCAGCCTCTCAATTAGACCGGGGTCGACACTAGACCGGGTCAGGTTCCTTTTTGGCACTTGAGGAATGCCCAGTGAAAGGAGCCTAAGGCAAACCTTTGACCCACACCCTTCAGATTGAGGGGACATCCATTTCACTCACTCTTGCTGCCACGCAGTATCCTCTAGGTGGCCTTTCTATTTACCTTCTAACAGACTGGGTTTTATTTGCACATGAAAGAGCAACATTTACAGTCCTAGTAAACACTAAGAAATGGTTTTAAATCAGTTTACTACAACTGATTTTAACATAATTACTTAATAAAACATCAAGAAATCTTTATTAGACAGTCTGAACAGGCACAATGTCCCCATACAAATACAAAAAAATAATACAACATCACTACGTTAGACCATACTCTTAAATATCATTTGTGCAGAAGTGCAGAATTTCTCCCAAGTATGGAAAATTTTGTTATTGGCAGAACAAAACCTTTTCTATTTTTCTGTAATATGATTGATATTGTGTCAAAAATTTAATCTGTGATTATAGAACTTCTAGTCTATGTTATAATATAATAGCATTCCAATTATGCTTGTTAAAAAATGATGGTATTTGAAGCTTGATTAACTAAAATGCTGTTTTTACCCAAACCTAACACACTCACCACTCCGGAGCCCACTGTGGGTGGAGAGCTGCAGGGCTCGTTCTGGACAGTTCCAGCGGTCCCAGGCAAACTGAAACTTGCATTCCTCAATCCCACTCTGAGCCCCTGCAGCCACGCTGCTCGAATAAATCAAGTAGGCCTTCAAAAGCATAAAACAATACATTTCTTGATGGTCTCATACTGTAATAATCATAATGATCATCGCAATACAAATGTGATATTTTTTCCTGATTTTTTCTTTTAAAGCGTAAGCATAGGTTACACATAAATCACTAAAAAGGGAGGATAGGTCTCAATCAAAACTCACAATTTTGGTCACACGATCATTCTTTGGAACAACAGTGACCCCACCGATAAAGGTCAACAGTTCTTCTGTGGTTTGGTTTCAACTATGCGCTAATATGTCTCAAGTGGTCTAAGAAAGACTGCGCTACAAATACTCTCATGGGCGGCTGGTGTGCTAATGATGACCACCCACTAAATCTCCTCTCCCCGGCCACTCAGCACAACTGGACCCTTCAGAACATAAGAACGCGAATGTGTGAAAATTATCCCAGTAAAAGAGAGATACACCCCAGCGCAGACAGCTGATAAAAGCTTACATAATTCACTAGCATGATGAAAAGGTTGCAGGCCTAAAAACTTTTCCCTTTACCACCACAACCGTTCATCTTAAGGAAACTATTCATTTTAACACAATCTACTTAAATAATCTGTGTGACCTGACAAAACCAGGGCATTCTGAGGGCTCTATTTTAAGATAGCCTGAAGATCTGGGGAGGAGATCAAAAGAATGCTGGCTTACCTTTGGGCCAGTCATCAGGAAATTATTCACTGACCTGGAAGACAGAGCAGCCTATTAACTAAGAGTAAGAGTGTGAGTTCTCACCCATCACCAAACATTTCAGCCATTTCTACATTCAATTCGAAATCGCTTTAAGTAGATCTTTTTATCACGCAACAGCATTATCGTGAATCATATGGCTTTCATACCAATAAATACTCCAAATCATGATGCAAAAAATCGTCAGGAGCTTTGAAAACATGTGAAAGATTTCAAATGAAATGATGTCCTTCCTTATTGTGAATTAAACCACAATCTAAATTAAAATCGGAATATCATATTGAAATCAGTTTAATTTGACCAATGCAGAGATTTAATCGTTTGATACGTTTTTATGGATCGAAACATTCAGGAAAAGAATTAAGGCAGCAGAAATTGATCTCTTTTTTGCTTTAATTCCATCTTTCATGAAATATCTAAAACCTAATTCTGCCCTAAATTCTAATGTAGATTTTGCTGCATAAACTTAAAACCCCTCATGCGGGCCAAGTCTGAAAAATAAATGACCAAAAGTAAATAAAGAAAGAAAAATAAATTGAAGACAAGATAGGGAAGAACTTACCAGCTGCAGCAGGACTTCATGTGCACCATCAAGATGAAAATGTAGTAATAAACGTCCAGATGTATGAACATCCTGAGAGAGGAGTGGTAGGGCAGACAGCTTCGCTTGGAAATGGAGCTGTAAAGTTACATGCAGGACTGGAAGGCTGGGCTCTCATGTGTGAGCCAAAGGGGGCTCTGAAATGGAGCTGCTCTCATCCCAACAAGAGATTATCTGCTTCATTAAAGATTTTCCCCTTCTTACTCCTTCAGCCAATCAGAACTATTGTACCAAGGAGAGACTGAAATGATCAAAAGGGCACCCTGGGTTCCTCTGGCCCAGCTAGCCGGGGAGAGCTGGCTGTGTTAACAGTTGGAGGGAATGAATATGAAACGCATTGGGATCACTGATCTCCTCAAATTGGGCCTTAAAATCCCGCGTGAGCGGGAGAGTGGGATACAGTAAGGGGCTCTGCCTGGGGATTATACCTCACTTATCTCTGGGATCAAACGGCAGATGTTATTTGAGGAAATTAGCACAGTTTTTTAGATTAAATCATCCCTAATCCGAGCCGACCTTCCCTATCTTTACACATTCCGGCACATTAAAGCCAATCTTTTCAGTATCAGGGAAACGCTGTTGTACCTAAAGCCAAGATTAGTTTTTAACCCACCTCCAAAGTTTACCCTCCACAGATGCACTTTATTTCTAACTGCAGTTTTACCTGTCTTATGAAAATACGTGCAGACTGGTGTGCCGTGCAGCAGCGCTTCAGTAAAAGAGCAAATCAAAGCGGATCATTGAAGAACCGCGTCAGTGCAGAGGGTGTGTATTTGCACTGGTAATCCGGACAGAGATAAAGCTCTTTGGAGAGACCCTCTCAGTTATTTTCTGGGACCTTGGTCTTTACTGCAGCTTCTTCCTGCCTTTTTTTCCTGTGCAAATTAGGATTAAGGAAAATTATCTGGGAGATTCCGCCGGACCTTTTCAGGTTATTCTTTGAAAGGGTTTAGTGAGGCTGAGGAGGGGGAAATTAAGAATTCAACTCTGTGAAGAGACAAAATTGTAGTTTATCTTGCCATTTAAATCCACACATAAAACAAAATAAGGCACGAAAAAAAAATCTCAGACGAAGTAACTACAATAGGGTCATAACCCTCATTTGACTATAATTCATTCATTTTATACCAACAATAGTAGTGATAATATAATAATAAATATTACAAACCAATAATAATACAGATAATGTTATTAAAAATACTTTTTAAAAGGACATTCCTTGAAAATGTTAACTTTTGGGTGTAGTTGCAGCGTATATCCACAAGACGGAGCCACTGTTATATGCACCTTCGACCGACTTTCGAGCACTTATACTATATGGACAAAAGTATTAGGACGCCTTATCACTACACCAACAGGGACATTAGATTCAAGATTCAAGAGTTTATTGTCAGCCCAGGCACATACACAACTACACAGAGGGTTGAAAAAGCGTTCTCTGAAGCAAATAGTGTAAGATAAATGACAGTCAAAGGTAAGACAAAGACAAAGAGCAGAGTCAAGAAACTGCCGCAACAATTATATTGCAGCATCTAAGCAAAGAACTGCAAAGTATAAAACAAGCAGGTAGTGCAAATGAGTGTGTTCTGGGGTAGAGGAGTTTATTTATTAATGACGCCGCATTCAAATACATAGACTTAATGTGGAGCTGGTCCGCCTATTGCAGCTATAACAGCTTCCACCCTTCTTGAAAGGCTTTCCTCAACATTTTGGAGTGTTTCTGTGGGAATTTGTGCCCATTCATTCTGTAGAGTATTTATGACTGCAGCACTGCCGACGAGAAGGCCTCGCTCGTAATCTCCGTTCCAGTTCATCCCAAAGGTGGTGGATGGGGTAGAGGTCAGAGCTCTGTGCGGGGCAGTCAAGTTCCTCCACACCGAACTCATCCTTTGATGTCTCTATGGACCTTGCTTTGCGCATTAATATTGCCCTTCACTGGAAGTAAGGGGCCTAGCCCAAACCCTGAAAAACAGGTTTGTCCCAATACTTTTGTCCATTCAGAGCACTGCAGAACTGATAGAAAAATAAAGTTTTGATACCAGAGTTCATCATTCATCCACATCTTTTATTAAATTAAGAAAATGGTACAATTAATATTAATGTGGAAACTCACTGCACAACTCTCACAATGCTTCTACTTATACAAAAAACCTTCGTTCATTGGTACATAAAGCGAAAAGAACATTCCTTGAAAATGCGCCTGCTTTAGGGCTCTCAGAACAAGTCAACAATGTAAAATACTGAGAAATAGTAACAAATTTCATTGCACTTCTGTGTTTAGTTTAAACGCATGAAAAGCATACAGTATGTAAACAGATCAAGCATGAAGGAGGGCTAGTAGTCTTCTTTCCATTTCTTATGAGTAGGTTTCTAGACTAACTATAGTCATCTTTAAGTTGTATTAAAGCTTAGCTGTAATAATAAACACATTATGCTAAAGTTTTAAGGTGCCAACACAAAGTGCACACTACATTTTGGTCCATAGAAAATATAATTTTACGATTACATGCAAAGTGCATTGTAACATCTCATTTTCACATTCTATAAAGTATAGGGGATTTATTCTGGCCTCATTTGCAAAATGTGTGGGGGGAAAAAAAAACCCAAAAACCCGATAAAGTTCTTACAGCAAAACTGGATGATATGTCTGATTTGTATGTTACTGTTACGGCCACAAATATTTACTTGTTTAATAAGGTTTGAAATAGTCCTTTAGTGTAAATAAGGTAACTGCACTCCTGTTTACAAAAACAAATTAAAAGATGATAGGCACTGGAGCCAGATGTACAGAAGCAGCACACGTTCGCTGCCCAGGTCTGACACAAGGGACTTGTGCGTCCTGCTGAATTTCATGCTTATTATACAAAAAAACAACCAAAAATTAAAATAAGCAAAACTAATAAAAGAGTGATGGAGTCTGTAAAACTAAAAAGAGGCAGAATGCCACCAAGTTATCTGAAAGGCTTGCCAGAAAAAAGCTTGTATTTCACAAAATTAGAACTATGTTCCATTGGATTGAGCAATATTGACAATGTGAATGGCAGAGTGGTCTCAGATCACTTGTTACATGCCATCTTGCCACATCACACATTTCAGAGGAAGGTTCAAAAGGATCAAAAGGAGTGTGCACAAAGTTCTAAATTCAAGGGGCACCAATATCCATGCCGTGTCACAATGACAATTTGCTCATAGTTCATGAGCACAGAACTCATTTGATAAACAACAAGTGATGTTCATCCAGCATTTTTGTTTAAACTGGTTGGGGTTGTCAATAATTCTGAACACAAACTACTGAATTTGCTTCCAATAAATCATTTAAACTGAGTTTAGTACCAGTGGGTGAACACAAAAGGGACACTGACCTGTACATGAGAGCTAAAACATCTTTGAAGCATAAAATATTTGCAGGGTTTAGTTTCACATCAAAACGTATCACCTAAAATGTAACTTAATGTACTTTAATGTCATTCTGATATATCAAGAGATTAACAGCACATACATGTGATGTTATATAAGCTGGAATTGTACAGCTTGCATAGTTTACTGGAGAGATGATCTTAAATTAAAGCCGCGTTTTATAGTTTAAACAGACCAGACAGAGCAAGTTATGTTCAATCAAACTCTGTGGTGGAACTAAAATGACTACAGGTTGATACTGAACAGGGTCCTAAGGCAAATGTTAGTCTTTAAACTCTAGACAAGAACCCTTAATTCATTGTTAGAGTAGCAACATTACTAGGACCTTCATTACACACTCACTGCAAATGTTTAAAAATTGTGTTTGGCTTGTCATCACATGTTTTGGCTTCTGAAACATTATAAACTTAGCCACTTTTATGACTGCCATCACCAGTGCGTCGTACCCGGGCCATGATTGTCTCTGTAGACACCTTCTTGCAGTCCTTGGCCAGGCCAATAGAACCCATAAGATCAATAAATCCCTTCGTGATGTTTAGCCGACTGCCATACTCACTTGCAGCGTAGTCAAAAGGAAATGTATGGTGGTAGTTGTGAAAGCCTTCTCCTGAGAAGAAACAAAGAGTAGGTCGCCCAGCTGTCATCACACGTGAGAAAAATGCAAAGCTATTCGATGTACTATAGATAAACATGGGCTGCGATAAAACTGCCTGTGCATGTTGTTTTCACTGTGATTCAATCTACATCATATCATACTGAACATCTGAACCCACCTAACTTTTCTGCATATGCACATTATCACAGACATAAGACAGACAACTCAACTTTCACCTCAGAAACATCTCTTAACAGTAAATCAGAGGGGCTGTGGCCCCACTGATAACATTAAGGCATTGCTCTGAAAGTTCGGTTGGGTCTGTTTGTTTTTACCCATTACACACACACAGATCAGCTGCAACATTAAAACCACTGACAGTTGAAGCGAATAACCTTGATTATCTCAGAGCATCTCCAAAATGGCAGGTCTTATGAGGTGTTCCTGGTATGTAGTGATTAGTACCTACCAAAAGTGGTCCAAGGAAGACCATTATATACTGGACAACTTTTGGTAGGTACTAATCATTACACACACACACACACACACACACACATATATGTATATATCAATTTCTATACTATATAAACACATAAGAAATAAGATGTTTTGTGGATGTTAAATTGGTTAAATTTACTGTTGTGAGGTTTTACAAAACTCTTACCTACAGCACTGAGGGCAACAAATCTGTTCTCTCTGGGATTAATACTGTGGTCGTAGGGCCTCATTCCCCACATGTGGGCAGCACTGTTGACCAGCCAGGTGGCATTAAGGACCACAGTGTACCTCAGCAGGCCTGGGATAAAATAAGCCACCCACAAACTCTCGCCCCAGAAGTACCAAGGCACCAGCGTGGGAAAGAGGAAGCACATCACCAGTATGGACAGCTTGTAGTGCCTAAAGTGAAAAACAAATTGGAATGTTTACATTCTTATAAGGCATTCTTTCCTATCAAGTATAGGCGACTCATTTCAGAGATCTTCACTCGGCCTCATGCAAATCTGAACTGCGTAAAACTGCTGAAGATGTTTTGCATCTTGTTAAAAATGCAGACAAACCAGTCACTGATCCACTATCTGATTTGGCAACTCCCTGAAAAATGTTTCGATTGCATCCTTTCACCAGTACAGTTTAGTGTTAATCCTTTTTTCAATGAAGTTCATGACTATTGTGGGACTGCATCCAAGAGAATGGGTGGATGACTGTACTCCGCATATTCACTGGCCGTGGCCTGATGTGCAGTTTGGCAGAGGTGGCAGCCCTTTTCAACAGAACAGGCCACAGAGTTGCGAGAAACAGAAGGGAAAAATGATTATGGCCCAGTCTGAACTGCAAAAGACGTTGACCTTGTTGTCAAACTAAAATTATTCTTGCACATCACATTTTGGGGAAATAAGGTTGATTACAAAACAAAAACTCAAATGTTCAAAGTCAAATAAAAAACGAAAACATATAGCCATTGTTGAGCCTTTGGATGGCATCAAAGATCTTATAGCAATCTCATAATATCAATGAAATAGGACTCCAGTGAATAAAGGATGTGGCTTTTCTGAAACACATAGCTGTACACACGGCCAAAACTACAGAACTACACATGCATTACTGTCATAGCTAGGCTAAAAGAATGAACAAACAGCAGAACATCTGATTTGCTAGTAACAAAAAGAAATGTAAACATTATAAAATCACGCAATTTGTAGGTCAGAAGATGACACATGTAAATAACAAGCCCTACAGTACAAGAATGTTCAAGTTTGATGATACAAGCTCATACCTTCTCTGAAACATGACAACTCCATCTGCCTTGAGGTCACTGAGGTCCAGCTTGGCTCCTTTCTCGATAACATCTGGGTGCTTACGAACCAGCAGCCAGCCAATATGAGCAAAGAAGAAGCCTCTCGTGGCATTGTGTGGGTCTGCATGGGTCTCTGAAAACTTATGGTGGGCCCGGTGGTCTCTAGCCCATTCATAGATATCATTCTGTGTAGATATGTCAGAAACACCAATGATCAGTCAAGATATAAATGTAAACCAGTACAGTACAATTACAAGGAAAGTCGTTGCACTGTAAAAAACAAGTAAAAGCCCTGTACAATACTGCACTGCATTATTAATTGCAGCAGATCACTGCAATTAACAGATCATTAACTGTTCGCAGCTCCTGGGGTCTATACTGAGGTTTGAACATGTGATGAGTGTTTGCATAACTTTAAAATCAGTTACCTGGAAAGCCATGGAGTTTGCAATGGCTAGGAAGATCCTTAATGGCAGTTTAGCTTTGTAGGACCTGTGGCTCCAGAGACGATGGGCCCCTGCTGTCACCCCCAGAGCACTCGTCATGAAACATACAGCACCTGTAGAGTGAGTTAAAAGTTCAATTAGCATTTACTGTATGGCTGTTTCTCGGTTATTCATGTCTGAAATGTTGGGAGTTGTGCTTGTCCTCCTCAGAGATGTTTTGCAGGGGTGCTGAAAGTCTCTCTATGTGTTTGCAGACAAGGCTGCTTAGACTGAGAGATCCCAGAGGAGAAAGGCGTACTGTTATGAGCCGGACTGGCGCACAAAGGACAGCCTATTGGAATGCTGATTGTGCATTGTTGAGCTGGGTGAAATTGTATGCAGGGATAAGCATGCCAAATAAATAAACAGACAAACAAATAAATGTAACAGACTGTAGAAATGCAGAGATGTCCCGCTCCCTCTAGAAACAAAACGACAACAGTGAGATTAAATAAGAATAAATATACAAATAAACAAACAAATGTGACTGCAGAAATCCAGAGATGCCCTCCTCCTTCTAGAAACAAAATGACAACAGTAAGAACAAATGAGAAGAAACAAACCAACGGACAAACAAATCAATGTAGCTGTTGGCCGAAATACATAGATGTCCTGCTCCCTTCAGAACGACAAAAGTATGAATAAATAACAATCTGAGACCCAATCTGGAGTAAATGTTGGATAGCTGCTCCAGCAATAGAATGCATTTATCACATCCACGCTGAAAGAACAGCACAGAAACACCCCCTTGCTCCGGGACACAAACACTTCACCCAGCGCGTGACCCATCATTATACCCACTGTAAGAGCTGCATCTGGTGGTTAGGGATCTGCCCCTTTTATCGGAAGGCCTAATCCCAGACCTGCCAGTGGCACCACTGAAGTACCCTTGAGCAAGGTACGGCGTTCCTGCCAGCCTGCTGCTTCACTTGGTTGAATGGGTAAAATGCAGAGACTGTTCACACTGCGTGCTGTGCTGTATTCAAATATGACAATATACACTTCACGCACATCCGCAGGTCGGTCAGTGTTCACATATATACTCATAAATATAAAGATCTCACTCACTCCACAGCAATGTCCATACAGAAGCAGATGGGATGATGGTTAGTCCGTATAGGGCCCCGACGTGCAGCAAAGTCATCAGAATAACATTTCTCCACACTATCTGCATCGGAGGTGCGGGACCCTCTTTATCTTGGTGCGATTCGTCCAAAGCATCGTCCACCATGTCGTCGCTGTTACGGGTCCTGGTCTGGACGTGGTTCCTCTCGGTGTCGTTCATGTTATCACAATGGCTGTAAAGGAAAACGCAGGATTATTCTCAGACATTTTTACTCCCATGTGGGTGTGTCTCTGTGAACCAGGCAGACCAGCAGAGCCACGACCAGCACGCCCTAAAACACGCCATCACACACACGGAACTACATAAATTATCCTCTTACCGTACTTCAGCGAGTGAAAACGGATTAGACAAAGGCAGAGGTGTTCTCCAGCCTGCTCGGTTCCTCTCGGCTACCTAAGTCTCTGCTCGTTTTTTTGGTACGTCGTTTAAATGGCTGCAATTGGCTGGGAGGGGATGAATGCCACCTAGCCTTGCCAGTTTCATTGGTTGCCTGCTCATCTGATGTTCACGCTGAAAGCCACAATCTAAACAGTCTGGTTTTTTTTCTCCTCTCCCGGTGACCATTCACTGCAGCCCATCTAGAATGACACAAGAGACACAGACCAAGTCGTTGTCTGCAGTGACTCAGTTCATGTCCGAGAGAAACCCTGATGAAATGTAGGTCACGTCTGCAATATTGCATTTCTACTGCAATTTACTGTAGAATGTACTGATAGCGTGGTCTATAACACGTCACAAGTTCCATTTCTATAGGAGGGCTTTAAATCCAATCAATACACAAACATATATATGAACATTTTGCTATATTAGTGATGTAATATGCACTATTGCAGATTCTCAAGTTGAAAAGACTTATTTTAAATAATATAAAATTAATTATTTTTATAATGTGTAAAAAATGGATATAAAGACTATGGTATAAGGGTCCTTTTTTAGGAACAGGAGTAACAGTATGATGTAATATGTAAACCTTGTAAAGTTTTAAAAAGTACCGTTCACTTCCTTCCTGATACAACCTGCATTTTGAAAGTAAGCTGTCAAAACAGGCCCCTAGAATTCACTGTTTTTGTGATGTCACAGAAACCGAGACCACTATACTAGTGGTCTAATTTCCACTATTACTCAAGTTCTAATGACTTGTTTTCAATTATAGTATAAAATTAAATTGTGTTATAAAATTGATAAAATGACAACGGAATAATATGCTAATGTTATCAAAGTTTGTAAAAGACAAAAGGCCCCTTTGAAATAAGAGTATGGTGTAACATGTAAACCTTGTACAATTTTAAAAAGTACCATTCACTTCCTATCTCATACGGCCTGTATTATTAAAGTAAGCTGTCAAAACAGCCCATTTGGAATTCATTTTTTTGTAATGTCACATAAACGAAGACCACTATATAAGTGGTCTAATATTCACTTTTCCAAGGTAGTATGCCAACATAGTATGCCAGTGTTGTTAAAGTTTATAAAAGATAAAACGGCCCTTTGAGTAAGTGTATGATGTGACATGTAAACATTGTAAAGGTTTAAAAAGTACCATTCACTTCCTACCTCATACAGCATAGAGTCTGAAAGTAAGCTGTCCCATTTGGAAGGTTTGGCTTATTTTTTCATTTTAAGGTTTCAGCCTGGACTGCTTTTGGAATTAAGCACAATGAAGAACTGCTAGTTAAAACAGAGAACATAACAAAAATAGTTTAATTCTAAAAGATGACCAAACAGTACATGCAGTGCAATGTAAAATGTGTACTGTAAAATATATACTAAAGAAAACAAACACTAAACATCTTCAGAAACATTATCTAGAACCCAGAGTCTTGAACAGCCATGGTTGAACCTTTTCTTCTTTATGACATGCTGACATATTTCTAGCCTGGAAAGCAACCATTATGAGTCCTTATGCCCATGAGCATGTGTATAAAAAGAGCATATGCACTGGTTCTTTCTTCAGGAAGGTTTAAAAGGGAAAGGCCACTTAGAGTTTGATTATTTAAGAAGTGAAATACAGCCAGTTAGTTAACAGATAAACATTACTTGATGCTACCCTATGAATGTTTAATCCAAGAATTTAATGAAGTCATAGAGAACGTGTTTGCTTTTTAAAATATTCTTTTGCCCACTGTTGAAAACATACCAAATTCATTTCAAACGTTTGCACAATATATTGATGAAATCCAATAACTGCAGAAAGTAATTGCAGTCAGGTTAAAAAACTGCAATCATCTCAAATAACTGTGGTCAGATTAGGTAATTATTGTGACCGGCCTAGAACCCAGTTCTAATCAAAGTTTCAGTTATGTCTGAGCAAATGTTTGTGATGTGATGAAAGTCATGCTACTTTCAGCCAAACCTTTCTGACATCAAGTTGCTATGAGCACATCGGTGGTTGATTCTGCCTATCATACATTTTAAGGCAACTGTGTGTATGCTGAACATTTTGAAACCAAATAAAATGGTCAAATGAACACTGTGACCTAACGTGAACATGGATTCAGCAATCTTGAATGGTGAAATAGGTTTTTGGAAACCACAGTGAAACCTGACCACTTGAAACCGACTAATGAGATTCTACCTTTGGAGCATGTAAGGCGTATTTCATAATGCATTCTGTGGGATTTTCAAAGGGAAACAGGAATCAAAACCTGGGCCCTTTTCATAAAGCTAATCAGAGTAAGAGTGCTGATCCAGGATAAGATTCCTCTTTTATTAACTATGACCATACTGGCAGGAACACATCCTAGATCGGGACTCCTAATCTGAGAAAATTCATAAAGTAAAACTTGTAAACAGACAAATCATAGGAGTTTTCTGAGCACGGTAAACTTCAGATTTCAAAAATCTGTGAAAACAACCAATAACCACAAAATGTTTAACATATTTACTTTAATAAGAATCCATTAACAACTGTGTTATAAACATTGTGTTTTTTCCTGCTCAGGGATGTAGCTTATCGTTCAAAGACAAGCACCAATTCACAGTGAGGTGTGTGTGGAAACATGTCCACCGGGACAGCCACTGTTGGTTTAAAGGCCTCTCCAGTGAGCTTCTTCTGCCAATCTGGCTTCCCACACAGCTCCCTGAAGTTCCTCATCGCTTCTCCCTCTGGTTTGCAGGATATGTAGAGAAGTCTTTGTATGTCTGGGTGGTTGCGCAGGGTTCTAATCACTCTATAATGCAGGCCTGCCCTGGAGGGATTCACAATGGCTGTAAGACCCCCCTCACCGCACAAGGTTGGTATCAGTTTTGGAAGGATGACTTCTGCCTTTCCTGAGAGAAACTCACAGTTCTGAATGCCGTTTAGTGCTGCATTATGTTTTGCATCTTCCACAGCCTGGTCAATAAGCTCAACACCAATGATCTTCTTCATGCTTGTGGATAATGAGATGCCAATAGCTCCTGTACCACAGCACACATCCAAGAGAGTGCCCATCTTACAGGTCTCGTTCAGCTCTGCCACTGTTTTATACAGGGCCTCTGCTGCACCTCTGTTCACCTGGAAGAAGGAATCAGCAGAGATGCGGAACTTGAAGTCCAGGATCTCCTCATAGATATGGGGTTCCCCGTGCAGAAGCTGGTATGGGGACTCTTCCCGACTACATCGGGTCATGCTGCTTTCCTGGAAATAAAGAGAGTCCAGTTGGCAAACTGCCCCGGGGCCTTTTGTAAAGTACTCTACTAGAGCTGTCTTATGTACACTTTTTTCCTCAAGAGTTAAATTTTGTGGATGGAAGTAAACTATGGCCATGGTGCTACCGGCAGAGTTAGTTCTCACTGTGATTTCCCTCCAGTGTCCACCATCGTGAAACAGAATGCATGGTTTCAGTGGTGAGGCGCGTATAAAATCTTCATAACACCTCGCCACCAAATTGTGCTTTGACGGCATGTTAAGAAGATGGTCTCCATGAACACAGACAATGTTTTGACCTTTTCCTGTGCCAATGTAAAACCCTACAGTCTTTGGATTTCCATCCACTCCTCTGTTGACAGAGAAGGTTGATTTATTACGGTATCCATCCCTCATCGGCGAGGGAACCACAGGCAGTAGAGGGAAATTGAGCTCTCCCTTGTTTGCCATCTCATTTGTGATTTGAGATAAGATGCTGTGCTGTTTTTCCTGTTTCCACAGCAGCTGCTCCTCATAGCTCAGTCTCCACAAGGGAGTCACGGTGTCAGCCAGTCTCTCCTCCCAGGAGAGAGCATCCCAACCAGGGTGTCCAGGTTGCTTTATTCTTTTCTTTCCAGTACGGATGGCAGAAACTGACTTGGGTCTGACATGTGCTCTCAATAAGACACCAGAGTGGTGTAACAGTGCTGAGGATATGTTACTCAGGTGCATTTTAAGTATAAGGCTTCTGGATGTTGCGCTAAAACCACACCGAGTTGCTTCTTTGATACACAAGGAGCCTGATCTTGAAGTTATACGTGTTGATGTAATTCTGGTCCCATTTTAGGTCTAATCCTGAAACCAGTCCTAAAAGTCAGTTAGGCTGAGTTCTATCCAAGCCAGCCTTCATGACAAAGAAATGCTGCAATATTTTGGACACAGGACACGGAGCTGAGGTATTTCACGAAATAATTCAAATAATAATAATCATTTCAAATAATTCATCTGCTTCTTAGAAATTTAACGAGCCTGGTCTTGAAGCTATAAATGTTGATGTACTGCTTGTCCCATTTTAGGTCCTGAAACCAGCCCTAAAAGTCATTTCCTTTGGGTTCCATGTGAGCCAGCCTTCATGGCTAAGAAATACTCCAGTATTTCGGACACAGGTCACGGAGCTGAGGCATTTCACGGAATAATTGAAAGACGACTTCACTTTCCCCTGCTGCTCCACATGTAGCCACCATGGAGCTCAGCCCTCAACGCATTATTTTCGAGCCCCAGTGTTCTGAAGCGTCATCACGCAGCGACCAGGAGCCTGTGAGGTTCCTCTGTCGCAATGGAATCAAACAAGGACGAAGCGGAGCGCTGCATCGACATTTCTCTCTCAGCACTGAGAGACAACCAGCCCGACAAAGCCAGGAGGTTTCTGGAGAAGGCACAGAAGCTGTTCCCCACCGAGAAGGCGAGGCGTACGTGAGCACCTGGGTTAAACGTCAAATAAGAGCCAATCTAGCTAACGTTAGCTAGCCACCGGCTGGCTAACATCAACCACACAGCTAACGTCAGCTCCTTTTTGGACCTCGACCTTCATTTTTACTTTTCTTGCCTTTATAGTCCTCTTTTGCTTCATGACATGATCTCAGCCCTCTCTGCACCACCACCCTAGCCTTGCTAGAATCACAGCAGTGAATGTTATACTTGATAGATGTTTGCTTGTTTACACTGTAAACATTGTCATCCAAGACACTTCCCGTACTTTGGTGTGTCCCTACGTTTGTGTATGAGACTCAGACTCAGTTTGTGTAAATTTTACCTAATGGAAAAATGTCCTTTTAGGTCTACTAGAGTCTATAGCGCAGAATGGGAAGGCCCATAGCAGTGATGAAAATTGTGGAGAAAATGACAGGACTGCAGGAAGGCACAGAACCAACAATGCTGGAGATCAGTCGTCAGCAGAAGGTGCCACAGATGGAGCCAAATCATACACACCAGATCAGCTGGATGCAGTCAGAAGGTATGCTTATCTTTGTGTTTTATTTTTGAACAAGTTTTTGCAAAAATTTTCACATTCAGCAGTGATGATTGTTAGTGCCGTCTCAAACTTACTGAGTTAAGTGTCCACTTCCTCTCTGGTGTGCCTTCAAATGTGTCTGTCATGTAGGATAAAAAAGTGCAAAGACTTTTATGAGATTCTTGGAGTCAGCAAAGATGCCTCAGATGATGATCTGAAAAAGGCTTATAGAAAACTAGCTTTGAAGTTCCATCCAGATAAAAACCATGCCCCTGGTGCTACAGAGGCGTTTAAAGGTAAGACTAACATTTGGCTTTGCAACCTCCTGCAAATGTCTGTTTTTGACAATCTTCACAAACTACTTTCTCTTTTATGCCCCCATTTCTGTCATAGCTATAGGTAATGCGTATGCCGTTCTTAGTAATGCTGAGAAGCGCAAACAGTATGATCTTTATGGGGAGGAGAAAGTCCACCATACGCGTCATGGCCATTCTCATCGTGGCTTTGAGGCAGATATTTCTCCTGAGGATCTCTTTAACATGTTCTTTGGAGGTGGATTTCCATCTAGTAAGTAGAATGTATGTAATAAGATCAATGTAGATTAAAATGGCTTTGAGAAACTCAGTTGCCAGTATGCAAAAGAATGGCATATTGAAAGCAATGGCATATTGGGAATTTGCTTTTTTTTTTCTTCTGCTCTCCTCTTAGGTAATGTCCATGTCTACAGTAATGGCAGGATGAGATTTGGGCATAACCACAGGCAAGAACGAAGAGAACAGCAGAGAGATGTAAGTGGCACACTTTGTAAAAAATACTATATACATATATATTATGCATGAGAGAATATGGTTTGTGCACTTTTGATTG
>JBBPCX010000154.1:17307187-17328979 GCA_037974365.1 Hydrocynus forskahlii | reverse complement strand
AAGAGAGAGAGAGAGATGATGATTTGTGCACTTTTGTTTGCTTTTTGTTTACAAAGTAATTGAAAAAGATGGTGCAAATTGTTTGATTCACAAAAGCAGGTTACAGTTTCCTTGCTTTTTTTTCGTGAACTAGGGAAGTCTTGCGCTGTTTGTTCAGCTGATGCCAATCCTAATCCTCATCATAGTTTCAGCCCTCAGCCAAATGATGGTTTCCAGCCCTCCCTACAGTCTTAGCCACAGGCCGTAAGTTTGCATAGCCCAACTTGTTTTTTGAGTGGGTTTTTTTGTTTTTGTTTGTTTGTTTGGTTTTTTTTGTCTTTTCTTAAAAAACCTGACAAAACATATTGTCATGGACTAACATTGGTCAATGTCCTTCAAAACCTCTAATGAGTAACACTTTATATATTGCAGATCTTCAGGCCACACAAACAGGCGACAAACTGCTACTCTGAAGGTGCCTTACTATGTGGGTGACCGTTTTTCTGAGGAATACAGTGGAATGAATCTAAAGAATATTGAACAGAGTGTGGAAGAGGACTACATTTCAAACCTTAGAAACAATTGTTGGAAAGAAAAACAACAGAGTAAGTTGCCCCAGTCATGCATAGTTTCAATTGTTTAGTGACTTTGTATTCTTTATGCATTCAGTAGATGCACTTCCAGCAGTGCAGTAGTTCACCGCCCTTTTTTTCCCAGGTGTGCAAGAGTGTCAAGTATTTAGTATGCAAACAGTGATCATACAGAACAATAAAGCATGCATTTATCTGATTTTGTATCTAAAACTCTTAAACTGTGTTTTAACTTGCAGAGGAAGGGCTGTTGTATCGAGCACGTTATTTTGGAGACTCCGACCTGTACCAAAGGGCACAGAAAATGGGTACACCCAGTTGCTCAAAGCTTTCAGACATTCAAGTTCTATTACATGGACACTGAGAGACAAGAGAGTAAGTTTTCTTTATGTGTATATATAAAACATGTTGATTGGAATCAGTCAACCAGACTAACAATTTCATTTTGTGTATGTAAGTAGAAGATTATAATTACGTTTCTTTCATGTTGTTCCATTTTTTTTCTTTTCATTTTAAAGAAATGGTCATGCAAAACTGGGTATTTTATGGTCAGTAAAAAAATTGGGAAAGACGTTAGGAACTTGCTAAACCCAAAGTAAAAGGTGTTTTTAAACTTGTATTTATAGATACCATTTGGAAATAATATTCTGTTTTCTTCTATATTACTTTTAAGTTTCTTCTGTTTCTTGTATTTTAATGTATTAATATAAGTACTGTTTTATCTGACCTTTTCTTACTTTTCGTGTTTCTATCCATATAGGTCCAGTTTATGTCTTTTTTGAAGGTGACCAAGTACAGAAATATTCTGCTCTCGCCAAACTTTAGCTGAAAGCAGAGTGGGAATTTGCACCAGGAAAAGCAAAAAAAAGTCCATATCCGTGCGGCGGTGGACTTGCATTTGTCTTTCCTCTCCCTTATGATGTTGGCAAAGTTGCTCATCATTGGGTAGATATTGCTGAAATGTGAAAATGGATCTAAAAACTTGCGCTCATTTGAAAGTAAATGGTGGAGTTGGAAGTAAACAAAAACAAACACTAAATAGTTGTATTCTGAATGGTAAGCTATGCTACTAGCTTAATGCTTTTCTTTTCAGTGAGTCTGTGCACCCCAATTCCATTATGAGCAATTTTTAGAACCCTATATTTGGGATAACTGAGCCATTCAAGATTTTTAGCGTTTCTTTGGACTTGTCTTTTTGACATCAAGAATTCAGCCAGTTTAAATTAAGTTGTTGCCATTCCTTATTTAAATCAATCTTTCTCTGTAGATTTGCTCATTGGATTTTTTTTTATAAGCAATTGAGAATAATGAAAAGAGGTTTTGATCTGTATTTATTAAAATGGAATCGTCCTAGATTTGAGTCTCATTTTATTATCAGGACCAGTATTTATTAACAGCTTCAGTTTATGATACACATTATTTTGGAAATACTGAGGCCAATGTTTTGTTTAATTTTATTTTAGAGGAATATATAAAAATGTTTGGGCCTTAATCTTTTAATAGTTTAAAAGGAAAAGCTTTTATTGATTTCCAAAGTCTTAAAATCAAATGTATCAGTACATCAGTAGCTGCCAAATACCCCATAAACTGTGCAATCCAAAATTATTGTTTATATAATTTATATATAAATTTTAATTTATATATATATATATAATTGTATATATAAAAATTAAAATGAGCCTACAAGAAAAAAAGTCTCTGGTGATCACAAATCAATTTTATTCTGAGAGACGGGTCATAATTATTGGCACCCCACTTAGTGTTTTGTGCAACCACCTTTTGCAAACAGGGTTGCACTGAGCCTTCTCTTGTAATGTTTCTTAAGGGATCTCGCAGAGTTCTGGGTCTTGGACGTACTCTCTTCTTGAGCTCAACCCACAGGTTTACAGTTGGATTTAGGTCAGGGGATCTGGGGTGGCCATGGCAAAAGCATTTAACCAGTTTTGATTGGATTTTGATTTGTGTTTGACTAAGTTTTAGCCTGTTGGCAGCTCATTTTTGAGTTAAAATATCCTGTAACGTCAGTATTGCCATGTCTGCAAGCCCACTCTTGGTGGACGGTGATTTTCTCTGTAGCCATTTATTCGTATGCCAAACCCACCTTGAGTGTTAGGAGTCTGAGAGCTCTCTTTTTGTTTTGTCTGACAACCCTGACCCAGTTAAAGTTCTTGTGGTATCTGGTGAACTCCAAGTGCTTTTGCTTATGTTGAGAAGATAGGAAAGCCTTTTTCTGGCTTTTGTTTAAAAAGGTGATGTCTTACTGTGGATTTGAGACATGGTGACCCCAACATGCTACCAAGCTCTGAAATTCCGCTCTCTGGAGATTTTTTAAAAACTTCTCTGATCATCCTATTAATGTTGGAGCTGACAAACATAGCCTGGCGTCCTCTTCCAGTCTGGCTCAGGATAGTTTTCTTATAACTGTTGATTTTGACATTTTAAGTTGAGCAGCTGATTTGTGCAAGTAAACACACTTTTGCTTAACAGCAATGAAATGCTCTTGAATGTTTCCTGTAGTGATGGAAGGAATTTGGGCCCCATATCTTTATTTTTTGAAACAGAAAATCATTGCATGCTTGAGAGTTCCTAATGTGTCAACTTAAAATTAGTTAAACATATGTGGGATCATAGATCATTTCCTAAATTCAGATTTCTTGGGGTGAACAATAATTGTGACATGATTTTTAAAAAAATATATATTTCTTTAATGGTTGCCTTATCCTTGCCTAAAATTAAAGCAAGATTTTTGTCTATTTATATAAGTACTGATAGTGAATACATTTTTCGTTCATCTTTAGCAAGGGTGTCAACAAATTGATACTTGATGATACTGTACTTTTTTTTTAACTGATGGATATGACTGGTTAAGCTTTAAAATGTCCTACTAGATTAGTACAGTAATTTTCACAGTGGCTTCATCACACCAAGCTTTGCTGTGTACTTGCAAGAGTCAATTAAAATGAAAACACAAATGTATCAGTCAAATAAGGTACATCTAAAGTACATTTAATGCATTGCATTGATCACATACAACACTTGCATGTGCACAGGTTTGCCGTAAACTGAATGTGTAAACACTAGTTTTGTAAACTTAATCAAATAATGGCAACATGTCAGTTTATTTTTTGGCAAATGTTCAAGCAAAATTAAAGCACTTTGGTATAAATAGACAAACATTGTCATAAAATCTGAAACTATAACATCCTCTTTCAGGAACTTAAAATAGCTGCCATTATGACTTACATTCTTAGAATTGCTTAGCTGGCATTTCTGCAAATGAAGTGTATGGTAAAACCCATACATAAATGGGTCATTTTCTTAAAAATGAAAAACGAAATCCAAAGAAGGCCTGAAGAGACTGTGTGCAACTCCAGGTGTCCTCTCTGATCATTATCTTCAGGTCACAATTCTTCTATGTATACTTCACTTGAGCTATAAAGCTTCCTTTTGTACACTGTGAAGCCTGTGCTCAGTCGGACGGAATTGCTAAGCCTTTTCGTGAACCTTGGCCACAGTCCTGAAAGATCTGGCCGCAGCAAAAATGTGAGATGAAAAGTTGGTACGGTGTAGGGGTCCACAGACAGTTGTCCGATGCTCTGATCCGACTTGTTATTCTCTACACACAAGTCAATTAGAGCTCCTCTCAGGCCACAGGGTTCCCCAGCTGCCAGGTGGAGTAACTCCTGTCCAATGTGCGCCAGCAGCTGGTGAGGAACAAGAAGCCTCGACCATCCCAGGGCTCTGGCACTGACTTCACTAAGAATTTCAGAGAGATTATCAACAGTCTCCGCACACAGGGCCTCCTCCAAGGGGTCTTCGACTGAAACCGCTGGTGAACATCAAAAAGTTTCGTTTTTACTTCAATCTTTTCTTTCATTCATTTTTAAACATTTGCTCATCCTAAACGTAACCTCATTGATTCTTTTCATAACCGGATCAATGGCCACATCAATTCATTGCAATAAAAAACTGCTGTAACATACACATAGAAATTAGCATAAACTGCTCCAACATACCTGAATCTCTCTTCATAGAGCTGCTGATTTGTTTTGTGTCGTCAGTGTGGTTAAACTCGATCAGTTTTTGGACCACTCTTCCCCAAGACAGGCGTTTAGAAATGTGAGATTCTGATGCAGAGCAGTTCATGGTAAGTTACGCAGTCCTGTGTAAATTACGCAGGGCCTGAATGAGACGATCCGGTCTGGTTCAGAGGCTTAGCGCAACCTCTAACGGGTCCATCCTTATTTATACTGAGCTGTGGAAACCTTCCCCCTTCGCACTTCTCAGCCAATCAGATTTCAGCGCACGTTTCCAACGTTCCATTCCGTATGAAAGCAGCGTTGGGTCTTTTTACACAAAGATGACTGAAACTCCGGATCAGTGGGGGGTAAAACTTTATTGATCGTTTATACCACACTTCTCACGGCTGCCTCGCTGTTCAGTTTCAGCGTCAGAACCTACAAAGTTCCCAACACTTGAGAAATTATAAGACCAAACTCCAAACGTGCAGGAAATTATTGGAGATTTATAGTCTGATTTCGACCATTTCAGGATGTTTATTAGAAACATTTTATGTACAGAAGGCAAAAATACAGAAGTCCAGGAATTGGTGGAAAACCTTTTTGTGTGTTTAATTTTGTTAGCGACACCATCTGGCCTGCTTTGTGATTGGTCACACCTCTTGATAAATTGAGGGATAAATGGTGAGTGGTTAAACCCACTTAAGTTTATCCATGTCCTCGCCTTTTTACTAAATTTTGGTAAGAAATATATTGAGACTGTACAAGTAGGACTACTAACGTACTATGATCTTTGGTGATTTTGATTAAGTTGGATCAGTTGTTGAATGGCTGTTCTCACTCCCCTAAATTAGTGATGTGTTAGGGCACGTAGGAAGGACTTTTAGGGCCTGGGGACGTGTGTGGGAATGTGACCCGCACCTTTAACCCTCACCCTTCCCTTCCCCCAGCGCCAAAACCTGCCTGTTGGCTGGTAAACGCCAAAAACAGCACGTAGCTCTTCTCCCAAATGGCGGAACGGTTTCAGACCCGCTAAAGATGGCATGTGCATGGACGCAGAAGGAAAGTTAGGAGGAACACTGCATTGATCGAATTCTGGAAAAGCATCAGTTAACACATCCCATTTATGAACACTGTTCGGTGCTGGCAGTACATGAAAGTGACTGCAAAACAGCTGTTTGATGTCCTCCCTACAGAATGTAATACATTTGCTTAGTTTGTAAGTATATTTTCATCAGAATCAGAAAACCTTATTGATCCTGGAGGAAGTGGCTTAATACATAAAGCTTTAATACTTTTATAATAGTAATAAGGGCAGCCATATATGCTAAACTATCCCGTTTATTAAAAGGAGAGTCATTTTACTGAGCTCCCCGTCAATAGAAAACGAGTCATCCGGTTTGCAGACATTCATATTGACCGGAGGTAATGACCTGCAGGAGGCGCCACCTAAAGCTCGACCACCCGAGAGGATGTCCATACATGACTGAGGCTTAATGTTGTTTTCTTTCCTTTGATCAAGAGTTGCGTTCCATATGTCACAGTCGTGTTTAAATAGAACATTTTAAACACAACCATGTTACTTTCAAACAGTTGTCTCCGTGGCAGTGTTGGAATAGAATATTTAGTATTATAGTAGCATTCGATTGTCTTAGAGAACGGATGTCAGTAATTTAGTAACTTATTTAGTTAAGTGGGCTTTTGTTCTGTTATCTCTAGTCCTGCGGTCTAACAGTTTTGTGTTTCCCCTGCACGAATCATCAACAAATAAATTAGGCATGAACGTTAATGTGCACACTATAAATTCAACAGAAGAAAATGCATTAATAATGACAGAAACAATAATACATGAGGTCTGACTACAATTTCAAAGCACACCTATAACTTTTCAACTAACAGAAACATTTTTGTTTAATCATAGTCTTTGTTTTAGCCTTGACATACAATCTGCGTGTAATGTAGTAGGATTATAATGTGTAACGTATAATGTGTAAAAAAAAAAAAGAATGCATTTAGCTAAAATGTGTACATAATTTCCACAGAAGGCGAACATATTCTGTCTAATACAGCTCTCGATTTACATAGTTTCTGAATCATGACTTTTTCAATGGAAAAATAGTCCCCAAAGTGCGTGGATATGTGGTTCACACGTGGCAGTTAAAGCAGGCCAAATGTTCACCATGTATGTTCTGCCAGAACTGGCAAGGTTTTCTCTTGAGAAACCCTGCGTTAAATGGCCCAGATAAGAACGTACAACTGAGGGCCAAACGTGGCGCCTAGGGCAGGTTTTAGAATGGTTTTACATTTGGCCAGTTGTTTCGTTCATGGAACACCACTTATACCCTGAAAGTGAATGGAGCATGTACATGGAAGCACACAGCTCAATCAGTCTATACGTTCGACAAACTGCAAGTGACTTCTGCTGTTTAATCCCAAGCTTTTTCAGTTTCTGAATCGAATAACATCTTCCCTGTCTGAGTTGAACAGTTCATTTTTTAAAACCTATGTTTGCTGATACAGAAAAGCCTTGTTGTATGAACATGGTGCTTTGTAAGTACAGCATATACATGTCATTTTGATCTTTAAAATGATCTAACAATTTGTGTATTTAAGTCCAGTATTAACAAAATTGCTTACAAATGTACTCTAATATTTCATTTTAAACCATGCATTTTGGTGTAATATAAAGGAAAACATAGAGTGCATGAAATATTCATACTTTTTTAAGCTACTTAGTAAAAACAATCAAAATAGATTTTACATCAGTTGTTATTGTGAATTTGGTGATAAGCATGATTTAGTACAGTTCATATTTAACATTACTTATCTTCAAGATCCCAATAAGCAGCTTTGATGGGGCGCTATGAAGTTTGCAAACTACAATTTGCTTTTATTATAAATAATTAGTAGTGGTGTCTTATTAATATGTTCATAAATCATGACTGATAATGAATTTGCCAACTTGATAACACGATAACTGATTTTTCTTAATTAACATTAACTAGCCAGCAACTAACACAAAATTTGAATCAGCTCGCTTTGAATGACCATCTATTTTTTTCTCTTGAACAGCTCAGTTGTTAAGTATCTCAATTGTTAGGTGAGTATTAAGGATATTTGGTAAGTTTTTATTTAAGTAAAAAAAAAAAGTTTAAAACTTAAACTTTTAATAGTTTTGATAAGGTTAGGAGGTAAATGAAATCTTCCATTTTAAAACGTTCCAGAAGTCGAAAAGGAGAAGTGATTCTATGTCAGGAAGCACAGTGAACAGCCCCTACTCATTCGTTTTATGGTGCATTGTTTGGATGTTTCTTTGAACAGTGCACAGTTTAACGACGACACATCCATGTCTGATTCCGCTGCAGTACCTCAACTACTGAACCTTGGGCACACCCAGTGCCTTCTGAACAAGATGTGCTCATCAGCAGAGACCAACAAGTACACTAGGCAACAACACCCATGTACTTCTTGATCTGAGTGTGTGTGAAGCAGATGGAGAAGGCACAGATTGTTCTTCCCATCTAAGACACTTTTCAACCCCTAGTTTAATTTAAACAAATCAGTTTATTGGACCTTAAGAGTTTTAGTGGTTTATTGAACAATTCCCAATGTCAATCTCAAAATTAAAGAAGATAAGGCTTTTAGTGTCAGGACTCCCAGGCTCTGGAATGATCTGCCTGATGAAATCAGGTCAGCCAAGTCACTGTCACCCTCCTTAAAACTCATCTTTATAAGAAAGCTTTTCCTAGTTTTGTTTAAGTTATGAGTTTTATTTTCTTTTTGATAAGTTTTGTTTCAGAGTTCAGTTTTATTTCAGGTTTACGTTTTATTTTTTGATATGTTTGATTTCACAGTTAAGTTTTATTTTTTTATGTTTTATTTCACAGTTAAGTTTTATTTCAGTGTTGTTAATTTTTCATTTTATAAGTTTGAATAAGTGTTTATCATTATATTTTGATTGTTACATTATTTTCTCCTTAATTACCTTGCATAACCTGGTCTATTACTTAATGACGTTTAAATCTTAATTAGTGTGCTTGCTCTTAAGTTTTATTATTATCGTCTTTATTATTCGTCCGTTCACCCGTTTTTTTGGCACGCTGCTCCTCCTAGGGCTTTCGAGATAGAGACACCGTTCCAACTCTGAAACGTTGTGCCTGATCTGGAATTACGGGCTTGTTCACAGCTTTTTGATACGTCTTGTCATTCGTTCGTTATTCCCGTTTTTCCAGCGAAAAAGATTTGCAAAAGTATTGGCACCCTGAACTTTCAGATAGTCCTGCTCGGACACACTTTGTCCAAAACCCATCAAACTTCATGTGATACCTCAGGCCAACTTCCCCGACACACAAATGCAGTCCGTGATGACCTGCACTCGTCTTTTCCTTTTCTTTTGCTCATCCCTTTTTCCCCTATTTACTTCCATTCATTTTAACCCCATTGAAATGAATGCAGTTTCAGAAGAAGAAACTTTCAGGCTCCATACAGTGACCAAACCTTATGAAATATGAGACCTTAGGCCACGCCCCCACAGACACACCTGTTTAAACTGAGCAATATGGACAAAAGTATTGGGACAGAGCTGTCATACAAAACTGTGTGGACAAAAGTGTTGCGACACACAGACACACACATTCTGTAATGCTATGGTAATGCTAAAGCTATACTAACGTTAATGCTATGCTAAAGTTAATGCTATGCTAACGCTAATGCTATGATATGTTAATGCTATGTTAATGAAAATGTTATGCTAATGCTATGATACGCTAATGTTATGCTAATGCTATGCTATGCTAATGTTGATGCTAACGCTAATGCTAACTTTAATGCTAACGCTAAGGTTAATGCTATGTTAATGCTAACGCTAATGCTAAATTTGAGCAAGCACACTTTGCATTTTCTCTGTGGAAATGCAGTCTAGTTTTGTTCATTTACTGTGATTTTTTACTAACTGAAGCTGGAATTTTAAACCTTCTTGAAGGCTACTAAGGACAGTCATCATAATGATCTTATGACCCTCTTAACCTTGGACCACCATGTGACTGTCTAGCAAATTTTTCAGTCCTTATGCCTGCCCTGCAGTCTTGCAAGGACCACTAAACTGTAGTTGTCCCATTACAGAAAATTACATTTTCTGCAACATAGTTGAAATGATCAAACCTTCATCAGGTTATACTTTGGAGTACAATATAATAGTTTTCCTCAACATTTGACTACAGTGTTACCAAATTTGAATTTTCTACCAGGCCCACCAAGATGCTAGTGTCTGTAATACTAACTGTATGGTGACCTGAAAGTGTTTCTTTTTCTTATTCCTCATTGCGACAGGGACCTACTCTACAGTAAGGTTGAACATTCTTTGTTGCCAGTCGATTACAGTAGTAACACTGACAAATGCCACACAAACACAAGCTTGAAATGTATTCACTGTTTCATCTTTAAAATGACATATTTAAATTAACAACACTATTACAATAAAAAAAACCACAAACATTCAGCCTTGATTTCTTTTTAGTCTGTAAAACAATACCTTTCACATTTTTGCTTGGTAATGAGGACAAAAACACATTAATTACACACTGACTACAAAGTGTTACCCCTGCTATGACCATTTGGTTCAAAACACTACCATTAAAAAAACACTACCCTCTTACTGCAAAACAAGAATATCTTCAGAACAACCTATGACACTTCATCATTCAATTAATGAAATTATGATTTCCATGGGTGTCAAATAGCAAACATGAAACAAAAAACATTAGAGAAAAGGGATGTCTGTTGTAATTGACCCATGTCTGCAAGGACTTCTTGAAGGCTACAAAGGACAGTCATCCTTATGATCTTACGACCCTCTTAACCTTGGACCACCATGTGACTGTCTAGCAAACTTCTCAGTCCTTTTTATGCCTACCCTGCAGTCCTGCAAGGACCTCAAAGCTGTAGTTGTCCCATAACTCATTACTCACTCACGACTGCCCTTTTTTGTACATTTAGTGTAGCAAAATTTTTGTGGTACAGCTTAGGTCTCAAATCAGAGTGGATGGTTTTGTTAATAGCTGTCTGACCAACATGGCAAAGAAACAAATATTTAGATGTGAGCAAAATGCACTTGTTCATTAATTTTAATTTGTTGTTGATCTCTCATAGCCTGCACATCACACAGAGTCTGTTTTATACACACACTAGAGCCCTCAAGGTCTCTTGGCCTCTACCTCTGTACATTGGTGAAGTCAGTTATGTGTTGTCTTGAAGGAGGACTGCAGGGTTTATTGTACTATTGGGGTCAGGACTATTCTCCAAGGAAGGATAAGATAGTCTTGGGATAACACTGGAGCTGCGTCCCAAACCACACACTTCTACACTTTACATAATGTGTTAGCATACATGCATTTCTAATGTTTGTGTATTATTTTATATACGATTTAGCATGGCAGCATGCAGTATGGGATGCAAGCTACATTTTATATGAAAAATTGTACTTCAGCCATCTTCCTCACTGTACATGGGGATAATGTTTGCATAGGCCATTTTCCCAGAATTTTACTAGTTCTTTTGCAAACATTTATGAAAATCAACACACTTTTCATTTGTATACTTTCTATTCTTTGCCTCGTTGATGACTGACCATTGAATTTAGCCACTATATCATCTTGTATTTATACCCCAGTGAAACAGTAAACATGGATTAAGTGCAAGATATCTTTGTTGTTTTTTCTGTTTACTACATTGTCCCACATTTTTAGCATGAGAGTAATTAACCACAAAGACACTCTTAACCGTTTTTAAGCTGTCATGAAGACTATGTTTGCATTCATAAGATTCTACCGGAGGGGTTAAGCCCCTAAGCAATCTTGTGTAACAGATGGAGTAGTTGGCTGTAAAAAAAAGAAATTAGCATAGGAAACCAGCTGTTACAGTTTTGAATTAATTTCAATTGCTGCAGCTTATCAACAGCTTTGTCTGCCTTTTCTTTTTTTTTTTATTTGATCAGGGCATTGCATCAGATCACAATGATTTCTAGAAAAGTTCTGTTGCTGAAGTCGGCATGTATGTTCACATGTTCCCTCACTCCTCCAAGACCTCTAACAAACTCCACTTCAGCTAATTAAGCAGCCCTTAGGCAGACTTTAAATAATCTTAATATTATATTATTACTATAGAACTGATACAACATTTTGCTTTAACAAACATTTCATTGTTGAATGAGGATTGCATCTACAGGGATGCATAATATTTCACAAAATGTGTGTTAATGTTATGTGGTTTTTGAGCATTATTTTAGAATTTTGGGAGGTGTTTTGCAATTGAAGACTAACCAGTCAGCTCCAAACTCATCAAAACACATTTGACTGGTTTTCATCTTGCCTGAGGGTAATGACCTGAAACATATACTTCTAGAGAAACTCTAGTCTAGAGTTTTTAGGGATCAAATTATTTCCTTGGTTGGTCAAGTCAGTTGCTAGACTTTAAAATGTCAGGACTGAAATGCTGTAATTTCTATTGTTCACAAATATAAACAATCTCATATTAAAGCAGACATTCTCCACTTTAATTTCGTAGCCGTTGTTTCCTTTCAAGCCTAACTCATCAGAGGACAAAACTGTACACTAGGAGGCATCCTTGAGTTACTAGATTTCATGTGAGTGGTTTCCTGAGCAAAATATGATTTATTTAAATTAACAACACTATAACAATAAAATACACAAACATTCTGCCTTGATTTCTTTTTAGTCTGACAGACAATACCTTTCACATTTTTGCCCAGTAATGAGGACAAAAAACATTAAATACACACGGGCTATTCAAGTCAAAACACTACCATATAACCCTCTTAGTGCAAAATGAGAATTTTCGTCCATGGGTGTCAAACAGCAAAAATGAAACAATAAATGAAACATTAGAAAAAAGGGATGTCTGTTGTAATTGACCCAGGTCTGCAACGACTTATTGTCCTTGCCGTGCTTCATTAGCATACAATGCTGAGTTTCAAGTTGTAACAGAGCATGAAGTCATATTAACAAAGGAATTCCACTTTAATCTCACTTTGGATTAGAACGAAAGAAAGATACAAGAGTAGACGACAGCTTGTTGCTGGACTGTTCTGCTATTGACATTGCTGTTGGCAATGAAACCTCATCCTGCATTTAGAGACGCACTAACTAGGCAGTACTAAAGAGAATTTCCTGTCTTTTGAAGACACGGAACGTTTCTTTAGCCATACCACTGTGGATGTGCTTGCACTGAGAAGAATAGAAGGCTTCCCTCTGTGAGCGTGCATGGGGGCTCAGTGTTGATAGCTAGAGTTCTGTGAAATAGCGAACTGTGCTGAATTAAATGGACATCACAGAGAGGGGAGGTGCCACAGGAGAGTTCCAGAGCTGCTTTGAGTAGTCAGTAACCATAGAAACACCATGCTTTAGAAGACGAAGTCTATTTGGTCTGTGCCACTACTGTTCAAAGTCTCGAAACCTTTATTCATTGCCCCCCTTTCCTCGGTTGTATGATTCCAAGATTACAGATCTAATTCGCCTTCTTATAGCAAATATGAAATTAGCTATGAGTTAATGTGTGTGTGATGGGAATATTTTACTTTGTGTTAAAATGTCAGTGTACATTTCATCTGGTAATATGGACCTGGCATTTAGCTTATGTCAACAATGGAGCAGCACAAGACCATTGTGGGTGGTCAGTTGCGGAACAAGTGTGCATCCCAACATCTGGGCCAAAATGAAGGAACAGTGTCATATACCATGGTCCATCTGTGCATCAGTGTGTGCGTGCTCTCCGTGTTTGACTAAAACGTTATTCCTGTCAAGCTTTAATTTATGCCTGAATAAAGAAGAAGAGGATTTTAATTCTCGAAGGTGTAGAAGAAACTGTGATGCTGAGATGCAACCTTTTTTCTTCAGTTCCCACACTTTGCAGAGCAGCTTTGTGTGCACTCATACACTTATGCTTAATGGAAAGAGGTATGAGACTCTTGCTGCTATGAGACAATTTGTGTGTGTGGTGTTTTTTTTCCAGAAGTACTAATATGCTTTGCGTTGTTTCAAATTTAAATGAAGATGCTTGCGAGGAAGTTGACCTTTAGAAAACTACCATTAACCAAGCTCGAGATCCAAGCAAGCATGAAATTCATGATCTGGCTGTGTTCACTCTTCTTTCAAGGCATTTTCTTTTTATGCCCTATGGACCTAAAACAGCTTTATTATACATTTTTTCCAGTGTGGGAATTACTGTTCATTATAATTAGTCTTTTATCACTGTAGGTAGACTGGATTAGTAGTGTCAAATGCATGCACTCAATTATCTTTCTGTGCAAACAGCAACACTTTGATCTATACATAGATCATTTGTAGAGACTGCTTGATTGCCGTATACTGAACATGCATTTAAACCTCCAGCCCAGGACAAAGACCAGTCTAGGGTAGGAAAAAAATCATTTTGTGATATCTAACACTACGTACAGTGGATATAAAAAGTTTACACATCCCTGTTGACATGCCAGTTTTTCTGAAGTAAAAAAACGAGACCACAATAAATGTCACCTATAATCTGTACATTTCAATTGAAAAACAAACAAATATGTTGTGGAGAAATAAATAAAAATAATAAAAATGTAATACATACTTTGTCGAAGGACCTCTTGATTTAGTTACTGCATTCAGACTTTTTGAGTACACACCTGCCATCAGTTAACGTGACTCTGACTTAAAGTGACATTTACTCAGTTGCATCCTACAGCTAAAGCCATGGTTCACAGAGAGCTTACAAAGCATCAAAGGAACCTAACTGTTGAAAGGTATCATTAAGGAGAGGGGTACAAAAAATTCCACGGCATTAGACCATGGAACACAGTGAAGACAGTCATCAAGAAATAGAAATTATGGATCAACAGTGACGTTACTGAGAACTGGACGTCCCTCCAAAATT
Source organism: Hydrocynus forskahlii (assembly GCA_037974365.1). Lineage (NCBI taxonomy): Eukaryota > Metazoa > Chordata > Actinopteri > Characiformes > Alestidae > Hydrocynus > Hydrocynus forskahlii. The sequence goes on along the minus strand of JBBPCX010000154.1, from coordinate 17,314,458 downwards.
GATGAAAAGGCAACATGAAAACTGGTCAGGGAGGCTACCAAGAGGCATACAGCAGCTCTGAAGGAGCTACAGGAATTTCTGGCAAGTACTGGTTGTGTACTACATGTGACAACAGTCTGCCGTATTCTTCGTATGTCTGGACTATGGGGTAGGGTCGCAAGATCAGAGCCTTTCTCACAAAGCCTATGGTCTGGTGAAACCAAAGTTGAACTTTTTGGCCAGAATCCCAAAAGGTATGTTTGGCACAAAAACAATATTGCACATCATAAAAAGAACACCATACCTACAGTGAAACATGGTGGTGGCAGCATCATGCTTTGGGGTTGTTTTTCTTCAGCTGTAATTGGTGGTTTAGTCAAGGTGTAGGGAATTATGAACAGTTCCAAATACCAGTTCATTTTGGCCCAAAACCTTCAGGTTTCTATGAAAACGCTAAAGGCATTGGAAGACATCCAAATTGACAAAAGAATAGCTTCACCAGGAGAAAATTGAAGTTTTGGAAGTTTTCTAAAGATTCTTCAACAAAGTATTAGTTTAAGGGTGTGCACACTAATGCAACCAGCTTATTGTACATTTTTTAATATATATTTCTCAGTAACAGATTTGTTTGCTCTGACTTGTTTAACATTGGAATGTTATAAGTCACATTAAAGGTAAGAAAAGCTTTGAAATAATTCATTGTGGTTTAATTCTTTTGACATCAGAAAAACCTGGTATTTTAAAAGGGGTGTGTAAACTTTTTATACCCACTATAGGTATTTTACGTTTATGTCTAGATGTCACTAGAATGGATCTGAAATGTCACCTTAGAAGCAACAAAAGAACAATACCTTTACCTGACCAGCAGTTTCGCAGTAACCTAAAGAATTAATCCAATATAAAATTCAAAGATTATCTTACAGGCCTGGAGGGCCACACAGTTGTATCCAAGATTAAAATGACTGCAACGTTTCTAGTTCGGATGACTTCATATTAGATTTATCTTCTCACTACAGGTTTCTAATTCCAGTGCGTTGTTTATCTGGTTCCTTTCACTTACTCTTCACGTAAGTTATAACTAGAGTTCTACTTTCTGCATGGAAGGAAATCAAGTACAAAATCTCACATCATATTTACCGTTTGTGTGTACTGTTGTCCCGATATATGTTTATGTAATTACAGCTTGTACTAATGGTATCAGTAAGTGTGATGAGAGCAAGAAAATTCTGGTCTCCATTTTCAAAGCTGTGGCGTTACCCTGAGAAGATATTAATATCAAAGTCATGTCAGCAGTTTACTGAAACTGAAAGAGGGGGAAAAGATGAAGGCTGAGTCTACAAATGGCCTTTGCTGCAGCATATCAGTGGAAGACGTGGTACTGCGCTGCAGTGGTGGGAACTGCTGAGAGCAGGGAAAAACTGCCCCCCCTCCTGGGCCATGTGATACCATCTCACCTCCAAACATTGATGTTTCCTCCTCAGTGAGTGAGAGAGATGAGCGAACAGGCAGCCTGCAGTCTTGAGTCGATCGCATCAAAAATCATGCCATACGAAGTAAGCAGAGCATAAATGACAAATCGACAGAAGGTCAGTGAAATCACTGAGGTGAACTTTATGGGAAAAAAGACACATTGGTCAGTGACGCAATCAGTCTTTAAAGGACACATAGCCTTCATTTTTCAGACTGATTTTGCACTATAAAATGATTAAGCTGGCTGGGTTTTTTTTAAATTCATGGTAAATGTAAATTGAACCACTATGTAAAACTGTAAATGGAGCCACTTAAACTATTTAAATGACCACTTTAATGTTCATGGATAAAAGTACCATAATTATAACAGAAAAGTTTTCCATATGCTAATTTATCTAGTTAAACTATGAATTTATATTCGGACCCCTCTTTGCAGAGAGCAGAGCGCTTGACCTCTGTGGTACAAGGCAATATGTAACTTTGTGTGAAATGGGTTTTTGGAGTTAGTCAGAATTAGTCTGCAGTTTGTGAATGGAATAAATAATCTTCTCTTAGTGGATATACAGTTTAATGTATTGCCCAGGAAGGTCTATAGTTCTGAAGGATCAAGTATACATATACGCATAACTGACGTTCCAAATCCTGTAGGATAATTGTGTCCATGTGTTGTCATTGTGCCAAGTTTAGCATTTCATGCCTGAAGCTTGTGGTTCCTCTTTGGAATTAGACTCTCCAAGTCACTGTCACAGATGTACACGGGAACCCAACCACATGAATGCATCCAACATCAAGAATGCTCCTTCAGTGACTCTGAGAACAACACCTGAAAGTCCCCATGGTTCTTTGTGGTTTCAGTTACACCACACACTGACATGCTGTCATACTTTAAATCAAATCTGAACTGTCAGTCATGATTTACAACGCTTTGCACGGTGCATCAATCACTGGTGATGAGGGCTGGAGACTACTGGACCACTATAAAAAAGATCTTAGGGTGTAATTATTATTTAAAGCTCCTGCCTTCTCATTTCATTTCAGGTTCATATTCTGTTCTGTATTCTGTGAAGAACTGTTCCGTGAACTGGCAGAAAAAGAAGGAAGTTAGTCCTTTCTATTGAGATATTTGTGACTGTTTTTTAATGTTATCTACAGTGAGAGAGTTTTGAGGTAAATGGTTGCTCTCTTCTAATATAAAAGGAGCACTAACCTGTTCTTTTAAACATGAATAGTCATTTTTATGGACATTATTAATGAGGTGACACCTTAATGATGTATGAGCTACACCTGATTATCCCGATGACTGAAACGACATTCATCATGGGATGACATTCACTTAAAATGTAAAAAATGTGTAAGTTTGTTACACTTTAAAAATTATATTGTTTGAAAAAAAAATAGCCATTTAAAATACTTAACATTATAGTTAATAAATGAACTGTATATATTATTGTTGTTAAGGTTTGTGTTCGGTACATGTTACCACCACTGGCCCATTTTGTCCACACCACTTTAGCTGAATATAATAAAAATAAAGTATCGAAAAAAACAGAAACAAAAGGAGAGAGGCGACACACAAACAAAAGCTAGTATGACGGTGGACCGACAACTAAAGTCCACCTCCAATGAACTTAACTACAAAAAAAGCCCTCACTCCACAAACCAATAAACAAACCCCAAACTCTTAATTCAACCTAAAACCAGCTGTAACTAATAATAAGCAAGGAAACCCACCACCACTTCATAACAAAAGATCCCCAAAACTTAACTAAACCTTTGGCGGCCTCTAGCGGCCTCTATGCAGGCAAATGTGGCATTAGGACTATTGCCCAAGGACTCTTATTGGTGTAGCCAAGTATGTTGGCCAGGACTGGGAATAAAACCCCAGTTCTACATAGAGGACAGTACAAGGGTGTTACCCATTATACTACCCATTTTAATATATTTTAATATATTCTAAACTAAGCAGTGACTTGGGGAGCAAGGGGGACAATCAAACTTGGGGCTATGTCGCAGGGGGCTCAAGTCTTTATTGGGCCCCACACATAGATTCTAATACAACTGTCCATCCATGACACATCCTTATGCCCATTTATCTCCTTCTTATTCATAATGCAATAACAAAACTAAATATGCATTTTTATCAAACTCACAACAAGGGTTCTTGCAAATTGGTGAAACTTTCTATCTTAGCCAGTGAATGCAAATATGAAGTATAATTGTTGCAATACAATTAGGGAGTCTGAGGTAAACATTTAGGTTAATGTTAGATGCTTGTGGGTTGAGTGGTATGCCTTGAGAGCATAATTGTGAGTAAAGTAGTAACTTACATTTTTAAACAAAAATATGTCCTTGTCTCTTACTGACCATGGCATTTTTGTATATAGTATTGAGTACAAAGCATTTTCAAAACACAAAGCATTTTCTGGAGTATTTTATTTACTATATCCTATTTCTGTTGTCTCTGTGTGTCTGTGCAGTCATAGCATAACCAGTTTCCTCGAGCATCAATAAAATTTTCTGATTCTGATGTTTAAAAATTGATATTGTTGAAGACTTTCAACTTGTACGCTATTGTATAATAGAGTCCGATATAAGCTTAAGTCTCATTTTCTGAACAACTGCAGCTGTTCTTTACACTGAACAGTAATCCATATCCATATGTTTTCTCTTTCTACAGAAATCACTTCACTTGTAAAGACTTCAACAAACTTATATACTTTGGAAAGATGAAATAGCATTTGCATGTATCTGCAACTCATTTGCAACTTGTAAAATCCTATTTAACTGTGCACTCATGTATGGATTTCAATTTAAATGAATGCCTCATCCCGGTGTAAACTGATTGCATCCAACAAACAGATTAATCCACAGCATTTCTTAGGAGAAGAAGACAAAGAAGTGTCTTGGAGGTTCAGAGAGATTGGATCTAATCTAGTGTTTCAATTATAGGTGTTCCTTCACAGCACACCTAAAGAACTGGCAGAGAACCCAGTGTGCTGCCCAAAGGCTTAAAGCAACCACTAGAAGCTGCACACAACTTGTGTTATCTAATGATTTCTCTGTGGTATTCTTCGTATTTACTATTATTATCATTATTATTTTTTATTATTGTTGTTGTTGTTATTATAGACACTTTTCATGAATCATTTCTTACTGAAGTGTTTATGATCACTGAAATACTCATAATAAACCAGTTCTTTTTACATACATACCTTTAGTTATGATCCCATATTCATAAGTGCTTTAGGTTATATTGCTTCAACCATGATGTAAAGCAAGCCTCTGCCTATACATGTCTTTCTATATGTCTTTAAATATTGGTTTACATTATTTTATGATGTTATATCCACTCATTAATATAATCAGTGGTTTAATTCCAGTCTTTCACACTCTTGCAAATTTCATGACATTGGTACCTCCCATTGCCTCCCATTCAACACCCCCCCCCTCTCTCTCTCGCCTCAGCAGTAAGGAAGCAGCATCCTGTAATCAGGTCACATTTCACTGAAGACTCAGCATCCATCTCTGGCCGTGAGGAGCTGAGGACGCCGTGTTGGAACATCTGACCCATCCCAGCAGAGGAGCGATGGTGATCGTGAGGGATATGGGGCGCCTCCTCGTCCCGCTCGTGATGCTCGTGGGGGTGTCGATGCAGGGCGACCCCAAGAGCGGGAAAGACGCGGAAAAGAGTGGGAATTTCATGGAAGACGAGCAGTGGCTGTCCACCATTTCCCAGTACAGCCGCAAGATCAAGCACTGGAATCGCTTCAGAGATGTAAGTGCGCTTCTAGCAGCCGTGGCGAACGCGATATGCACAATGTCTGGGCACACACACACACACACACACAGACACACACACAAACGCACACACACACACACACACCGGAGAAGATGTTATAAATGGAAAGGATATGCTTTAAGTTAGCCTGTCCAGAGCCTACAGAGAGCTGTGGGCAGACAGGCTGTATGGTTATCATTAGTCACATCAGACTCAGACCTGGATGGCTCAATTTGCTACTGTAAGAAGTAGCCCATAGTAGGAGAGATTGGTAAAGTGCATTGATACATGAAACATGACATGATTCAGATGTGTCAGATGCTTCCACACGATTCAAAGGTGTTACAACACAATACCTGCCAGAGGAAGTAAAACAGCACCTGGTGTAACAAATTTATCTGACCACTGGACACATTCAAGTGATAAACCTTTTTTTGCTGTAGAACATCTAATCTAGATGTCAGACATCAAGTAGAAATCCTTCTCTAGTGGTCTTATGTACACATTGGGGGAATGAACCTACGGTACATCCAGCCAAGACAGTGTATTAGGTTATATGCCTTGATAAAAACATTTATTTGATTTAGTTTCCTGCTAAAGTTTTTTATTTGTCTGTCTGTAGATTACAGTAATCTACTCAAACATCAAACCCTCTGCAAAAATGGGAATAAACTAATTTTGTAAAGTGATGCCTATTACCTGATGAAGGAGTTCAGTCTGTGGATGGGTTGCAGTCAGTACTCTGGTTTTATTCACTGTTGTCATATCAGAGACACACAATAAGGACTAGGTCGTATGATGATATTTATTGTTTTTGTGGTAAATGATGTCACATTATACCACATAATTTTCTCCGGGATCAAAAGTTTGCTGATTCTGATTCTGATAGTGCTCTTCTGAGTGTATTATATATATAGTGAGTGCTTCCAAAACACTGATTGACTGCATGTTTCATTACAAAGGACTGAGTTGGTTTTAGAGCAGTGCAGTGTGTGAATTGTTGAACAGAAATCATTGTGTGTATACTTTTTGAGGACTCGTTTTTTAATTAACTTGTTAGAAATCAGAAAAAAAATATGTGTTTGCCCTCTTGTACACATAAACTACACTGTAGGCCAATTTGGAAATTAGATAATTGCATACACTCTAGGCCAATTAGAAAGAAAACATCAAATCACTTGCTATATGCTGTGAAGAAAATTACACAAAAAATCATTTCCAGAAGATCTGCTAGGTTATTATGGAGCGATATTGTGTGAAATCTGGCCTTTTCATCAAAGACTGAGCAGTGATGAGGCGTATGGAAACATGCTCAGGAATCATCCAACTGAACTGGCCCTATTCCCGTGTGTCTTTTCTGAGCAGTTAACACACATAAAATATGCATGAAACACACATGCTTTTGACCTCACTGCCCAGCAGTTCATATAATTGCAAAACCATTGCAAAACCATTGCAAAATCAATCAGTTTGTGTTCCTCTATATGAAACATTAAACCCCAAAGAGACAGTTTATCTCTAACAATGCTTAGTCTTAAATATCCAGGACTAGATTGTACATTCTCTAAATGATGATGTCAAATGCACATCTGGGGGTACTATTGAGGGACTTTCTCAAATCATAGGCATGAAAAGATTAACTGTGAATTAAAACAGGATTATAAATGGATGGGCAAAGCATTTTTACACAGAAGACTTTGATTCAAGCTAGGCTTCACAGCAGCCTCTATATTCTCTGATCGAAGTCTATTGATTGGCTCATACTTGGTCCTGCATACGAATATGCAGTGTAGCTAAGGAGCGAACACTTAGGAGAGCTCTGCTGGAATATCAGACCCTCTATGCTTAGATCAAAATCAAAGTATCTCCAAAAAGGGCCTCCAAAGTCCCTGTGGATTAGCCATCTTGATCATTTTTTTCTTGCTTTCTCTGTGGTTTTCGAATTCAAAGTTTTAAAAATGTTTGTTACATATACACGTATATGTATATGGTATGATTACACGTATCTGTCTATGGTATTAGTATATTTGGTGTATGTATATAT
>JBBPCX010000154.1:17256883-17305973 GCA_037974365.1 Hydrocynus forskahlii | reverse complement strand
ATACATACACCAAATATACTAATACCATAGACATACATGCAGATATCTGTATATACTAATACCAAACCATGACCCTAACTCTATAGCGATTCTTGAACTACACTTATTTTGATTCCTTCTTTTAATTACAAGAACAAAATGACTATGAAAACATTAAACAAAATGAAAATTATATGATATATATATATGCTGTGTTTCTTCTATTTATTCCAGAAGTGCCATTGCATGGTGGTGTTCAGAGACACTGCTGTCATTCTTTGTGCTTGTATTCGCTAAGTAGACTGTTGATATTAGAAACATGTTTGTCAGCCAATCACCAGTCTATATTTTGTAGAGCATTCATAAGCACTTTGATCAAGTGTGTGCCCTTCACTCTGTCAGGCTGCTGGTGCTGTAGAGGGGAAATCTAATAGGAGGAATCTAATAGACTGTAAAAGAACTTGAATACGTGAAAGCAGTATATACAGCATAATAGATGTTAGTACGTTCTGAATGCCTTATAATGTTACCATAATGTATTAGCTTTTACATGCACATGCACATTAAAACTGTCATTTATTAGCAGTTCAGTTGCAGGCACAAACAGTCCTTTAGAATGTACTGAAAATGAGAAACAAACTGTTTGTATTTCCAGGAAATATTGTATCTTTAAAGAAGTGTGTGTGTGTGTGTGTGTGTGTGATGGCAAAGTCTCAGACCTGCTTTGAGTAGTAGAACATGGAGCATACACATGCGTACTGACTCATACATATACACACAATATGCATATCCCGTTCACATGAATATTTAATGATTATTTTTTGCATTTCATTAGTTTCTGCTTCAGACCTTCTAGTTTCTAGGACAGATGTTTCCTCTGTTGACATGTTTTCACAAAAGCCCTGACCTCAGCCCATCTTCTACTTTTGAATGAGATTGTTAATCATATGCATTATTCCCTTTGTTTATGCGTAGTAAGTTCAGAAGATAAACAAAACAAAGCAGCTGTATATTTTCTATACTCACTATCCACAGTTATATCTGTGCACTCGTCAGCGACTGACAGGTAATGAAGAGTATTGAGTATGTCAGCAAAACTGAAATTAGAAAGGTGCAAATTAAAGAGGCGAATAGTAAAACTGGGCATCTGTCAGTTCTTGGTGAGCACTGGAACGCTGGAATGTTTTGTTTTATACCGCTGCAGTTTGTTCACTCCTGTAAACATTGCCAGCATTAGATACGAGAACTGGCCAAATGATGAGGCTGTTTTAACCTGATCCAATACACAGCTTGCCATCGATCAAAACAGTTTAAACTGATTAAGTTAACCGTTCAGGAATAGGTTTTTCCATCTAATAAAAGTACTTTGAATATTAGTTCATTTTATTCAGATATTTTCAAAGAACAGGTTGTTGTTTTGGCTACAACAGAATTATATGGTGGCGCTGGGTGCTTAGCATTGGCTCCTTCCAGGTGTTGTTTTTCTAAAGGAGTAGACAGAAGGGGAACTGGGTTGTGTCCATAAGAGACTCATATAAGAGATACATTTAAACGTAACCAAGTCAGTCCTGTAAGTCTTGATGCCACAGTTATGTTGATGACATTACAAGTATTTTTTTTTACCAGGGTTTACAAATTGAATTTTTGCCATTTTTGCCACATCTCAATTTTTTGCCATTTTTACATAATTTGCAGTTTACACAATGCCTACAGCTTACAAAATTTTGTGACATAGTGAATCAACTGAAATGTTATTACATTACCTGATACTGAAAGTTAAGAGCCTTATTTTCTTCTGTAAAGATACTTTCACAGAAGTAATGCTCTTCAGGACCACTAATCTGTGGATCAAAACAAGACTTTCTGAGGCCTTAGAATGTTTACATCAGTGACTTTTACTTACTGTAGCCTTGAGTGAAAGAAGATTTAAGCATTAGAGGATGCTCAGGCTACATAAGATGAATCAGAAATCCTCTTTTAGGGCATATTAGCAGAAGGGACCTCAAATGTCATCTTTCTCATATATTAAAGATTTAGCTTAAGCACATAAATGTCCCTTTTTAATGTCACCTAAAGCAGAGATTCCCAATTCCAGTCCTGGCGACCTCACATTGTGCACATTTTTGTGCTTTGTCTCATCTAGCACACCTGATTCAACTCATTACCTATTTAACTGGCTCACAGTGGGCCTTATCAGGCATGTAGAAAAAACACAAAATATGCACAGCCTGAGGTTGCCAGGACTGGGATTGGAAACCTCAATAATTCAGCTTGGCCTGCTATTTTTATTTAATGCATTTTCTTAGCCTGACTGACGGATTTAGTTTGTATATAAGTGTATTTTGTTAATTCCACTGCTGACAGAGTAAAGATATTGACTTTTCTTTCACGAGAAGCTACATCTTTTAAAAAAAAATTGATCTAAAATTGACCCACCATGGCTGGGGATATGAATCAGGCAAAGCTAAGGATATTACCTCAGACTCTCAACACTTTAGTCATGCTCTCTTATCCATTACCATATAAGTAGAATATTAAATCTTATTTCATGGTTGGAATTTAAGTCTCAGTGAATGACACAATGTAACAGATTAGGGCAATTTAAAAGGACAAATCTGTGGTGGATACAATTACATTCATTATTAGACCTTTGATATTTTAGCCAAGCTGTACAATAACAATCTCTGTGAGCAAAGGTGCAAGATATATATATAGTAGTGGTGGCATATATATATATATATATATATATATATATATATATGTGTATGTGTGTGTGTGTGTGTGTGTGTGTGAAATGATAATACATGGTGCAGAGAAGAAACTGCAATAGAATTAAGGACATGTTTTCTGTTGGGCTTCTGTAACATCTTATTCTAATGACTGTTTCACTGGTATAATAGGATTAGACTCATTAAGTGTAAATATGTAGCAGTTACTTTGCCTGACTGGCCCACCTCCCCCAACTGGAGAGTTTCTCAGAAAGCAGGAGTGAATCTGTCATCTGTTCCACTGAAAATAAACAACGAACTGAGCTGGCCAATCCTCTGGTGGCTGGCAGCCTCTCTCTCTTTTTCTGTGTATAGAAGGAGCTCATTAAAAAGCAGTGCTTCCCCTCAGCAGCGGAAGGATGTGTCAGCCTGCACCTGTTATGCCACCACTACATTTTTAATGAAGCAAAAATCTTTCGTGCGTTGGCTACTCAGTCCCCCCGGTTCCTCAGTCATTACCATAGTATGCACGCTGGACTAAACTGGGGGTGGGTTTAGTGATGTTGCTGCTTAGAATACTTTTCATTCAGTGGATGTCTTTATTGCAGACAGGGAGGTGTTTTTGAGATGGATGAGCATCATCGTCACAATTCATAATGTCTCTATTGGCAGAGCTTGATCTTGAGATTCATTTCATTTTGCTAAGCACATGCATTAATCACTGCTAAAATGCATTGGTGCTGGTTTGCGTGCCTGCAGAGCACACCAGATGCAATAACATGACTGCACTGTAGTGCTGGGCATTATATTGCCTACACTGTTATATTAGTACTGGTTTAATGTAACAGTGTTGAATTTCGCAATGTTTGTCATTTTCCGAGTGCTTCAGATTGTTTTGGAAAAAAACAATTAGGCATAAAAAGCCATGAAAATGACATGCATGGTTTCTCAGATTTCTGTGTGGTTGTAGGAGAATTCCACATAGATTTCTCTGCATTTATGGATGTTTAAATTGTTTAGATAAAGAAAGTCATTCACAGTGGTCTGATGTGAAATTCTCCAGTCAGAATTGCTCACAGTGGTAGTGATAGGAACCAGACATCAGACACATAAGCACAGGTTCAGTGGTGGGTTTGGATAGTTAATAAAATGGCTTTTAATTTGATACAGACAGTATTTGTTTATCCATTTTTGCAAGTATTGTAGACATTGCAGTCCATGGGTCCTCAGTGAATGACTTTGTTTACCTCTCAACAATCGAATTATGAAAGAATATTTTGAAACAAATTGGAATTCCTATATAGTGTGCTGTGTAAAATTCCCTTTAACGTAATGTAACACCCAAATCAAAGAAGATATGTCAAGACATTTATTTAACAAATACCCATGCTCAGATTATGTTGTTACTGTTGGATGAAAACCTGGCATCACCAGTATTACTGTTGTTTTTCTGTAATATTAAAGGTCCAAAATGACTTAATACAAATCTTGTTATATTAACTAACATTAATGCACGGTCGTATTGTTACACCTGTGAGAATATGTGCATTAACTTTATAACTGCATCCTCAGTCTCATATGATATGATATTGTGATATATTCTGAAAATATCCGTATTTATATTGATAAATAATTAGTTGTGCTGTACCACTGGCAGAGCAGGATCAGCTGAATTGCTGATGTGTCCATCAGTAATAAGTGAGATACCTTGCGGTGAAGTGAGTGAGCACTTAAGACAGGCCTGCTGGGCACATGTCCCAGCCATATGAATGCCCCATGGCGATGCCCTGACTGGCACTAGTCCATCAGGATTGCAACCACGTGGCTATGGAGGTGGGAATACCCTTGTCGCTGTGTCACCATCACAACATCATGGCATATGGGCCATGATGATGGATAATGCACTATAGTGTAATGCAGCCAAAAACGCTATTAAAAGCTGGGCTGTGACAGATAAGCATTAACACTGGCATACAGCCTACCGACACAGCCAGCCATCACTAATTCTGATTAGTGAAAGGGGGAGACATAAACTTTCCTGATTGCATCATAAACACAGAGTGTTTCTTTACTCTGTTCCTCATTTGCAGGTTTCCTAGTTTATGTGCAACGTTGATTAACTTGACCACAAACGTACAACTCTGTCTCTGAAGAATATTTTCTAGTGCAGCACTGAAGCTACAGGGCTAATGTAGCTAACAAGTCCTGGAAGTGTATATTTACCACTCATAATTTACATGAAAAAAGGAGAAATTTGATCAAATACACCAGTCCTTTTGTGGACACTGGAAAGTTATTTAACCCGTATATGGTGCACCCACAAACGCAAGAGTATCCTTCTTAGACAACCAAACAAAGATTTGGGCTTTAACTTTTGATTTTTGAGCGAACCATCACTTTTATAAGCAGCAGCAATGAAGTGTATTCATGTGGCAGCTGACATGGGGAGTGCTGGGGGTGGGGTGGGGGGACGGGGAGTGTTGCAGCAGCCCGTCTTGGCCATATACCAAAAGCGTAGGTGGGCTTTAATTGAGTCAAGAGAAACTTGTCTTTCATCATGCTGATACTGGGGTTCGTGCCCTTTCCTGCTGAATTGGACGTTTTATCTGGAGAGTGCAGGTGCAGAGTGTGGCAGGCACAGGCTAATTTGGAGTCTCCAGTCCAGGCTCAGACCTGCCCCGGATCACACGTGTCCCCAAGCAGCCACTTTCATCTCATGTCCACTGGCCTTTCCAATTTGTTACTTAGGACACCCTGAAGAACAAGGCAATGACTGAAAAAATTAAGAGGTTAATTTTTCACAAACAAACTGTGTCTGAGGTTATAAATAATTATTTGAAAGTAGTGATGACTTTCCCAGTTAAGCGGCACAGAGTTACTCCAAATGCCAGAGCAGTGCTGTCTGCTTCCAGGTGTAATGAGTCAGGGTGTACTGGGATCAGGCCCAATGAGCTCGATAAAGGTGTAAGGTTGACATGACCTGTCAAAGCTGTCAAGCTCTGCTCCATAGCAGTTGAGTCCTTACTTCATTTCGCTGTTTTGGGGGAGAATGTATTATTGACTGCTTATTGTGTCAGATTTGCTCATTTAAAGGCATCATTTGGTTTCCTGCCTCTCCTGTATTGCTCCCTCTCACGCTCACTCTCAGAGCTGTCATTCAGTTGCTTTGGCTTGGAGAGGGTATTATTGAGGCTGAAGAGCCTAGTGTATTGAAGACTAGTGACCAGGAGGGTAGCACTGGGTCAGAAGGAGATTGTTCAGACTAATTGACAGCGCTGGAGAACTCTGAGAAACAGAACCTGTACTGTGTACTGAGGGTTGTATTAGGTGTCACTGGAGACGGTTGTATTAGGTGTCATTGTTTTGGAGCGCCTTAGTACCTTGTATTTTACTCATTTTTTCAAAGTGTTTATTGTTTCTTTATTATTTATTTACAACACACACATATGTACATACATGTGCAGAGGCTCCTTCCAAAATATCTATTTCTAACTATTATAAAGAGAATGAAAGGAGTAATAGCTGATGTACAATGAAAAAAACTTTTTATATTTCTATTAAAATCATAAAATAACTTTAATATTTAGTGTATGTTTAAGGCCAACTCCATGCTTGGAATAGAATGCTAACCAGCAATTACATCAACTAATCAATGCCAGTGCTGGATGGCATCACACTGAGGGGTGGGCCAGGGAATTGGCCATCCTACCCACAAAAACAGAACAGTTGAGCTCTCGTGGACTCCCAAACATTAATGGCTATTGCACAGCTGGGGATCCAACTCGCGATCCATAATGACAGGGCCAGTGCTTACATCTGGATTGGAGTTTGGCACCCCTGTCTTAGCCAGTTATGCCATTTGGGACCACCCATAAAAAAGTCTTTTTTTAAGTTTGTAATGAAATCCTATAGGCACGGAATGATAAAATACTTCCATGACTGGAAGGTTGAAAATGTATTTAAATATTGCCTTTTGAGTTACTGATGAGGTACACCTACCTTGTATCTACTGGGGTGCATGATTCAGAAAACCTCACGATTCAGTTCGATTTCGATTCTTAGGCTCATGAGTTGATTAAAAAACAATTCTCGATTCAAAAACGATTCACGACCCAAAATGTCCATTATTTTTAATTTTCCATCAGTCTGAAAAATATAAACTTGCAAATAAAAACTGCAAAACTTCAACTTAATCAAATTAACACCTTACATAAAAGTAGATTAAATAAAACCAAATAAGAGCTGCTACATAAAGTGCCATTATCAGAATAAATAAAAACGGTGCTACATTCAGCTGTAAAGTGCTGTAACAAGTGGAACATTTTCTTTTTACCTAAGCCGTTTCCTTTTCAGCGGACAACTGTTTTTGAACTGTGACAACTACAGTCCAAAATGGGAAATATGAATAAATTTTGTGTCCTGTATGAATCGATTTTGAATCGGTAGAGATAGAATCGCGATTCTTTTGTGAATCGTTTTTTTGCACACCCCTAGTATCTACATTCATTTAGCACAATTGACCATATAGGTGCCATTTATAGTTTACAGTTACTATTTATAGTCCACTTGTTTCTCTATATCATTTAGTAGCCTCCTTTAACCTGTCCTTCAGTGGTCAGTATCCACACAAGACCAACAGTGAGCAGTTATTTTTTTGGGTGGTGGATCATTCTCAGCAAAGCAGTGACGCTGAGATGGTGGTGGCATGTTTGTCAGACACAAACTGTCTACTTTATTATACACGGATAACCGGTCTGCCTACCTTGCATATGTAAAGTTATTTTAAAATAATAAGAATGATTGTGTTACTCATCCTCTAGTCCTTCATCAGCAGTCAGAATCTGACCAAAGGACATAGTCGTGCTGGATGTTTTTGGTTGGTGGACTGTGCCACTGAGCTATTTAAAAACTCCAGTACCATGACTACATCATGATTGTTTGTACCTTTATAGCCGCTTTTAAATTTCATACGAAACAAAATAGCATCTTAAAATGATGAGCCCTATCGTTGAAAGTGTCTGAAATAGGCATGTGACCATCAGAACTGGACCAGGGAGTAAAAAATCTTTCACAAAGGTCTCAGACCTTATTTGGTTTCTTAGGGCTATAACTTGTGATTATGTTCACAGTTACTGTTAGGACTGGGATGCAATGTGCTTCAAAGCTTTACAAACACTCTTACTCCTCAGAACTTGTGTGAAAAATCAGCAGCTATGAGCTCCTCTAAGCAACTGGTTAGCTCTCTGAAAATTGAAATGGAAACAAAGCAGGAGGATGCTACATGAGAGGTCAAAGTGAGGTCTGAAAGACCAAGGAGATCTGTGAGAACTGCTCACTGGATTGCTAGAAAGGAAAATCAAAACCTCTGTTTGGCTGTAGAAAACCCTCACGAAGGTTGAACCTGACTCTGGAATGGGGTGCACTGTTACATCTGCACAAATTTGACATGAAGTAATCAGAGGAACACCTTTACTGTGTCATTGCCAGAAAAATTAGCGTCAACAGTTTGCAAAGGAACATGTAATCAAGTCTAATGTAGTTTGGAAACAATTCCTGTGGATTGATGAAGTTAAAATCACTTTTTGTGCAAAGGTATGAGAAAAAGGGGGACATTTTCATTAAAAGAAAACTGTTAAGCATCAGTCATACTTTGATGCAACCAGTGGCAGAGGGAATATTTCACTAGTAGAGGAAGGAATGGATTCAGTTAAGTACCGGCAAATTCTGGAAGCACACATTACACCATCTGTAAAAAAAAAACAAAAAAAAAAACCTGACGATGGTCAGAGGATGGCTTGTACAACAGGCTAATAACCCAAAATACATCTTGAAATCCACTAAGAACTCAAGAGGTGCAAGGTTTTCTCATGGCCCTCACAGCCCCTGACCTAAACTTCACTGAAAATCTGGGGAAGACCTTTAAAGAGCACTGCTTGCAAGACAGCCCAAGAATCTTACAGAACTACAAGACTTATGTAAGCAAGTACATGCAAAAACCCTCAAAACAAGTATTGCTCTTAGCTGGCCACAAAAGGGTTTACAAGCTGCTACTAAGTGTTACTAAGTACTGACCATGCAGGGTGCCCAAACATGGTGCTCCTTTCCGTTTTCACTATTGCACAAAACAAAAACAATACACAAATCTTGCTTAAAATATTAAAAGAATGTTTCATGTTTAACTTTTAGAGATCAGTGCGTCCTCTTCTCACTTTATTATTCACAGTAACAGAAATATTGATCAGGGGGTCCCTAAACTTAATTCTATAATCTGTGCAGATTATACATTTTATAATGAACCTTTTTTCAGTCTAATTAGGAAGATAACTACCTGTGATGCGATTCACACAAAATTACTAATAATTTTTAGAACATAACCCTAGGAGAACCAAAAACCAAGAGTCTTGAGTCATTTTCAGCACAAGTGAGAAAATTATGTAAATTTACTTTCTTTCAGTGATAGAAACCGTAACTAGATTATACTTATCCGCGATACCATGCGATATTACAGTTTTCTGCTTACTTGCACTATTGCTTTGGGGTTTACTAAAGTGTCCTGCCTCTCCTCCACTGACCTGGTGTGGTAGTAATACCATATATAGCTTTAGAATACATTCCATCATGAAATTATATCTCCATAATTAAATATGGCAAAAGGCTATTATATAAACCATAAAAATTTCCATGAAGATATTCTGGTATTCCCAGTGTCTGTGTTTAAATTCACACCACCTGACTGAGTCAAAGTCAAATCATGGACTTCTCTACACCTTATGGCCTGGCATTCATTAACCTTGAGTCATGCTTTAAATAACAGCTCAAGCTGCCTGAAAACCTATTACCGCTTGTGGCTTCATGTCTCACATCAGGTTTTTTGGAATCTGAAATCTGAACACACAGCCTACAACTCACAGGCCTTCCACCCACGTTATGTTTCCCTAATAGACAATAGTCAATGACAAGCCACTGCAGGGCATTCTCAGTGAGATCTTCATTGTATTCTCTGTACAGCCTTTGGGCTTCTTCAGCTGATCTCTTTGTCTGGGTCAGAAATCTGCCTCTAAGGGGCTGCCTGTCTCTCTCCTCCTTGGCTCTGAAAACCACTCCGGAGTGGCAGGCCATCAGGCTTCCTCTTGCACATGAAGGAAGGCTTGGGGGCTGCAAATCAGCCGAGTGGGCTGTTAGCAGTGCTTTTGATGTGCTGCGCTGCTGTTAATCTGAAAAGCCTAGTCAAAAAAGGCCCTCATGCATAAATCAAGTAGGAGGCTTATGCCTGCCTGTCTGCTCCAGCCGTGCTATGACAGTGAAAACATAGTTGAGAGTGTTCTGGTGGGCACAGTCTTTATTCCCCAGTACATGACTGATTGGATTCCCAGTTGAAAAGCAACTGAATGTGAACATGTGTGCTTACGAGCTGCGAGGAGCCCAGATGCTTGTCAACGGCCCTGCAGTGCGATCTTTGCGTGGGATGCCACACTATTGTGAAACCTTCACCATGCGGATGCGCTTGACAATTATAGAGGGCAACTTTACAGTAAGCCTCCTACATGTAATCATTATAGGGCTATAAAGCTTGTTAAAGAGACTCCCTTGTTTGTATGTAAATGGGGCTGAAAGGTTGCGGCTAGAGAAAAGCAGAGCTTGTTTTGAATTGTCTAGAAACATTTTAAGGTTGCTATGTGACATGAAATGAGCTAAAAGAGGCCATGGCAGGTAGGAGGGAACAGTGATATTATTCATTACATTAGGGACAGAGAGCGGAGAATGTTTTCACTGTGGTCCTCCCGGCATGTACTGAAGTGTCCCTCTGGTTAACACTGACATGCCAAGGACTTTGGAGAGTCCTATAACTGGCTTTTCAGTGGCAGAGCTGAAGGAACTGACACTTTTACTGCATTCTGTACGGGGCTGCAAATGTCTTTGGAGAAACATAGTCATTGGCCTTTTCAAAATTGATATCGTAGAAGGCTTCAATTTGTGAATGAGCCCTCAAACTAATCAGAATGTTGTTTTTTCTTATTTTTGTTGTGTGCCGTGATCATCCTCACCAGTCACGGTTCCAGACTTTTCTTATTTGTTTACACTACAGCCCCTTTTTATACATGCACTTTTACCTGGGAATGCAACAGTAATTTAAAACAGAGGTGTACAGTGTGAACACAAGCCAGATTGTACCTGTTTGAGATTTAGTACAATACCCAGGCAATTACCAAGAGTGCTCATTGTATGAACAGAAGCCTGTGTGTTCTCACGAGTTACATTACAGCCGACAATGTGGAGCGCTTTTGCGATCCTATTTCCTGGCATTTCATGGCATGTATCCAGGTACAATTCATTTACACATTTGGCAGATGCTCTTATCTCGAGCAGCTTACAATTGAATCATGTTACAGATATAGGTGAATGTCGCATTAGGAGTGTTGCCCAAGGGCTCCTACTGGTGTATCGAAGTGTGCTTGCCTGAACAAGGAAATCAATCCCCAGTCTGCTGCACAGAGAACACTAATGTTATATTTAAAATACCATAATGTTACTGCTACATTTAAAATACCATTCAAGAGCCAGATATGTGAACAATACTACTCGGGTACTGACACTGATTGCATGAGAAACTAACCAGTAGAAATAGTCCATAATTGCTTACAAATTCATTACATTAACTTGGATTACTTGAAGGTTTTACTATTTCCTAATTCAGACTAAGATGTAACCATGTCACATTATTGATCACCCAGAGCATTTCTGATACATTATTCATCATTGTTATTGACCATGTACTGCATGCCTATTCCTGACATGCCCTTATGTGTATTTTTTTTATTTTGATTGCATGTGACACTAGAAGCACGATGCACATTACATTATGATGTTTCTCCAATGTAAAGACTAATGGCATGATGGAGTGAACCTGCTCACCTCCTGCTGAGCTAGCTCTCACCACTGTACAAAGCCTTGTCAAATCCAAATGAAAGGCTTACAGCACACACACGCATGCCTCGCAAGCACAGTTTGTGGAGTGCATGTCTGACATGCTTAGTTTCATTACGGAGATTTAAGGGATTAAGAGACTGTCAATCACCACTCTCTCACACACAGGAACAAGTGACGTGCTGTGCACTGCTGAATGATGAGACAGGGTTCTGTGAGTGATACCCTTTTGGCAAACTTCATTCTTCCAGCTCTTGGAAATATCTGTTAGATTTAACAGCATGGCACTCACTTCTCTTCAAATGCGAACTCTCAGACAAATTAAGCACTGATTATGCAGTGTTCACATGATCTGAGCTTGTCCATTAGAGTTGTCATGACACCAAAATTTGGATGTTGATACTGATACTAAATTTAGTCAGTAAACAATCTGTGTAAACATAGTTTTAACATACAGGGGGTCCTTAGGTATACGATGTTTCGATTGTTTTTATGGTCTAGATTAGAATTGACTTAGGCTAGGGTGTGTTTCGTCTTACACCAAAATTCGGGTTACATCACTGTGTCGTGACTTGTGGATCCCCTGTATTCTGAATAGAGGATTATCAGTGAGAAAAGGACTTACAACATAGACTAATATCACACTATGTTAAGAAAACTGCAAACAGGTTATACCTTATGCTGATTGTTGCAAGGATCAAAAGGTCACATATGTTACTGAGTGAAACACCTGTCCCAGTCAAATTAGCATGCACCAAAGGTCAGAACACCAGTATAGTGTTAGCTTAATGAAATAAAGAATTGTAAGTATTGATTGTTCATTGAATTGAAGAGCAAATTTCCAAAACTCACTCAGTCCATCTTTTGTGATTTTTTAGGTAACACTACTATTGGCATATTTTTATATTACCTCTTTATGTGCAATAGTATAACCGACCAAAACGCACTCAGTCCTTGCATAATACATGGTACAAGATTAGCTGAATTTCCAAAACTCACTCAGTCCTTGCATAATACATGGTACAAGATTAGGTGAATTTCCAAAACTCACTCAGTCCACGAACTGAAAACTGTATCTTTACCAGTACTGGTAGACAGAAGTATGTTTACAATTTGTATGCAGTTAGCTGTCATTGACTCTATGCTGTGTCATGTAGTAGGATATAAATATTAAACTTGTACATAATTTTGTGACACTGGATATTGATTTACTTAAAAATTGGTTGCATTATATTTTTTTAAACAAATTTGCCCATACTAAAATGTGCAGGAGTTGCACTTTAGAAACAGGCATTGAAAAATGACAAGTAACTGTAAAATTTCAATTAAAAAAGTTATTTCCTGTGATAATTGCTTTCCAGTAGGTAAAACACGTAAAAGGTGATTTTCCAAAAAAAAAAAAGCTCTTGGACTGAGTGAGTTTTGGAAATTTGCTCTTCAACTGTTTCCCATGTTTTGCTATTGAAATTGAAGCAAGCGTCCAATAGATTGTGCAACAATATTGCATGAAATCACACCGTTTTAGGAAGTCCCATTGTTTAGCTTTGCATGAAAGAAGACACAGGCGTTCCAACAGACCAAAAAATTCTCCTAATAGCTTGCTCACGTGATCTTAAATATCACCCTGTCAAGGCCATGAACTGAGCTTGTCTGTGGCTTCAAACTGAGTCAGTCTGGGTTCACTAAGCTCCACTACAGTCCAGCAGTGATCCAGCAATGAGGACTGTGCAGAGCGTTTGGGCTGCGAAAGGCAAAACTATATTAAAAACACTGTCTCTCCTTCACACAGCATAGTATCGATGACTGCTTCATGCTTAATATAAGGGCTTCTCAGTCATATAACATAATGTGCCTGTAATGTGCTTTAAAAGGTTCCTAAGGGAGCCGTGAGACATTATAGTATCATGATAGCTTTGCAAACTGTGATGGGGTGAAAAAATTCTAATTTGCATTCTAGCACATGAACCTTGCTGTAACTCTGTTATAATCTAAATGTGCCTTTTAATCCCATTACTTGCTTTTAAATAGGTATATGGAGGTATATTGGTCATTTTGACTGTATGTCAATGTGTAATGACAGCTTATTCATCTTCTACACCTAAGCAGGTGTGTGTTGGTATTAAGCGCCTTGCGAAACTGGAGATATGTTGTGGCAATATTTCTGTGTGCTATGGCAATGTTTCAGGGCTCTGACTCACGCCTCATGCCTGTGTTTGCTTATCATCGCAGAGATGGGAAACACATTGGCAGAACATTTTTCACTTACTTTGTGCTCTCTGAGTGTAAAACTGTCACAGAGTCAGCAGGAGAGCATGTCAAAAGCCTCTGGTGATTGTGTTTGGGTGGAAATATGTACAATTTGCATATTTTAAAAATGGAGCCTCTTCAAATATCCTCATCACTCTGACCCCAATAGAAGCACTGATTTCATCTACATATCATGGTTGCACCTTGTATGCCATGAGCAGGAACAAGCATTCATACCAACATCATAAGTGCTGTAGATCAAGGGTTTAAGATGATAGCCTATTAGAGAAGGACTTCATTCATGAGTTCATTGTACTAAAGAATTTAAGCTGCTCTTTGTTTTGATGAAAAAGCCTTTAATTGGCTGAGGCAGTTTGATTAAGGTTGCGCTAATGGCTCTGTTGACTTTGTGCCAATCATAGAGTAATTTACTTCAGTGAAATAGGTCTCTAAATGAAATGCCAAAGCACCGTTCTCCTTTATGAGGAATGCTTATTCCCAATGTCACACTCTGGCATGAAGGGGTCTCTGGCAACTTTTATGTACTGTACATTTTTACGGCGGCCTATTTCTCAAGAGTCTACAGCCCTTGCAGAAGGTACATAAATTCACAGGGTTGCTTGTATTTTATTGTTGAAGTAGGACAAGTAAACTGTGTGTCTGGATACTGACACTGTGTTACATCTTAACACATGCAGATAAACCTTGTTCTTATTTAAGGAGACATTTCTTCACTATTTCATTGTTTGAGTTCTTTTTTTTCCTTTTGTAATACCATTTGACCTAAATTTCATTGACTGAAGAATCAAAATCATTTATTGTCATTATACATTTATGAGGTTGGCTGAGAGGCAATCCCTTCCGGCCGCATTTACACAACTTATTTACATGCAGAACGGCCATTAAGCCATTGCAAGGAGAATGATTAGCAATAATGCTTTCATGTGTATGACTCTGATGAATAGTAAGTGCATGATAAACAGTGTTGGCCTATTCTTAGTGCGTACACTGGGGAATATTCAGATGGAATATAAAAAATTCAGCCTGGGGGCCAAAGAGATATTTTAAGCGACCGTACGTTATCTTGCTTTTTTTTTTCTTTATAATTTCTCCTAAGAGACTCATTGTTCTTTTCTAATTGCCTCCTTTTCTTTTCTCTTTGACTCATCTGCCTCACGTTTCACCAGGAAGTGGAGGTCAGTAATGCTGTCTAAATCTGTCTCATGCCCTTGCCTTTCTTTGATGTCTCTTTTAAGATGAGAAATTCAAAGCCATCTTCTTAACTCCTATGTGTGTGTGTGTGTTAGAATTTAAAATGTACAGCCATCTTTCAGCCCCCTCCCTTTACCCGGGATTTGAACTTTTTTCATCTTCCTGTCCATCATTTTCTGCCTTACAAAACCATGATGATGTGATTATTATTTGGAATCCCGATCACAACGTAGTCTTGATTTAGAAATTTCCGGGTTCCTATTGTCTAACAAAAAACCTCTCTTCCTCTTTCCTTCAGGATGATTACATCAGGTCATGGGATGAAAATCAAGGCTCAAATGAAAGTAAGTCTCTCACACATTTGCAACAACCACGGTCCTGTCAAACTGGTTATCTGTAGTCACTCACAGTCACCTGAAAGTAAGATCATGAAAGCATTCTTTGGAAGGAGCAGGCTAGAAAAGCAGTCTAGTTTTTTGGGAAAAGCAGCTAGACATTGCCTTATGCTTTCTACGTGTGCCGAATGGTGTCCCAGGTTACTTTTAAATGGAACACAGTTATGCAGTGTTGTAAATGGCTGGAGTTAGTCTGATTATGAGCACTTACGATGGCTGTGTCCTTCCGCTCAAAGTGGCCTGTGCTTAGCAGCCCTTATCACTGCAGACAACCTTCTTTCTCAAAGCAGCTGCCAGGCACTAATGAGATGTAATTGCTTCTAGCCAAGATGAGGTCATCTCCTCTGTGTGCCGGAACAGAGCGATGGCCAGGCACATTTGAACATAGTGTCTTGATTTGCAGTTCAAATGAAGTCCACAGAATAGAGAAGTCCATTAGCAAATATCTCAGAATATAATTAATGGGTAATTGCCAGTTCTACCGAAGGCCCAGTAAGAGCCCCGGGGGCTTGATTTAGTACTGAGTGACACTGACTTTGTTCTCACAACGCATGAGTCCATTTAAGCTGCAGACATGTGAGCACAGAGGTCCATGAATTTGGTGATTCATTTTTAAGTTCACTCTCAAATGCCCCTTTCACACATGCACTGAAATCTGGAACTTTTCTTGACATTACCCAGAGGAGCTGTGTGAAAACGCAAATGTCCAAATCATTTAGACCGGATATTAAATCTCCTGCCTCCTGCATGCTCAACCCAGGCACCACCTAAACCACATGAAGTATTTCCAGTAGGTGTGAACACATCCGACACAGAAAATCTCTTTCTGTGTGCTACATGTGTAAAAGGGCAAATCTGGACTGTGTCTGGACCAGATTCTCCAGTGTCTGCAGTCCGTGTGTTAAAATCACCTTCTCACTAGAAACCATATGACATATTAATTTTAAACACTTTTATCGCCAATGTGGTTATTTTTTTAATTATTATCTAGACTCTTTAGTCAAACGAGTCCATACACATGCGTAATTTACCCACGTCTGATAACGTCAAGATGCATTTTCTCAGTGTTCTGCATGGGCCACTGATATACTGCATGCTTTCTTGAGTTTTTCACATCATGCCATGACAAACACTGCAACATAAAGGTTAAGACAACCACAGTAGAGTTGCAGAAGTACAACATCAGTTAAATCAGAAAAAAAAACAAGTTAAAGCAATTTTCCATTCCATTAAGTAAGGGTCCACTGGAGCAGACAAACAAAACTGTGTGCTCTGAAAATTAAAATTATGAATGTACAAAGAGAGATTTTTTTTCTTTTTCTTGATTCACCCACCTAACAAAATGAATAATGTCAATACCGATTACCTCTTTGTTTCTGCGTTCAGTAAGAAAGTGTCCCTGCTAGATTTTCCCAGACCTGTCTAACTCAAGGAGTGTGATGTCTCTGCTTAAAAGGCAAACATCTGTAGAGTGTCCTCTAGGGCTTTACATTCCCGGCTTAAAGGAACAAATGACAAGTTGCACACTGATCTTAGAGGAAGCAGTAACTCTTTTTATCAGCGAAAAGTGAAGCTGAGGAAGTGTACCTCAAAGAGCACAGGCAATTTATCCCACAGTGGGGAAAATAAAGTCATACTGAGAAGTGTGTTTTGGCCACCAAACTGTTGCAGTAGTGAAAAACGACCAGTAAAATACCACAAACGTATGGTCACATTAGATTTAATGTCATTTTACCAACATAAAGGACAAAAATGCTGCAAATAAGCAGGCAGGGTCAGCATCTGTGTCCAGCGTTATGTTCTGTCACACTGCTCATGCCTCCCAAAGGGGGCGCTGTAACTGATACATTTCAATATCTCAAAAAATGCTTAAGATAACATTGTAAAAAAAAAAAAGTGGTATGCTTACACTCCTAAAGTTCATTTTGGCTAGGTCAACAAAGTAGCCATCATTAGCCAGTCACAATTCAGCAGACAGTGCGTGCCTGGTGAATGGCCAGCCTTTGAGAGATTTTGTAGGCTGATTCATATTGGCATATAGATGCTATTTACTCAGTTTATAACAAACCTGATATATGTTACCCCTAAAAGCAACAATATTTTTTCTCTGATCCTCTGACATGGATTGGTCTGTCTTTAGAATTCCTTTGCCCTCAAATCCTTACCTAACATTTACAAAATGAAAATGTCCATTAAGAATAAAATAAGCAGCAACAAACGTCTCACTCTAAGATCCATTCACAATAACAAACAAGAATTAAAACAGAGAAGACCACATTACATCAGTGAAATCTCACTCATTCTCTCTTCTATGGTGGTCATATTACTCCTAGTTTGAAAATGCTGTCTCCCTGGCTGATCAGCTCTTCATGATCCTTTATAATGAAGAAACAATCAGCGGCATGACATAATCTATCAATAGCAGTCACACAAACAGGTCACCTTCAGCTTCCTGAATACCTTTATCAAGGCCTTTGGTAAGAATGTAAAAAAGCAACAGTGCATTGACACACATTGATCTGAGAGTGGAGACTCAAGGTGATTAGGCTGAAAGCTGCAATCAATCATGCAACTCAAAATAAAGAATATGGTGTGTGGAGAGGAATTTGTATGGAAACAGTGGAAAAATAACATTACCTTTCCATAGTGACATGCTAAAAATGTACCAAAAAAACCCTGTATCACATTATTTTCATGTCATGTGACCTCTATAATGAAAAACAGTACATTTAAAAAACAAATGACTGAATTCATGTCAGAACCGAATACAATTCACCCTGAAATGTAATCAATATTATATTGCCTTCCACCCAGGCAGTACTTAAATGCCGCAATGAAAAGCCATCATAACAGTGAAAAGGGTGAAATGCAGTGCACAAACGAGATTGCGTTTGAACAGTGACATGCAGAAAACATGAAGTGAGAGACTATAATACTGATTTAACATTGTTTGAAATACTGCATGGTGGGGAGAAATATAGCTGTGCAATGATTACATGTCAGTGCTGGTGAACCGTATTCAGTTTATGTTCCGAAAAAAATTCTGTTTCTGTTAAACTGTGCATTGTATTTGTTGTTTTTTCATGGTAATGATTTGCCTGCGAATTAATCTCCAAATTATCATGTCAGAATGTTCGCATCAGACTGAATTAGGGAAATCTGATATTCCGCAGTGCAAACAATTGTTATCGAATCAGATTGGTGTGAGGTCAGAGGCTTTTAGTCTTTACAGATAGAGCCCTTTGTCCTCTGTACGGTTACTCTGACATGCGAGAGCACTAAAGCACTTTGTGTCAGCCTGTCTGCCTCGGTTACTGGCCGCATTAGCTCAAGGCTGGGGCTCCTTACTTTCAGCCCCAGACGCTGATGATCACATTAAACGCTGCTGCATGTGTAAACAAAGGATGAGTAGCGATGATGAGGCCAGGAAGCTGAGGCAGCATTGATGCTAAAGCGGTTGGGAATTTCTTCATCTCCCTAAGCTGGATTTGACTCCACTTGGATATGGGGAGTCTAATTACATATTTTATAGGGTTAAGCTCTTTGGGCACACTGTATAAGCTCTATGCAGAGGGTGAGAATTTGCAGGCGAGAGGTGGAGAGGTGTCTGTGTGTGGAGGGGTAGGGAAATCTGCGCTGTTCATCACAGTCCAGTACGACGGTGCTCTATAGTGGGCCAGTTGCTATAGCAACATCATCATTCTTGTGTTTTCTTTAATCTGCACGAAGCTGTAGTGATAAAGTGAGGTTTATAGAACACTCATCATACCACTGTAGCTTATACATCATACTCCGTGCATAACAGTCTGAAGAAAGACTTATTGTTCCTTGTTCGGGGGAGATTATTATGTTTGCTGCTAATGCCAGTGTAGCCCCAGGTAGCAAGCAAATGAACTGACAAACACGTGACTTAAGCACAGGTTTAATTAGCGCTGAAAGAGGGAGCGCTGCTAATGTGAAGACATCTCAGTAAGGTAATTACCGCCTTCGTTTCGCTTATCTGTTACTCGCAATTTAAATCATGGGCAGCAGCACCGCATTTTTCCAACCATGAAACGCTTTAAAGTTATTAGTTTGTGAGTCCTTGTTGACAAATGACAGTTAGTCAAATGTCTGAATGTGTGTTTTCATCCTGGTGAGACATTGGTGACTCTAGAAAAGATCTCTGGCAGACTGGGCTCATGACTTTCCCTCTACTGTCCTAAATAGTGATAGTATTTAACAGCTTGCTGATGGTCTTTCTGCCCTTTTACAGATTTGGACACCACTAAGGACCCCTGTCAGAAGGTGAAGTGCAGCCGACACAAGACGTGCGTTGCCCAGGGCTACCAGCGTGCTGTGTGTGTCAACCGGAAAAAGCTGGAATACAGGTAACCTAGAGAGAAGCACTCTTTCCTCCTTCTCCTCTCTTTCTCCATTGCTTTATACTTCTTCTATCTCGTTTCCTTTCAATCTGTCCCTCATCTTGCTATTTCTCTCTGTTCCTTTTTACTGTTTCAGCCTCTCTGCTCCTTCTTGCTTTTTCTGAATTTCTCCTTGTCTCAGTCCTCCTACTTGTCCTTGAGTTCTTCTTGCTTTCTTTCTATCTCTTTCTCTCCCCTTTCTCTGTTGTTCTTGTTCTGGTCTGTTACTGTATACATTGTGTAGGCTAACTATCATCTTGTGAAATGAGAGCAAATAAACAGGAGACGATGCAGCGTCAGTAGTTTCCATAAGCATAATGTTCATAATGATACCCACTCTGAAAGAATGACTCGAGCGCTATTATCATTTACATTTAAGTGTCTCTTTCTATCGTAAACACATAAAGTATCTCTGTGCTTTCAGAGTTGCTTTTCTTAGCTCCCTCAGGCTTGGAAATGTATTCTTACACTCATTACAGAAAATAAACCCCACCACCTGTCTCATTTAGACAACTTATTACAGGTTGTCTTGATTGTTTACGCAGTTGTCTTGATTGTTTCTCCACAGTAAAAAAAAACTGTATCCCTGTTCTAGAATGTATTTAAAATATACACACATGCAAAACTACTGGCAAAATGAAACCCTGGCTTCAGAACCATGTTCACGCTTCTCTGAATGAATAATCGCACTATAGTAGTGAAGACGGATGAATTATTTCAACAGTCATGATTGTCGTACTACACTGACGATTTAAGAAATCAATAGTGAGAATGGATTGCTGAGTTGTGCCCTTCGTAGTAGAATGGCTTCCTACCAGGAACACAACATGGTGCAACCGTAGTGTAAATGGCAGCTGGCTTCATACTTTGATCCCCCAGTGGACAGCATGGATGCTGACCTTGTTCTGAAAGGCTCTAAATTCATACAGTATATCTGTATATGACTACTGTGTCCTTGAGCACAGCACGTGTCCATGAAGCATGTTGCTCCCATTTCCCCCAGCACAGTGTGCAGTGGCCCTACTGTCTACTGCATATAAATACATGTTAGCAGACTTACCCCTAATGTGAGAAATTTCAGTATGGATAGATAATAGTATTGCATAGGATTGCACACTGATTTTACTGTGTGTGGCCATTTTTATCTCTGTGGGGACACACAGTTTTGTCTGTAGCAGAGGACATATTCTCCCTTTTCGAACAGAAACAATTAATGCCTCGTCTCAGCCTGCACCCTCCACAGCTGGAGCACCATCATCCAGTGAGAGCAATTATATTCATGGACTTTTCATCACCACTTGACTGTGGTTCTTCAAGCAGACTCGGGTTTAGATCTTTAACGCAGCAGTAATTCTCAGCAATAACAAAAGCATAATGTCATTTGATGTTTCATAGTACTTTGCAGCAAGCAGTGAAATTCTGTAAAAAGTGCTTTCAGTGCCACAACATTTGAATTTGCAAGTGGAAGACATGTGTAATATGATTTGAACATGATTTATATTTCTGCCACATTTTCCTTCTTTTTTTTGACATAAAACAAATGAAAAGTTAAGAATACAGACATGAACCTATCAATACAGAATATATACATTTAGTGTAAACGTCATTTGTTGCTGTGTTGTGTATTTTATCCCAAACTCTAGATGTGTTGTATAGAAAGCTGCATGTTAGACATGTTTACATACTAGCCTTGTGGTACTGGGGAATAGGGGTGCATGGTTGAGCTGTGTGTGTGGATAGACATTCCTGGCAAGAAAAAGATCCTATTTTTTTCCTCTAAAGTCATTCTTTTTCCCCTGGACTCAGAACAGTTAATTGCATGTAGAGTAATAAGGAACAAAATGGGGAAAGTGAATTTGAAATGTAGACCAAAGTGAAAGTAACAACTCTTTAGAGTTAGATGAACCTACCACTATAGGATGATCTTTTGCTTGTCGGACAACAGAAAGAAAAGACTGGTTGAAAACAGCATTAGTCACTTGATTGTTGTGAGTGTAGCAGTGATGAGTGTGTTTTTCACAGGTTGAAGCAGCCAGTGTCGGGACAGCAGGAGAACAGCTGCAAGCCCTGCCCTGTGTCTGGCTCTGGGCCTGTGTGTGGTTCTGATGGGCATAATTATGCGTCTCAGGTACAGCACAGCTGCTGAATCTATTTTGTTTTTCACATTGCCTGCCTTTTTTCTTATTATTTCACCTTGCATTCATTTAATAATACTAGCTCATTTTAAAACACGTCACCATGTACAGTACAGCAGTGTGATTGTTACAACCTGTAGGGATAAGAGACAAGTTCTGTAGATGATAGACCAGCTAAGGTAGATAGACCTTCTGCTAAGGTAAATGCACATAAATAATAGAAAATGGAAAACCATATTTATTGGGACACGTCATGTGTTTTATGAAAACAGTAGAAACAAAAATCTAATTTCTGATTGGTGCTTTAATAACTATAGAGGGCAGCAGTGCATAGTGCTTGTTTGTTTGATCCTTACTAATAACTTTAGAGCTTAAGTTGTTTCTGTTGTTCGTTTGATCTACACAACTCGACAGCTATTAAACAGAAAAACTAATCATTTCAATTGGCCACTTTGGACTTGTTGCTGCGTACAATGATAAAGAAAATGACAGTCGAAATCATTTGAATTTGTTTTAATTACAAGCCAACTAAAATTTCTTCAGTCGTGACAGGCCGAGTGGTGGTGTTCTGCTTTTCTCCTTGTGTGTTTTTTGGTCCTTTTTCCTGGAGAAAATAACGATGGCCAAATGTTTCTTAGTTTCATATGTTTCCCTCTGCGACTCACCTATGAATCAGCATGTACGGTGACACTAGGCCTCTTTGTTATTGGCCTGCTGCTAGAGGTTATCCATTTATAGTGGCCCCTGATGTCCGCGAAAGCTAAAGATAAATAGCCCAGAGGGATTCCCATCAAAGACTGGGCGGTTGATCACCCTGTTCGAGAAGAGAGAGAAGCA
The DNA here is from genome assembly GCA_037974365.1 of Hydrocynus forskahlii. NCBI lineage: Eukaryota > Metazoa > Chordata > Actinopteri > Characiformes > Alestidae > Hydrocynus > Hydrocynus forskahlii. Next base: position 17,283,132 of record JBBPCX010000154.1, on the reverse strand, counting down.
GGAAAGGGAAAGAGATTTATGTATTGTCTGTTAGATCTTTTTCTGACCTTGTTAAGATGCTGAGGTCGAAGTGAAATAAGGTTTCACAGTAGCTTCTTTTGAATGGTGATGTGTCATTGGAATGAGTCATCCTCTTGCTTGCAGTCACCTTTATAAATATTTGATCTGTATCTGGACTATAACTCACACCCTGCCACTCAGAGGACTTTACGACAGTGGTCAGCTGTTGCTGTGGCATATTATTTTCTCTGTGTGTGTGCAAGTGTTTGTTTTAATGCATTCTCAGGATAAAACACGGGAAGGCTGAAATTGGGGGTGCTGAAAAAAAGTAGCAAAGCTCATGTTGCTCTTTCTTGATCTGAGCAAACTTTATGCAAATAAACGGTAACATAATTATTGATATGGGATGCAGTAACTAATTGTATCTTACTTAAAGTCAACTCCAAGATTTAGCACTCATGAACTAATTATTTGGCTGAAAGTTACACCAAAATTAGGTCGCATTTGAGCACAGTGCTTAACTCTGCACATGTAAAATACTCTACTGTTTTCGCGACCAACAGTTGGCTTGCTGTAATGAAAAAGCAGCATTAACTTAAACGGTGCATAAATTCTGCAGATTCACTTGCACATTCAAATTGTTGTAACATTCTTTTATTATTTTTATTTTATTACTGTTGACGGTTGCACAACCCCCTCACCACCCCTCTTCACAGCTTTTAAAAGCAGAGAAAAGCAGCACATAACTACAGTGGTACAAACAATAATATGGTCATGACTTTGTAAAGTCCTGTTTACAAAAGCTACTTATTTTATTACTTGAAATTCATATATATATATATATCGCAGGGGTTATGTTCCAAAAAATGCAGAAGATATGTGCAGTTTCTGCGTTAGTGCGGGGGGTTTCAGCGAAAAGTTATTAGTTCATTTCTCAAAAAAAATCCAAAACCGTGACTGCTGATCCACGTTAAAGTGGGGGTTTACTGTTTATATATTACTGTGTAGATATTCACACAATGTAAAAGGCAAACCTAAACTAAAGATTGAGTTAAGGTTTTCATGTGACAGCAACATCAATATATTGTACAAAAACAAGGGTATGTGTGTCTGTGTGTGTGTGTGTGTGTGTATTTACCTCAGTGTAAGCTTCAGCAGCAGGCATGTCTCACGGGAAAGGAGCTGAGTGTGAAGTGCACTGGTCCTTGCCCATGTTCTCCCACAGCTGCGCCTGGCACAGAGACAGACAGCAAACATGGTAAGTAGCGGCCTTGGTCGACACCGAACTACTACAGCGATTACTAAAGCTGCTGCAACATCCTACATCGCTGCATTGCAGCAACACGTAAACACTTATGATTCATTCACTATTGCATCTGCAGGAGTAGCATTTTGTTGCTGAGGCTGCTATCTGAGTCTGCTGCAGGTCAGGCATTTTTCGGAGCAACCCGTTGCAGTGCTGTGTTCCTATCAGCCATTCCCTGAACTCACAGGGCAGATTTAGTCAACTGATTCCCGTAAGCCTGATTTAGGCAAGGCGCTCTGGGACTGTTATGTAGTCTAAATGCAAGTACTTTACAAATGAAATTGACCTACTCTGAGGAACAAACAGGTAGAACACCACTGTAGAATTTGTGGATGCACTGATCCAATGTACTGGTACAGACACAAATACTGACCTTATTAAATGGAGTGGGTATTAGCTAGATGTGTCTGCTCTAAATTCTCTACTGTTTATAGTCATGATCCTTATAAAATTGTGTTGGTGGTTATTGTATGTATGTGGGCGTAGTTGCCTGCCATGCATGTATTACTTTATAGAAGAAGGCAAAAACATACTTTACTTCAAGTGAAGTCAGCGTAAATCAATGTAAGTCAATGTAAAGATTTCATTTTGGGGCATTTCTATTAGTTACTTCATCATGAAAGTTTCACACAATGTGAAACAGCTGCCATGTTCAAATGATTTGGGGAGGAATTGAAATTCTTGTTTTTCTTTCTACAGTGATGTGTATTTCTTTGTTTTTGTTTTTTTAATGTTTTTGTTAAATGATGTGTAATTATCTAACCCCAAATACATAAATGAATAAACACAAACTAAAAAAGAGAGCTGGTTCTGGATAGTACTGGGCAATACCCTGAGTGCAGATATGGCCAATGTGACCCTAATATACGCCTAATGCATTGTCACACATTTTGACTGGATTGTCAATATTTGCGACCAAGAAAGATACGGGGTTATATGCAACGTGAGATTGTTAGATAGTACAGTACAATAGATTTTGCAGCCCATTATCGTAAAAAAACATACATGACATACTGATGGTAAAGAATACCTCTGCTTAGAGATAGCCTCGGGGCATTTTTCTCCACTGACATCCCCCCAGGAGCTTACAGTCCTCTTAGGCCATATTGATTTATCAGCAGTACACTGTTTATACTCTCTCTTTCTCTCCCTTTCTCAGACATTATTTTGTCCTTGACTCGGGGGTGTTCACAGGCTCTAGGTTATTTCATGGGGGCACTAATCAGAAAATTCTGTCACATTCTGAGTCTGCCCAAGCTATTTTCCTCTCTCACTCTACCCAACGTCTCTCATTTTTTTCTCCTTTTGCCTCTCTTTCTCTGGTTTACATTCTGACCTCTCTCTGTCTCCCATCTCTCTCCTCGTTCCCCCACAGAGAGCTGCACAGGCCAGGACCTGGCAGATTTGGGGGATCGCCTGCGGGACTGGTTCCAGCTGCTCCAGGGCAACGCCAAGCAGAACAGCACGAGCAAGCCTGCAGCCAGCTCTGCATCAAGTGAGGCCCCACAGCTCTGGGCTGTCTGCTCAGCCAGGGCTTTCATGCTGAACAATGTCACACCAATGGGCATTTGCTCTGGCTGCCTAAACCCACAATTGACAGGGAAAAAAAAGGCATAGAACACAATTAACATCTTATGTCAGGAATGTACATTCAGATTAAGTGCAAAAAATTGGCTGCTTTAAGTATTCACTTTTAGTCTTCACCATGTTGCTTCACACATGTTGCTTCACATATACCAATCACAACTAGGGCTGTCAGTCAAAAAAAATTACGTTTCCTTGTTATTTTCTCTGTGCAGTTTTGGACCGTACTCTAGTAGCAACCTGTAAAGACTCCATTGGATGGATGTTCTCCAAGCTGGACACTAACGGTGACCTGTATCTGGACCAGGCTGAGCTTGCCGCTATTAACTTAGACAAGTATGAAGTGTGCATCCGACCTTTCTTCAACTCTTGTGACTCCTACCGTGATGGCAAGGTCTCCACAGCTGAGTGGTGCCTCTGCTTCTGGAGAGAGAGTAAGTTACAGTATTACTTCCAGCCTGTAAAATCATTATTGAACTTCTCCATCATCATTGTCATATTCATTAAAGGGCTCGTATCCTACATTTATCATGCGTTTTATTTTCCTCATGATGTTTTATGACGTTTATGTGGTTTCATTTACCAAAAACTGTCCAATGTCATTTCAAGACCATTTTCAACCTTTCTTTAAACAGGCTCTTTTAAGACAATGCGTTAAAGACTGAAATATGTAGGTGGCCTCTGTTCTGAGTGGCTGCTTGCCATTTTTTGGTAATTATTTGAAAAGGCCAGCTACACTTTACATTGTGTGAAAATCTCACTATAAACAAACAAATAGAAATTACTTTCATGTTATGTATAATGGGCAGCTGGTAGTCTAGTGGTTAGGGCGTTTGCCCTGCGATCAGGATGTCGTGAGTTCAATTCCCAAGACTGCTATGCACCTCTGAGGTACCCTGAGCAAGGTACTGTCTCCCCACACTGCTCCCCAGGTGCTGTGTTTCTGGGTGCCCGCTGCTTCACTTGGTGAATGGGTTAAATGCAGAGAAGAATTTCGTGCTGTAGTGTATTTATGTATGACAGAATGGTCACTTTTGCTTTTCATATCAATGATAATGTTTTTCTTTTTCTGAATATGAGGTTGTGTTTTCCTGCAGTGATGATATAGGTTTTCACAGTAATTACCAATTCATTTATAGTAGTTTTTGAAAAATTTAAGGTTAATAAGCTGCAGTTTAAGGGTGTAATGTTTTTTAGACTTGCCAAAAGGCATACTGTTCAATAAATGATAGATCTGTGCTACATTTACAGAATTATTCATGTTGAGTGACTGTTGAACTTTTTTGGAGTTAATTTTAACAGACCCAGTAAGTGCCAGGTTGCCTGTGCTGCTTTTGGCCCAGCTAGTCAGGGGCATGGCCCACACTGTGTTCAGCTCGACTCTGTGAGGGTGACAGAAGGGGGACACATGGCAGGGAAGCAGCGCCAGCACTACTCACCACTTTCATGGAGATATAGCCCACTGGCTTTTAAGGTTGAGCAAATAATTGTATTTGAGGAAGACATGTGAATGCCAGTAAGTGTTTTGAAAACCTGAGCACATTAGTGTATTTAAAAATGTAATAATTGATTTTTGTATGAATTAATTATGTTAAGAGCAAGCACAGTTGTCAAGTTCTTAAGATTTCTCCATTTGCATACCAGTTTCTGCATATTCCAATGTCCATTGCATTACTTCTTAGTAAAAATACATGACCTGTGTGCTTTAGAAACGTCATACATTTTTACATAATTTGAATGCTGTTGTGCATTGTTTAATCCATGTTGTGATGGCTAACGCCAATAAAATATGTTAAATACCTTTAAATACAAATATAGTGCGATGGATATTGGGCAAATAACAGCTAGTTCTTTAATTCTCCACTTTATGGTGCTGGTAGTGATATACTGTTCATAAATGTACCCACAACAAGAAAAAAATGACCAAATTAAAGCTGTTAATGCAATATTAAGTGTTTTCCAAAGCCTACTCCTGGATCCCACCACCAATCCTCTGCCTCCCCAGACATTTCAGTATTTTTCAAAGTCCCAACACACTTGATCCAACTCACTTAACCAGCAGCTTTCCTGGGCTGAAGTGGGTGTGTTACAGAAGGTAAAACACACAGTTCATTGAAGCCTCCAGGACCAGGAACCAGATAATAATATGAATCATGCAAGATCATCTATAGGTGTTAGATGTGGAAGTACTGAGAGCATCAGACCATCTGCAAAGAGTCGTAAGAGTCTTTGCAGATGGTAGAGTCACTGGGCTTATCCCTCACATTGACAGAACTCATTCAGTTTGCACTGTATTAGGCTTAATTGGTTTTCTAAATATAATCAAACAGTGAGAGAGAAATTCGACCATATGTGGGATGTTTGGATTACAGTAATCCGAAGCTTTCATCTCCTTTGAATACACTCTAGCTAGTAAGCGAGAGATGAGAGAGGGAAAGACAGACATGCTCTGCGTTGACCTTGCCTAGCTTGTGGAGAGCAATTTAATTTCTTTAGGCAGAGGGAAAAAAGCCATCCGCCCATTTCAACTGCCCATGTGTTGCGTTTCTGAGGGATTCAGTGACTAAACATTTTGTATGTGTAGTTTATGTGGGTGGTCTTCTCTTCAGTGAGTCTTTTTGTGTTTGTGAGCTGTGCAGTATACATGGTATTTACCCCAAATGGGTTATATACCTTTTGTGTAAGAATATGTGACATTTGCAGTAATTGTGCAACCCTTTTAATACTTTCTTTTCTTGTGTGTGAGTGTGTGAGTCTGTGTGTCTGTGTGTCTGTGTGTGTGAGTGGTCACGCCTGTGCCATGAAGCAGGCATATGCTCTGCCCTGCAACACATGAACGGCACAGAGCAAAATCTCAGCACCACACACGCACATATACCACACACACACACACACACACACACACACACACACACACACGCACTAGGCAATCTTTGCTCTTGTTTTATGCCATTCTGGCCAAGCACTCTCATCTCTCCCAGGGTAGATGCAGTTGCTTTTGGCCTGTCACACTTTTGTCCTTCCCTCGTATTCTCCCTGTCGTAGAGGAAATGGCCATCACAGGGCAAAAACAACATCACTGTTGGTTGTTGACAGCCTGCTCAGCAAAGAACACTCAGAAACCTGGACCAGTCAGCCAGCCAGGCAGAAATTCATGGGCTGTTTAAAACCTGATCAGTATAGTCCTCAAATGCGCTCCGAACATTTGGCTTTTACTGCTTGCTATAATGTCCAGGAACTTTACAGTTTTGTAAATAACTGATTTATCTAGCATATAATGTTTCAAATGTTCTTAAAGAGATGCTGTTTGAACCCTAACCCGAACGTTTTCTGTACTGTGTGCTCATATAGTCTGGATTGACAATTTATGCATTTGCACTAATATAGAATTTTGTACTACAAATGCATAGAATTATGCTTAACATGGATGAAATTATATTCTCATCACACATACTTTATTTTGTTTTTAACACCTTGCATGTGTAGTAATAAATTATGACCTATCATTTCCTTTGTGGAATGGAATGTGTTGGAGCATAGTTTGATAGAGCGGCTGCGGTGGGAGTTGCATGGCATAATGCTGGTTTGATCAGGGACTTTCTGGAGGAACTGAGCGTTTGGCTGGAGGAGATTAGCGTTGCTTTCTTCTAATGCTCTGATTGTTTTGCTCCTCAGAGCCTCCCTGCCTAGCTGAGCTAGAGAGGATCCAAATGCAGGAAGGAGCCAAGAAGAAGCTGGGTAAGTAAAGTGTGAATGCTGAGGTGTGTCTGGGGAGTGAGAAACCTAGAGAACAGGAACCAGGTGGAAGGAGGGCAGGTATAAGACAAAAGTGTAGGGGTATAAAATTTTAACATTGTGATGCACTGATTCGTTCTTTTCAATAAATCCAAAAAGACAACAAAGCATATTACTTTAATGCATAGAGTAGTGTTAAAACAGCTCTTTTTAGTTTAGTTTTACAAATCCTTATTTTTGGACAATAATCAAAAGGGTGATTGAAGGGGTGTGAAATAAGCAAGAAAAAAGAATAAGAAGAGAGGGAGCACAAAACAGAGAAGCAAAGGGCTGCAGAGACAGATAGTGTGGTAAAAGTCAGGTGAAAGGTTCACTGATCAAACATCAGAGGTGGTGCTGGAGGAGTTTCATTAAGCAGATGACAAGCACGAGGCTGAGATTAGCTGCTAATCAGGCGTGAGGATTAGAATGGAGCGGAGCTGGCTGCTGGCCGTGGGCTGTGCTGCATGTTTGGCTCCACCGCCCGCAGGACTCTCCAAGGACATGCTGCAGATGCAGTGGCCAACCAGAGCGGGCCAAACACGCACATGCCCCCTGATGCCTCGCCACAATCTGCCGTAATCGCCATAGCGCAGATCCTTTCCTTCCTGCTCCTCCAGCCGGTAATGAATACAACAGATCCTACCACATGACCTTCAAAACTGCCTCTGAAGGCGAGGTGACATTGTATTGGTGACAGTTTGTTCTTATGTATTCATATATGCAGTGAGCATTGCACTATATTACTGTGTGCAGAGCCATAGTAATCGGTTCCAAAGCCCCTTTCAAGGTTGTTCCTCATATGCTGAAATGAAGGCTGTCCTTCGGTTCCACTGCATGACTTATAGCTTACAGTATGCGCGCCGTCCTGAAGCCTGCAATGCACATTTGATATTTCTGATTCATGCAGGACATGAAGTCGAATGTAAAACATGCATGCCAGTTGAACGTGTGTGTCTTTGTCATGTTAGGTACATTCATTCCCAGCTGTGATGAGGACGGCTATTACAAGAAGCTGCAGTGCGACCAAAGTAAGGGGGAGTGCTGGTGTGTAGACCAGCATGGAGGAGAGCTAATGGGCTCTAGAATCCATGGCAACCCTGACTGTGGTAAGTGCTCACAACAGGCAGACACAAATACAAACACACACACACACACACACACACACACACACATCCAGGAAGGACAAGGCCCCCTTTGTCGCAAGGGCTTAGATCCACAAAAACATCAGTCACCCTCTGACAGAAGACCAAGTGTTACATTCATTAGGCCAGGTTCATTTCCATTCCAAAAGAGCAGTTGTCTCACTGAAATAAAGGTCTGCAAGATTAATTACTACTGGCTGTGCTGGACCTGCAGGTGATAAGAACAAATCCCCTGACTGGACTTAAAATAGCCATTAAAAAGACCAATGTCAAAGCCAAAGCGCTTGTTTGTTGTACCCAAGCATGTATTTGAGGTAGCGTTTAGCTTTTATCACGAGTAAATTGCTTGATTTGCTTTCATGGAAGTTATATATGCATACTTTAGCATTTTCAGCCACTTTCTGACTCCGATCATAGTTTTCTTTGAAAGCACAAGCCACACAGGTTATCAGTTACATATCAAAACCCAAATCATCTGATGTTTCATTAATCCTTTCTTACAGAGAAATGCACCTTATTCATTCATAGAAGTAATATATTCATACTGAACCACTCATATTGTCCTTGTGGTTTTCTGTTAAAGCCTAGGCCATGCAGTTTCTTGCTTTTTATTACTAAGTAATCTGATTTTTTTATTTAGCCTTAATCACAAGAAGAATGCAGAGTATGCAGTTGCCTTGCTGTCATTGTATGTAAACATTGAAACCATATTTATGTGGGATGTAAATCATAACCAGCTTCTTCAAGAAATGTTTTGAAAATGCATTGCTGGGTCTTTCTTTCTTCCAGATGAGGTGGCAGGTTACTCAGGTGATTTCGGCAGCGCGGTGGGCTGGGAGGATGAAGAAGAGAAAGAAACGGAAGACAATGGCGAGGAGGCTGAAGAAGAAGAAGGGGAGGTGGGGGAAGTGGATGATGGTGGATACATCTGGTAGACCAAAAGTAAACGGCTGCCTGGTCAAATATAGCTTTCCTCTGACCATTGGTTCAGAGGCAGCTCCATCTCTTGCTGACACAAAATGGTGGAACCTGGAGGGTTGGACATCTTTACGCTGCACTCCAAACAGCATTGACTTGTGGGGGGGAGGGGTGGCTGGGTAGTGATAGCTGTAGTGAAATTAAGGGTTTGGAAAATAATTCAAATAATGGTCTCATAAATACTTGTGAAACAGCATTTTTTTTGTTGTATGTGCAGAAGTGTGCTCTCCTAAAGTCTATAGCATCAGCAACCACAAGTTCAAAACTAGAGGCTTAATAAATGGACATTTTCTTTCTAGACAAACTGGAGCTTTGCCCATGCTGTACAGTGTGCTTCACCTCATCTGTGATTTTGGACATGTTATGCAAGAAGCATAATAAATAAATACTCATTCAACACTATATATTTGGAAATGACCTCAGAGTTTTAGGGCAGAGTACAGATTTGACTAATAAATTTGCAAGTTATATAAGGTGGCCAAGCTTCAAGCCTAATGCATCAAGGCTGATTCTCTGGAATTTCCATTTGCCATCATCGTATTCCCCATGTATCTTTGGTGGTTAGAGCACAGCGGATATAGAGCTCAGTACAGTGAGAGCCAAAAGCTCCAGACAAAAATTACCCTGAAAGCTGTAGCCACATTTCTGTTCACATTATCTGGCCACCCAAAGCCTCTACATTCATTTATAGGGCATGGTCTTAACAATAAATATTCTAACATTCACAAGTGATACTCTGTTGTTTAACTTTCGCATTCATTTACTCATTTGGGCAGCTTCATAATGTATTTCTTGTTAGTCACAACTTCAGCAGATTTAAGGCCGTTCTGTAAGAAAGTCTGAGCGAACGGTATGGACTTAACATTCATTATTTGTAAAATAATACAAATGTATTCAAAGCATTTTGGTGCATTAGTAATTATTAAATCCTACTGAGACTGAATACGCTACAGCATTTTTTCCAGTAAACTAAGTCTTGACACAGACCAACTCTGAAATCTCTTAGATCCTTCTTGTCTTCTATGAAATGAAGTCGTCACATTCTCCAGGTTCAGATTTCTATCATAATGGAATCTGCTTAAACTTAAGTAGTTTAAGCTGAAGTGCATTGTCTCACAATGAATACATGTATGAATAGCAGTGTGGAGAATAAGATTTACAATCTGACACTAATCCCCCCACAGACACCCAGAGGGACCAGTCTGTCCGCTAATCAGAACCTCATATCATCCATGGTGAAATATAAGTCTGTTGTAATCTCACCAGTTGTAAATATTTTTTCTGCAGGGGTTTATAGTCATGGTTTACATTGGGGGGAGGAAAAATACATTCATGTACCATATACCTGCAACAAGAGTATAAACCCTGTTTGTGTGTTTTGTGGATACAATTGATCTTTAAAGATTATCAGATGACTATGGTGTTAGTTCATTTTGCAAGAAATCATTTCATGCATAAAAAATATTTCATGCATAAAAAACAAAGATGCCGTACTTAAGACTTCCCTGTAAGAGCACAGCTCTGAAGAATGCCTTTCGGTCTCTGCTCACCGTGAAGAAAATTAGGGATGCATGTAATGCTCTACATGCAGAGCTTAAGTGAGTATGAATTATAGATTTTGTCTGGTAGGGTAATACATTCAGATAGACCAAGGCTGGATGCCCTAAGAAATGGGAGTTTGTATCTCATTCAGCGCAGTTTTTACCTCAGAAACAAACACATTCTTGGTGTAACATGCTTGTCTTCTTTTCAAATAAACAGCAGATAACCACTAGCTATCAATGATATTATTACAGTAAGAACAACTGATAAGGAATTAGATGAAAATGTAATGTTTATCATTAGGAGGTCCATCACTGTAGTCTGTGATATTGGTTTTTAAAATGTCTTACTCCACAGCGTATAGGAGTGTGTGACCCCAGATGCTACAGTTTTGCTGTAATGACTGTACTGACCTATGAACACCATCACTGTCAATACTTGGATTATACAGATGAAGTGTATTTGCCCTGGCAGTCGCATTCTATTTGCATTTAGTTGCATGTTTCTTTGTCCAAATGTCCTCTTTTTTGCCTCAGTATGATTATGATTAAAGGCACTGGGCTCGAGAACTGTATTCCCTTGGACTCCTAATCATTCACTGTGTCCAAGCTTGAATCCGAGCGATGTCACATGTCATGGAGTAAGCACAAACTAGCCCTAACCTTCTTTGCTCTCTCCTGACTCATAGCTTTAAAAGCTTGTCAGATGTCAGAATTGGCAACAACTAATATTTATTCAAAGGAAATTAGAGGGTGAGGGAGAAAAATACACACACACACACATACATCCATACATACACAGAATAACATTGATGGTTTTGTTACAATGGCACCTGTCAAGGGGTGGGATACATTAGACAGCAAGTGAACAGTCAGTTCTTAAAGTGGGTATTTTGGAAGCAAGAGAAATGGACAAGTTTAAGGATCCGAGTGGGTTAGACAAGGGCCATTTTGTAATGACTAGGTATTGTTAGATGTTCCTGGTACGTACTGGTCAGTACCTAAATTGCTCCAAGGATTGACAACCAGTGAACCAGTAACAGGGTCATGGGCACCCAAAGTTCACTGATGTGCACAGGGAGTGATGCCACAGCAACTGTAGCACAAATTGCTGAAAATGTTCATGCTGGTTATGACAGAAAGGTGTAAGAATGCACGCTCTAATCTTAGATTACTACATACAGGGCTGTGTAGCAGCAGACCTGGTCAGTTCTTCTTTTTCATCATGTAGATTGCCAGGTGCAAGTGCTTATCTCTTGAAAGGTGTCGGGTAAGCTGGCAGAGCGTGTGATGTTCCGGCCAAAATTTTTGTCTCTGCATTCATGTGGATGTTACTTTGGTACATACTACCTACCTAAACAACAACAGGTTGCTGGTTTGTCTGTCTGTCTACATGTATATAGAAAGACCCTTGACTTCCAGTCAAGATTATGAACAGTCCAGCCAGAAACAGAAACAGACCACGTTTAGAATAAGCCATTAACTTGGCCAGTAAAAGTGAGTCATCCACAACTGCAGTAATCGGTGTCTTCAATCAAGAGTGAAATGCCTCGGGCAGCACAGCAGAATGTCTCTTTTTGATCTGGCTTTTATTCTTCTTTAAAAAGACTTAATAATATGTGAGAATGATTTGCATGAAAAGTCACATCTCTTAGGCCCTTGCACTTTAAACTGTTCATTGTCTGTACCAATTTCATGGCTCGTTTTATATTAACCAAGTGAGATACAAACAATAAACAATGCTTTTCATATAGTTTGTCATAGAGTTATACAGAGAAAAACAAATCAACAGAAATGTAGTGGACACCAGGTAGAGGAAGCATGATTCCCAACTAAGTTGACTGGAGTGTAACAATGCCAACAGATTATTTGGAAGGTATGATGGAAAAAAAGCCTTTTCTGTAAGTTAACCAATTAAGTATTTAGAGATTGTTGTATAATTTGATGAAACAAAAACTGAGCTTTGGGGCAATTAACATAAATAGAAGCATAAAAAGAAGGATGGCTATAATGAAAAGAATCTTGTCCCAGCTGTAAACTATGTTGGAAGTTCTGTGATGTTATGGGCCTGTTCTTCCTTCAAAGACCCTGGAAACCTTGTTAGGGCACATGGCATCATGGACATTTTAAATCAAAATCTTGCTCCCTCTGCCAGGAAACTAAAACTAGGTCATCAACGGATCTTCCAGTAGGACAACATCCAAATCAATGCATAAATAGTTAGCTGACCACAGAATCAAGCTTCTGCCATGGCCACCTCAGTCCCCAGACAGGAACCCCTCTGAAAACCCATGGCTTGACCTGAAGAGGACAGGCACAAGAAAGGACCTAATAATCTGGATGAGCTGGAGAAATTCTGAAAAGAGGAATGGTCTCAGATGCCCTGCTCTGTATTCTCCAACCTTATAAAACATTGTAGGAGAAGACTCAGTGCTGTTTTAGTGGTAAAGTAAAAGTATTAAATGCAGGGGTGTCAATTATTTTTTTGCTGAGAACAAATATTTCTTGATGAGGAATTTGTTCTCCTCTGAATTAGTTTAGTTCAATTAAAATGTTTATTTTTTAATGTGAGAGTTACTTCACCAAAACCCATTTTACTAATCTGCTAATAATTGTGGAGGGCACCATAACATCACTCACTGGGTCACACCTGTAACTTTGATATTACTGGTTACAGGGCTTTTAAAGACAATATTTTTATTATCTTACTATTACAAAAAAACAGGACACATATGGGAATATCATAAAAACAGATACTTGTCTGTTTTCAGGGACTTTTCCCAAGTATTTTACAGATACCTTCTTTAAATCCATATACATTCTACACTGGGAAATGATAGACATCATCTTCAAGATGATACACGGGTTTATGAACTCAGACGTAAAGTCACCTTTCATCTTTTCCACCAATGAAAAACGCAAAACTTGGCAGTGAAGCACGAGGATGTGGTCAACTTTGACAAAGGCCAAATCTTCAAGGACATTTAAAAATATTATTTGTAAAATTTGACAGTTGCAGAATTTAAATTTAGTTTTAAATTTATGATGCTGCTTTAATTTGAAGTATTTTAATTAAGACAAATCCTTTAGATATTACAAGCAAGTGGAAGTTACTAAATACAATCTTCTTAAAGGCAGCAATAGTCCTCACAGGAAATATGGCGGAATACAGAGAAAAGTGATAAGCCCCAGCACTACAAGTTTATGACAAGAACAGAAATAAGTCACTTAAAGTCAAAAAGTCGCTACACATGGCAGAGCACTGGATGTGTTCAGCTTTCAGCAGAGGAAGTTCAAGCCTGCAGGTTCAAGCCTGCAGAGGACCTCTGCTGGCCACTTTAGACCGGGAGGGTGTAGCTTAAGTGCAGGAACAGTAGAGGAAAAAAAATCACTCCAAATGTATTGTATTTCACTTTTCAACCTTAAGCTTCAATTTTACTCAATGCTCCCTTGAAGATATCAGAAAAATAACATCTTCAGCTGAAGGAAAGTGGAACAATGGAACTACATTTTATTTGGAATATTAAAACATTGCTTAAACATAATCCAGATTCAGTTTTCATTTCATGACAAAATACATTTTTATTAGTCCAAATCAAAATATGTAAATCTTTCACTTTCATTTTCTTTCTATTTTACAATGAGACTCAACCATCAGCATTCAAAAATAGAACAGTCAGTCTGAGAATGCTGGAGTGGAATGTCACAGTAGGTAATGTGAACATTCACAGTTTTAGCATGAATGAAAGGAAATATTCATAGCTTACTCTGAGGAATCTGAAGTCTCCAAACTCTCCTAACCTCATCATCTACGCTGTCCAAGGCTTGAAACATGGCAGGATTTCCCGTCTGGGCAAAGTGATCCAGTAATGGCTCCAAAACAGACACTGGAATGCTGAAGTTTAAGTGAGGATACGTAACTTTTGCAGCAAAGTCTCTTGTGTTGCTGGACACGATACCTGGATAAAAGAAAAGACATTGATTTCTGGCTGCTTGACTGCTAGAAATGCTGTGAAAAAGTATTTGCCTCTTCCTATTTTTATATATGTATCGCAAATATCTAATTTAAACAGTTAAAAAAATTTAGGCAAAGACAAAATTAGGCAAAGACAAAGTAAACACAAAATACATTTTTATCTTCAAATTTGGAACAACAGAATTGTGTTAAATCTTTCCAGAAGTGACCAGCCTACCAAAATTTCTCTAAAAGTGTGTGTCATCCCAAATAAACATCTAAGAAACTGCAAGCCTCTCTTGTATCAGATAAAGACAGCATACATTACTTCACCATTACCAGAGATAAAAAAGGGGAAAAGGGAATCCATGGGAGAGTTGCTCACTTCACATTTCCCAAAAAATCCCCTGATGACCCCAAAGCCTTCTAGAATAATGTTCTGCGGAATGGTGAATACTGATGAATGTTTTTGACCCTATGTTTGCACAGCTAAAAAAATTTAAAATCCTGTGGAATTCAGTGATCCTTTTACATCTGGTGTAAAGCTAATGCAGCATTCTACAATAAGATCATCATATCAACAGTTAAACGCATTGGTGGCAGAATAATAGGGTGATGATGCTTTGCTGCTTCAGGGCCTGTGCAACTTGCCTTAATTGACAGAACCACAAATTCTGCCCTCTACCAGAAAATCCTGCAAGAGAATGTCTGGTCATCAGTCTGTGATAATCTGAATTTTAAATGCAATTGAGTAATGCGGTAAGACAACTATTCGAAGCAAAAGAGAAACCACCCCTCTAAATAGCTCAAAAACAACAAAATTAGGGTTTTGGAATGGCTTAGTAAAAGATCTGACTTAAAAAAGAACACCTCAGTGATGCTGAGGCAGAACCTTAAGTGAACAGTTCATGCTCAAAAGTGGATGAATAAAACAATTGTGCAATGAAAAAAGTGGGCCAAAGGTCCTCCATAGCATTGTAAAACACTCATTTCCAGTTATAGGAAATTTATATTTAGGGAGCTATTACTTATTCCACATGGGTGATATGTGTTGCAAAACTATTATGATTCATTGGATGAAATTAACATTTAAAACTGTTTGGTGTTTCCTTAGGTTCTTCATGTCTTTTACATTGTGTATAAAGATCTGAAACTACATCTTGTTAGGCAAATTCAAAAATATTTTCTAGATTTCACCTTTCTTCCAAATTTCACCTTGGTTAAATAACGCCCCCTACTGAGTGAAGTCAAGAAACTTCATGCTGCTAAAAAGGAGTGTGATATACTGAATAATAAGCTTCTTGAATTGTCTAGACTAACTTTGTACTGTAATACAGATATGTAATGGACCGGAATTGCTGCACAAATCAAGACTATTTCAGATAAACATTTGAAGCTCTAAGTTACCTAGCAACTCCCCAGTGCTGGCACGGATAACAGCACCACCACTGGCTCCACACTGCACTGCACATGTGGTCTGAAGCATCACTGGCTTCTTATTCTTGATGATGACTCTGGACAGGATTCCTGAGGTCACTGAGGGGCCACATGCTTTACCTAAAGCACCATAACCCAACACAACCACATCCTCACCTACAAACAGAAATAAGCATACTGTTTATGTTGTGACAAAACGTATATTCAGTTATAATGCACTTTTTGGAAACAGTTTCTTTTAAATGATCAGAGGTTTCTGAATATTGATTCTTTTATCCAAAGCTTAGTTTACAAATTTGAGGGGAGAAAGCGAGAAGGAAGGCTTTCCCTTCTTTACAACTCTAAGCCAAAAGGTGCTCTGTCAGTTCTTCTGAGGTTCTTATTCTGTATCTGGGGAAGCTCTCTCTACACCCACCACAATAAACACCTGTTGGTCTACCAAAGATACATGCGTTCTAAAAACTTTTGCAACTGTGAAATGTAACTGTGAAATTTTTGCAACTATACAATGTGTAGTTATTTCTGTTTCATGTTTGGAGGATGCTTCTCAAAGCCATTCATTTTTAATTAGTTAGTCACAAGCAAATGTTTTAAGTAATAACGATGGCCAAGATAAATCACAGGAGTCTTGCTTACAGACAACAGTTCTCACAGAAAAATTATACCAGTGTTAGTGCTTTTTAAATAATGCTGCATAAAGTAAAACAAAATGGGTATACATCAGCTATGGGTTGAAAATACTTAAACAGAGTATTATGTACAAACTCATGATTTTGGTGTCTTATAACTGCAGTATTACAACTACAATTTGATACCTAAAAGTCTTACAGGACCGTAAATGAATAACAGAGTCACAATAACTCTGTAGTTTCAAAATCAGACTGAACCTTTCCTATTAGCTAGCTTGCAATTATTAATATCAATTATCCATGCTTACCAGGGTGAAAACAGGTGGCTAACTGTGGCACCACAACATCTGGGAAGGGCTCTTGAAGTTGCACTACAGCAACATCATATGGAGAAGTTGCCTTTGAAGAGTACAGGACCTGACCACTGACTGTCAGAAACCTGGTAAACATAAGGCAGTGAGTACACTGAAGATATGGTGCTGCTTGAAACTTTATTCTTCATTCCACAAAGCCATTGCACTGACACTACCTTTTATTGGCACTGACTCTGACTTGAAGAGATGGTTTTCCATTGACCACATGTCTACATGTTAAAAGTACATGTGGGTTTAGCAGTATTCCAGAACCCCACAGCTGGCCACTTTCGACTACAGCCACCGTGGGGTACTTTCCATCATCTGGCTTTTGGTTTGCACTGGATCGGACTTGAGGGATGTCAGCAAGTGAGGGTGTTGAGATCTCTCTCAGTGACTGATGAGATGCTACAGTCTGTAGTACATTTTTCAAAACCAAATGAAACGAACACACTAATGCAAGGCCAATCCATTCATTTGACTTCCAACACAGTGGTGAAGCAATGAGACCGACAAGATGCGGCTTATCTCCATTACTGACAAACAGGCCTCCTCCTTCAGTGCCAGGCAGGCAGCGGGCATCTGTCAAGATCAGGGCGTTCTCCTCCCCTGCCAGATTACTCACGATGCCTTTGCTCAGGGTGCTCATGAAGAGATCTGGACAGAAGGAACCAAAGGGAGACCCACAAGCAAGGACAGCATGGCCCTTTTTAAGGGCTGTACTCTTCACCCAAGGTACAGTACCACATCGGGTACCTGAGGCCAGGCTTGGCACTTTCAGGACTGCAAACCAGCTTAAGAAAACAGAGTCAAAGTGCAATTCAGCATCTTCATCACCACTGTAAAAGCTCCACTTTTCTCCTTCCAAGAATATTGTTTGAAAAGCCTCCTGAAATTCCACACAGTTGACCATCAGGAGTAGCTCAGCGTTTTGATGTCTTTTTGGGTGTGGGTTCTTTATACTGTGAGTGGTGCTTGCGTGTTCATCTGCTGTCATGTCTGCACAGTCTAAGGAAACTTGCATCTTGCTGCTGAAGCTGTTAGCGTGCAGAACCCTCAGGTTTGAGTTTATCCGTTCTTTGTGGATTAAGAAAGAAGAAAACACTAAACCGCTACACAGCACTAGTCCGGACTGCTGGTTTATAATGACTCCGCTGCAGCTCAGTGGACTTGGCTGTTGGGGACTGCAGCTGCTCTCTGAAACAGTGACAACACAGCAACTTTCCTCCACAGACATGTTCATTCGTTGTTAACACTGTGCAGTCAACCGAAACGCTGGACAATTGTTGTAGTGCCTCTTTTGTAATTTGTAGGTCTGTTGTGTTGGACACGTTTAGTTCAGGGCGGCTCTACTTCAGCACTGACATGTTGAGATGAACTTTCATCCCGATGTCACACTCTGAAATTAAGAGATAAGATAAGGAAGAACTTTATTTATCCAGAGGGAAATTCCCATGTCATTGGCATGCTTAGTGCAACAAGACGGGATAAAATATAACAAGAAAATAGAAATATATACAAACACACACACACACACACACACACACACACACAATAATCAATAGTGCAACAAAATGACAAGAACATTAGTGCAATAACAGCAACACTGTCATTGATCTGTGTAAAGATTTTGTGTGATGTACCAGCAGATCAGTAGTGCAAAATGTTTTATGAATGTGTAATGTGTAATCTGCAATGAAATATTAGCAGATGATATGGTATTGAGATTAACATTCAGAAACGTTCAGTCAAATCACAGATTAAATAGCTGAGTTTTATATTGCGGTTCCCCTAAATGACAGAACCATGACCTCCATTAGAAGACCAAAAACATCCCCGGAGAGGAGCAGTAGTAAAACACCCAACTTACGATACGAAGGAGACACAAAGTTAAAAAAAAAAAAGACTCGGTTTAGACACTTCAGAAGACTCTTAGCTGAACGTCCACAACTGTAAGAGGGCACACTCTGCAGGGTTTGTTTAGAAAACACGTCATTGTGTAGCTAGTATCCCATTGGCTTGTATATGGGACCTACTTAGTATCACGATTGTTCATTGGACGAGAGAAGAGCGTGACCGCCGAAAAGCAACTTAGTTGCATAAACGTGCAAAAAAGTTAAAAGCGGTCAACGTGAGGATCTTGGATTGAGAGTGTCTTTTGAACCCTGCTGTCACTACGAAACACAATGTACTTTAAATGTGCTTAACCCTACCTTAATTTACCCCCTGAAAATACACCAAACCCCTTAATGTGAATTAAGTGGCCGTTAATTTGTGAAACCGACCCCTTAATTTTACCTTAAAGTGTGAAACCCCTTAATTTTAAATTTAAGGCGTTAAATCAGGAGGTTCTATTATTAAAAAGGCAAATTTGAAAATGTAAGGGGAAAATTCAGTAGTTTTACCCCTTAATCATTGAAATTGATTGTACCCGGAATGCAGGGCAGATTAAGATATTACAGGACATTACAGGAGACTTGATTCATTGCAAATTCATCTGATGAATCTGTCTAAATGAGGATACTATAACTTGCTCCATTTATATACCATACCAAGACATTTTGGACACTTCCAACTTTGTGGACACAGTTTGGGGTAAGACCCTTTTCTATTCCAGCATGACTCTGCCCCAGTGCACAAAGCAAGCTCCATAAAGACATGGTTGGAAGAGTTCTGTGTGGAAGAACTTGACTGGCCCGCACAGAGCCCTGACCTCAACACCATCCACCACCTTTGGGATGAACCGGAACAGAGAGTGAGAGCCAGGCCTTCTCGTCCAACATCAGTGTCTGACCTCATAAATGCTCTACAAATTGAATGGCCAGAATTCAACAGAAACTCCAAAATCTTGTGGTAAGCCTTCCAAGAAGAGTGGAAGCTGTTATAGCTGCAAAGGGGGACCAACTCCAATTTTAAAGTTTATGTATTTGAATGTAATGTCATTAAATTCCCTGTTGTAAAGGTCAAGTGTCCCAATATTTTTGTCTGTAATGAAATGATGTAATCCTGAAAACATACTTTGAAAACATACTTTATTATAGTTTCAATATTGATCTAGCGGATAAAAAAGAGCAAAATGTTAGTTTTGTGTTTCCACGTACACACCTAAATTTCCTGTTACGCAAACCCATTATGCAAACTGATAAGACACTAACAACAGCAAAATGCTTTTCTTTCTTTCTTTATAACACAAATCATCATTCAGGTGTTAGAGGCCATGCACAATATTAGACAGTTTATAGTATCCTCATTTAGACAGATTACACCACTATTTATCAGTTGAACTTGGAATAAACCAAGTTAATATGTCTTCTGTAATCTCATGTCCCATAATATCTGCATCTACCCTGCATTCAGTGTACAATTTCAATACACTTTATTTGAAATCAATGTTAATCCAAGTGAAATGACAATTCATGAAAATATGCAAGTAGAGCAAACATTAAGGAGGATCTTGTTTTGCTGTTTTTTTTGCAAATCCTGAAGATGTGAAATTATGCAAATTAACACAATGACTAATAACAGAATAGGGTTTTTTTCCTTCATGACACTTTATGAATGTAGGTGTATGTATGGGCAATGCACAATATCAAATAGTCCGTTATACAATAAAATTAAATAAGATCTAAACAAAAACACACACACACACACACACACACACACACACACACACACACACACACACACATTTATACTTGCCAGTTTATTACCACCAAACTCGTATATACACACACCCTGACCTGCCAGTTTATTGCCACACACCACCCATAAATATCGGGTCAGCACAAGGTTCTTAAAGTGTCCCCTATTACCTGACAACCCATTATACCTGAATCTGCCATTCAATTCATTTCTAATACACTTTATTTTATTTCATGCATTTCTTTACAGTGCAAGTAAACTGGCTGGATAAAGAATAAACAAAACATTACAATGATAAGCTATATTTTTGTCTCCTACAAAACATGCCATAAAAGTTGTGCCACTAGCAAAAGGTTCAAGTATCAAGTGTAAGCAGTCATATTTTCACAATATGTATGAATACTGCACGCGAAAAATGACCAGTTAAATTTGACATGCTGTGTATTGCACAAGTGAACCTTAATTGAAAGGCTGCCTTTGTGCTTTTCGTGTACTCTCATATCACAATTGCATGTAAATAGTGACAGTCAAAAAGTACTTATTATTGCACAAATAAATGTATTTATTTACTGTATTTAAAGTAATGCAGTCTTGGAAATATAAAAATTCAAAATACATTTAAATACTAAATAACCATGCCTGAGTTTCAGTGTTCAACATAAAGTAATTTGATAGCAAAGTTTTATAAGCATGCATTGCAAATCCACAATCAAGCAATCAAGCCTCTTGTTAAACTGGAAATGAAACACTGGCGTGATGTTACCATACTAACACACCACCAGCATTAAGGCACAGAGATAAAATGTTGACATTGTCCTAAAAAAGTTTATGTAAGCCTGGTTATTGCACTTTGTCTTTCTTGCCATTGATGATTTCTTTCCATGACACGAATTTATATTATGGCACAATTAATAACTACTTAGTTCCAACTGAATACACAGCCGCTACTGAATGTATATTGAGTTGTATTACATATTTCTATGGCAGGGTATGTAACAGGCAGTAAAAGTACCCAATGAGTATTCTGTTGTCTTCTCAAAAGGATCTTGCTCAGTTGATATAATAAATTCCCAAATTCTAAAGAATGTATTCATGGCTCAGTTTAAAACATCTCTCACTAGGATACACTTTTTATTTTCTTTAAATCTCTTGAGGCAGGGCCCTTAGTACATAGGGGCAGATAGGTTTGGGGTATTAAACAATTCAGCATAGCTGATACAGATAATTAGTCCATGTATTGAGAAAGCCACCTGAAACCTTCCCCATAACCTTGCCTCTTTAAAACGCTGCACATGAAAACTTCCATTGGCCTCAGGTTCAGCTCTTTCAGTGACACGCTCCCCTAAGGACAAACACAAAGACCGTTTCAAAGTTTTATCAGTCATTCAAACAATTACAGTCAACAACTGTAATTAAATAATAATCAAGCGCATCCTGGAAGTTCTCAAAATGGGATTTAAAACAGTTATCATATTTATTAAACATTTTATTACCTTTCCAGTAGTGTGTCCATGCAGACCAAACATTCCTCTCAGTGCATCTTCACTAATTGCCTCTGGACGGTCGATTTTATTTCCCAAAATGAGGATTGGCACGTTGGAAATGGTCTCATCAGTTAACAGAGCCTATAAGTTGATATAAAACTTATTTAAAAAACACAATCCTTTATAGTTTTCAAACACAGCATCCGATGTGTCTTGGTAAAGGACACACAAAGAATGAAATACTTAAAAAAACTAGTATAGCTTACATCCAGTTCAACTTTAGCCTCAAGTAGACGCTCATGGTCAGCACAATCCACAAGGTAGACTATTCCATGTATGGCTGGTAAGTAATTCTTCCAAACTCTTCTGGCTGTAGTTGGAAAGCAAATATACATTTACAGACTATCAGTGGGGAAATGACCCAAATGACCCTACCAGTGAAAAACTGTCCAGTCATACACATAATCAAACCTATACTGCACTTTGGACAATGACATCACTGGGTGTCCACACATCTTTTCTCCAACACGCTTTATAAAGTCTAAATGAATCACGCTGCAGAACATCAGTGACATATCAGTAACTGCTGGATTTGTGCTCACCTTGTGCATGTCCACCCAAGTCAAATGTTGTGAAAGTCATCCCCGCAATTGTCAACTCTTCTGAAGCTGATAGAAATTACAATCACACAGACTGACCATCAAGACATCTACGTTCTCTGCAGCACATCAAGTTACATTTACAAAGCTTTTTTGCAATTTTCTCCAGCAGTTTCAATCTGGAACACCTGCAAAAGCTCGCAAATAGCTACTTACTGGGATGAAGAGTTGGAACATGCTGTCCAAGTCTGTCATCTTTAAGCATGTGCAGTAATGTTGTTTTTCCTGCATTGTCTAACCCGAGGAAAACCAGCTTTCCAGTCCTTGAGTGCAGTCCTAAAAAGAAAGCGAGAAAACAGCAGGGTGGACAGTTATGTCCAATGTGAAGTGCTTTTTACAGGCCCAGGCGTCACTTAAGCAAAAGAACCAGCACTAAGGCTGATTAATGCCACAGCCAGAGGTGGGTAACTAATTAAACTCAGTTCCATGTATTCCAAGTAAACCTTGGATGGACTTGATATTCAGTTCATGACTCTTTTTACTTTTTATTTCATCACAACAGTGCTTACCAATTGGAACTGGTAGCTTTAGCGTTTTATTTTAGACCAATAGTATAGTATATATAGACACTCTCCAGTGTGAGAGGGGTCTCACTGAGTGATACTAACTTGTGTTACTTTACCTAACATGTGTAATACACCACTGACTCCCCTGTAGATCCAATCCCATATGAAAGACATGTTGCTGCGATTCTATGAAAACACAAAGATGATTAAAACACAGAGACAGTGATTCATTAATAAATGGCACAATTTCCCCTGAGGTTTCAGATGTTATCCCCATACGTTTCACATACTATTCAATTCAGTTCAGTTAAATTCAAAGAGCTTTACTGGCATGACCATGAGCATGTACAGTACTGCCAAATAATTGAGATGAAACAATAAAATATTTAAGACTAAAATAGGGTAAGATACAAATACAGATACAAGTAATAATAAGACATCCAAGAACACACAGGACATTGAGAACAGTGTGAAATTCTTTTTCTGCATTTAACCCATTCACCAAGTGAAGGACGATATGCTGCTCAAGGGTACCTCAGTGGTACCACTAGCAGTCCTGGGATTCGAACCCACAGCCTACTGATCGCAGGGACAACTCTCTAACCACTAACTACTACTACTACTACTACTACTACTAATAATAATAATAATAATAATAATAATAATAATAATAATATTGATAATATTGAAAAAAGCAGCAGACTTAAAGAGAAGTAGGAATTAGAAGTAGGTAGTGTCAATAATAATTCTGCTGGAGTAATAATACCAGTAATTATATCACTCATAATAGAGTAAGTATCAATACTACTACTACTACTAATAATAATAATAATAACAATAGCCCACCATTAGCCTATACGGTACCTTGGTAACGGAGCTCTTTAAGTAAATCTACCGTGTAACCGAACAGCACTTTCACAAAGCAGTTAAAACTTTCTGCATGACTGCTGGATTATGAGTCCACACTGCTCACGTGTTTCGGACAGACTTTTTTTTTATTATTTCAGAGAAAAAGGAAACCCCACAGGGTTCTAGCGTTTTCGTCTGGTGTCCTACACACAACTTTCACAACTATTTTTACGGACTGGTAGCGATCCTCTCCTCGCCACTGGACACCCTGCAGCCATGGCAGGCAGACAGCTCTGTCACTCAAATGAGAGAGGGTTTAAAGAACTGGAAAAAAGCACAAACTCATGAACTGCTTTCCGACTTGGTCTGGAGCCTCGTTTAGACATTTTACACCAAACCGAGCGCTTTATGCTGAACCTTCAACAGCCTGTTCTGGTAAACTAAACGCCCCAACATCTGTTTCTAAATCAGGGAGACGATACCAAGGTGTACTTCTCGATCGTTACTCTCTTTATATCTGTAATTTTATAAGGAAAAAAGTAACGAACAGTAACAAAACGGTACACACCACAGATGACTGACATTCTTTTATTTCCATGGATTACGCCGTACCACGTATCCCAATGTATAGACACATCTTAATATAAATTATCTATTTCAAAAGAAGACACGTTTTTACAACCCACCTCTCGGTCTCCTTCGATCGATCTTCAGCTTCTTTGTCAAAAAATTGACTTTTAGAGGAATTTCTGAGCTAATCAATGGCTCTAGCCCAAAGTCTGCGGTGATGAACTCACAGATAGAGATCTGAAATGGTCAATTTCTAACCTAATACTCCAGGTAAACAAAATGCAGCCACGTATAGTGAAACCCCTCAGGGGAGAACTGGGAACAGCCCCCTCCTGTGGCTGAAAGTGAAGCTGCTGTGGAAAGTAGGAGAAGCTGAGCTGCTCCACTACAGTCCGGTTCCGGTTGTGGGGCAGAATCCTACCATTGTCCTTCACAATTATTAGAATAACAAGTATACTAATTATATATATATAAATAATAGACAAGAGTATTGTGACACACCTGTGGGACATACCTGTTTTTCAGGGTTTGGGCTAGCCCTCTTACTTCCAGTGCAGGGCAATCTAAATGCTTCAGCATACCAAAACATTTTGGACACTTCCAATTTTGTGAAGTTTGTGGAAAACGCATTTTTCTATGCCAGCATGACTGTGCCCCATTTCCATAAAGACATGGTTGGATGAGTTTGGTGTGGAAAACTTGACTGGAAAGAAAATTACGAGCCAGGCCTTCTCATCCAACATCAGTGACTGAATTCATAAATGCTCTATAGAATCAATGGCCACAAATTTCCACAGAAACACTCCAAAAGCCTTCCAAGAAGAGTGGAAGCTGTTATGGCTGCAATGGGGGGACCAGCTACATATGAAAGCCTATGTATTTGAATGCAGTGTCATTAAAGTCCCTGTTGGTGTAATGGTCAAGTGTCCCAATACTTTTGTCTATATAGTGTACTAAAACAGTCAGTAATTTGTCTACTCATTTTCTATTGTATGTCTAAGGGAGTGTCCAATTACTTAAACACATGGCAATTTTAATGACCTCAAACAGGAAAAAGAAACAGAGAAATGTGTCTTAACAGAACAAAACTTTATTGTAGCAACCATACAGTACCTGAGTTTGACCAGACTGTTGATTTTCCTCTCTGTTAAACAGCATACAGTATCTAATGACCCCTTGATTAAATAAGTGAAAAAATACATTTAAAGACCTATGTTACCTTCTTACTGTTACCATGACACTTTCAGGAACCTGTAAACTACCCCTCTCTGCCTACACACATACGCTAAACAAATGAGATCAGACTGGTCCGTGTTGCACTGTTCTTTCATCACTTCTTCTCATAATAAAACCATTTTTCGACTGAAAGAGAAGACATGAGAAATGAAAGTTAATTGCATTTAAATCTGTCCAACATTTATCTGCAAGGAGACAAAAAGCTCTACTGAGAAAACGAATAGAAGTGTGCAAAATGCCTTAATGCTAATACAAGTTCATCTGGTTAGAAACGGCTTTGAGAAATGCAGGCAGCTTCATTGGTTCAGAACTGCGGCAGTATTTGCTGACGTCACTAAACTTGCTCTTATACCTGAAAAACCTGCCCTGCAAGTCCTTGAGAAGAAGAATTTGGGTTTGAAACAGAATGTATAAATAAGAGTATTACTTGGTATGAACATTTTCCTAACAGGCTGTTATGTCTGTGAAAACATACAGTTACAATACAGTGAGAAAAAAAGTAACTACACAAAAAAGACCTGCATACCTGAGTCTGGGATGGATCCTGCATCACCACAGGGAGAAGTCTGAAAGTGTCAGGAAAAAAGTTTGTTTTTTATAT
>JBBPCX010000154.1:17147611-17256587 GCA_037974365.1 Hydrocynus forskahlii | reverse complement strand
CTTCTTAAAGCCCTGTATTTTTATTACAGTAAATTAAATTCATTTATTACTGTATTTACCTGCTTATACCAAAGAAACCGACAGCGCATACCAAAGAAAACACCTATTTATGAATTACAGTACAGTCTATAAAGGGGTAACATCGGTATTTACATTCTAGCACTGTGGGAGTTCATTGTAAACTGTACAGTACGAATACGGGTTTACCTTTATATTTTCTTTAAAGGTAATGTATTAAACTTTTTTGTATTAAGGGTTTCAAATGAAATTGAAGTTTTTTGGAGCATATTTGGAGGCATATATACGCGGGTGCTCTTGGATCGGGGATTTACTCTGTGTGTATATATATATATATATATATATATAGACTTTTACTGTATATTATAGACTTTTGTGGCTAATAGTACTGTAGTACAGCAATATAGTACAACCAACTAATCCAAAGCCAAGACAGTACACAAGAACTATTTTATTAACTCTCAGTAACTGGCGCTACAGTGAATTGAATCAACTTTTCAATTAACACATTAAATCACTGTGGAATATTTTCTTCACTTTAGAGCGACATCAACCTGTTTACTGATCAGACAATATAAAACAAATTGTTCAGTGACAGTGCCCTGGAATAGCTTCCAGTTGATCTAGCTGAAAATTATTTTTTCAGGGTTGTAGTCCTGCACTTTTTTCATTTTTGTACTTTTTCTCCTCTTATTTGTTTATTTTCTTTATTACCGGTCTGTATATGTGTAATGACCGACACATCAGGTCAGTCATTACATATATAATCAGAGCAAAATCCTGAATCCTAAAACATCCTCAGTCACATCAGGCTACTTTCTAGTACTAAAACTGAAAAAGCTGAACTGTATTTAGAAAAAAGTTCTTCATATACTACATTAAGTACATTTCCCTTTTATCTATACTCTTTGGCTATTTTATCAGCTCTACTTACCATATAGGTGCACTTTGTAATTTACAATTATAGTCTGTCTCCTTCTCTCAATCATTTGTTTGATCTTCACTGATCAGGACACCGGCAGGACTACCAATGAACAGTTATTATGTGGATGGTGAATCATTCTCAACACACTTACGTTGCTGACATGGTAGGTGCATGTTAGTGTATGTGTGTTGCAGAGCGGATCAAATGGACACTGGCTTGTGATGTACAACAGTATGGGATCAAAATACAATTGTGCAATTATGTAAAAAAAAAAAAACTGTTGTTGAGATTAAAAAAAAAAAAGCATAAAAATGCCTATTTTTTATAATGTAAACCCTAAATATGCCCCCAAATATGCTCCCAAAACACGTTTTCATTTTAAACTCCATACCCTTAAGGAAAATATAAAGGTAAACCCGTACTCGTACTGTACAGTTTACAGTGAACTCCTGCAGTGCTAGAATGTAAATACCAATGTTACCCCTGTACAGACAGTACTGTAATTCATGCATAGGCATTTTCTTTGGTATGCGCTGTCGTTTTCTTTGGGGTAAGCAGGTAAATACAGTAATAAATGAACTGCACTGGTCCTTAGTTCACCAGTTTCACTCACTGTCTGTTGCTGGAGTGCTATTAATATGACCACATGTAATGCAAAATATACATGTATAAATGATTCATAGATAGAAGAAAAATGTCCTTACACTGTCAACGATTGCTTTGGCTTCCTCTGGTGAGAAGCAGAATGGACTGCCTGCCTCCGACACACAAGTGTTTTTGCTGCATAGCAGGACAAAGAAGAATTGCAGAATAAATGGGGAAGAAAAGACAATTGCATTTATAAGTCAGTTCATTGTCAGATCACTGGGTCTCAAGACCATACGTCACAGATCCTAATAATGATACTTTTAATGACAAGAAAAAAATTATATTGCTGCATTGTGTGTTACTGACACAGATCTTTGTGCAAATGTGCCATTTTATAATATTTTATATAAAACTAAGGAGTTACTTTTATTACAAAGCTCCAAACCTCTCCCAGCTTAATATTATTTTTTTAACAGGAGAACTACGGTTCATAAATAAATAACTTGCCAAGAGTTATAATATACCAGCCATCAATACACTCAACAAATGTAACAAATAACAGTGTAGTAACAAAACAGCTGGCAATCAAAATGCATCAACAAATATCACCCTTTTTTAAACACCATAAGCACCATTTTACTACTTTAGAGGATGCTGCATTAGAAAGCTGCTGAGTCTGTGACCAGTGAGGTGAATATTAATATTCGGTCAATAAAACTTTACTTAATTTGTGTGTAACCATGAATAATGATTATGTATATCTTATTTTTCATGTGAACAATCTTTAAAACAAAATGTCTTGATAGATTCATAATTTGCATCATGGCTCGCCACTGTTTTCTCTACACATAGAATTCAATTTTAATAGCTGCCATGGACTCTTATATTAATGGCTGGCAATCAAGCAGTATGAGGGCTACTCATTCTGGGGAAATTCTCTCATTTATGACAAAATACCATAAATTAGATACCATTATACAGACAGACTCATAAAGGGAATGCCTGAGAACAAATTTCCAGATTTTTCCAGGAATTATTAGAAGGTGGTGAAAAAGGGCTTACCAGTTCAGCTCCCCTGCACCAGTCTGTTGTGAGATAAGTGCTTTCCAAAACTCATGAGTGCTTTTGATAGTCTTAATGGCAAATTCCTGTGTACAAGCCAAAAAATAATTCATTTTGCTGGGAAGGGTTTCAGTTCAGAACAGTTTTATACTGTGTAGAGAAGTTAATTTATAACTGAAAGGGAAACAGTGAACAGTTCCATCAGATAATGTTCATTGATTTCAACAATTTAAACAAACACTTGTTGAGATAGTTCAATGTCATGTATTACCATTACCCATGCATATCACTGCAACAAAATCTTTAAAACGTTTAGCAATGTAACCAAATTTGCTGTAACAGAATCTTTAAGCAAAACCAAGTTACTGATCAGTTACAGATGCTCTTTATAATAATCCTGGGTAGATTGATGACCGAGGCATGACCGAGTACCTTGTCTTTGAACTCTCCATTAAAAGCAAACTGGTTTTCAGGCTTTCCATCAGGGACCTTGTACCGTCTAAACCAGTCCACAGTGGCTTCAAGGTAGCCTGGTTTGAGTCGCTGAACATCAGTAATATCTAAAATGCAAGACAAACAAAAGAGGAGGATTACAAACTAAAGATGCCATTTCTGGAAGAATAGAAATATAACAGTTTTGTATGCTGTTACAATAACTTACCATTCAAGTCCTTTGCTTCAGGGTCATCAACGTTGATTGCAATAACCTTCCAGTCAGTTTCACCTTCGTCAATCATCGCCAGCACACCCAGCACTTTCACTTTGATAACGTCTCCACGGGAGCACACCTTATAAAAGAGAAAAAGAACCATGTGAGCTGTTGTGTATGTGAGGATAATTGCACAACAAATGCATTAAAACATTCATACCTTGGTACCAATTTCACAGACATCAATTGGGTCATTATCACCACAACACCCAGTATCACAGTCTGAATGGCCAGGGTCTTCCCATGTCTGTCAGTGGGGGGACAATGTTGATTTTGGGGGTTAGAGAGAGATTGAGTTGGTTCATATATTAGTACATGTGTTAAATTACAATGTGCAGAAACGAAACTTTCTAGTAATTCTTAATCATGTTACGCCAATCTTCAGCATCAGACCAAATGCATCTTCAAACCAAATGCAAAGATCCACTTTCCAATGCACAGATCTTTACTTTTTTCAACATATATAAAGTGTCTTTGGATACCAAGAGTCTAATTAAAAATTCATAACTATAGATTCTTCTGCAGACAACTGAGTGATCACATTTTCACAGCTAAATAATGACACTATATCTCTGAGCAGGAAAAATAAATCATATAAACCTTACCTGAGGGATTGCACCATAGTTCCAGATGTAGCCTTTGTGTGGGAAAACATTGGCCACGTAGCGCAAATTGCCCTTCTTCACGTCCTGTTTTATTGGGTTGAGAGGGTCTTTTGTTGCAATCTGAGAAGCAAACAATTGTTAGTTTAATAATAGAAAACATACTGTCCTGAGTTAACCAGTACTACCTAATACAGGCACTTGTAGGTTATGCATATACAGAGTAACCAAAACCTAAAATGTGTTATTTTCCTCACAATATGACTGTACTGAACTTGATCATGACTGTCCTACCTCCATTTTCGCGTTGGTCCATCGTGGAACTTCAACAACCATGTGGAAAATGTTCTGTGGATTGAACCATTTTAAAAATGTCATTCCCATGCAATATTTAGTTTTGGGTGCAGATTATTCTGTATGATGTTCCAGTCATTAATGATTTCTACAACATTTAAACCTCATAAATGAATGTCTAGCATAACAGTATCTAGTGAGCAAAAACATGGCAACCAGTGAGAAGAAAACAAAATGATAAGATAATAGTGAATGCAGTTCAAATATTCAACACTGTGCTAAAAAGGGTAAAGTTCCTACACTCATTGCTCAAGTCATAAACAACAGACACTGTGAGCTGGTGAAATGATCACAGATTGCCTAAGAGATCCTCTGGGGGGAAAAAAATTCTTCACAATGTTGGAAAAGAGCTCAAAAAGAACTCTCTACACCAATAACTGAAACAAACTCTCAGTTAAGTAAAGGAAAGCACTTATGTGAAGGGAGGCCTGGAATACCTGGGCTTCATCTGCATACATAGGTATGTCATGGAATGGTGAAATGTATTTCCCATCTGAGTTTTCTGGAAAAAAAAAGACAAATATAAGACATTAAAGAATCAAACTTCACAATAACTTATAACTTATGTGCAGATGTGGGTAGTAACTACTGTCATTTACTCAGTCACATCTCCCTGAAGTAAACACTGATGGATTTAAACTCTGAATGCTCAAAGGAACACATGTTTACTTATGCTCAGGTGTTTTGGGATGAAAATGCCACTTATATTTCAGTCATTCACATCTCCTAATCTCTTTTTAATGGCTTTTTTTTCTTTTCTTTTTTTTTATTTGCAGCGGGACCTGGTTTGCTGCTGTATGCAATAATGATCCTCCCAAAAAAGAAAGAACTGTACATAAGAAACTTCAGTTTCTATAATGACATGCTAGAAGTTTCCCTGCGGGTTCACAAAGAACTTTGAGCCCAACACTTTTTTACTCGACTCTCAAGCTGTTTTTAGTAGACTGCTTTTACATGAAGCTCAAGCTTTATCATGGATAATATTTTGATCTGAGATGGAGCCTCACCACAATTATCAGTATACAGTCCTTTTGAACGACACAATGAATGGCCCAAATAGCACAGCATCAACAATTATTCCACATCAAGAAATGACCACACCTCCGTCACTGTCAGGCCACATACACTGTATCACTGAATTGTTCTGGTTAATTCCATAGGAAATTCCACAGAATCGTGTTTTGCCTTTCCCCCCTTGTATTTACATACACTCTGTGGACCCCTGACCATTCCACTAACAGGACTTTATTGACACTGTATTCAAATACATAGACTTTAAGATGAAATTGGTCCCCTTTTGCAGCTATAACAGCTTCCACTCTTCTTGGATTCAAGATTCTTCCATTTGTGCCCATTCATTCTGTAGAGCATTTATGAGATCAGGCACTGATGCATGATAATCTCCATTCGAGTTCATCCCAAATGTGTTGGATGGGGTTGAGGTCAGTGCTCTGTGCGGCTAGTCAAGTTCTTCCACACCAAACTCATCCAACCATGTCTTTATGGATTTTGCTTTGTGCACTGGGGAACAGTCATGCTGCAATACAAAAGGTTCTTCCCCAACTGTGTCCACAAAGTTGGAAGCATGGCGTTGTCCAAAATGTCTTGGTATGCTGAAACATTAAGATTTGGCCCTTCACTGGAAGTAAGGACCAAGCCCAAACCCTGTACAAACAGGTGTGTCCTAGTGCTTTTGTCCATATAGTGAATAACGACTCATGTGTAGAAAAACTCATTTTGAATGAACCATTGGCGGAGGTTTCCTGGATGATGAAACATCAATATGAGGTGTACTATTATTACATGCATAACTATTTACAATATTATTAGCACATGCATATCTATTTGATTTCCTAAACAGAAAATAAGAATAATAATAATTATATATACACAGGTCCTTGACAAGCCACGGCAGTGACTCTTTTTATGCTGTACAGGGCAGGTCCGCCTTGCTGGGTTTACTTGTCCTCTTTATACACCCTCCTTAGAATAATACTGAAAGGCCTGAAAGGGTTGAAACATTAGACGTTTCCTTATTCGATAACACAGCACAAAAAACCTTTCATATAGATAATTTAGGTAGCATTCAAAAGCTTTCAGGGTTCAGCTTGATCACAAAAACGCTGTTTAACACATGTTTAGCCAAAGAATATAACAATAAAATGCGATTTATATGTACTTCATATCTAGCCAGCGAGTCAATGAATGGAAAGTAAGTCTGGATATGGCGTTAGCAGCTAATGAATGGTAGCACGTGGAGGAGACTACGCTGTGACAATAAATGTAAAAAACTACAAAAGGTTCACGAGCTCAGATCAGTGAAGTGAATGTCCCACTCACTGTAAAATATCCTGTAACTCAGAGTGTTGGGGTTTCCTCTTTCTTCAGTTGAGAAGCTCATGATGGTCTAACTCCTACACGCTGCCTGAGAACGAGAGTGCAGCTCAGTGACGTGTGAGGAGCCGAGGGCTTCAAACAGACATGCGCAGTTAAAGGAACCGTTTCAATTCAGCAGTATAAGCCCTACCGTCTTTCCCTTCACAAGTCTAGTGCCTAAACTCAAATGACATTAAAAGTAAAGTAAAGTGGTCCCTTATAGTCGCCCATGAACACATCACAGCACAGTGTGAACAATGTTAAAATTCTATTTTTATAGCACATTATTGTACACAAAGGTCAGTCAGTGTGTTAACTTCTTTCTCTGCATTTAAACCATTCACCAAGTGAACCCGGGAGCTGCCACCAAGCCGGGGCACCCTGAGAGCCTTGTATTGGGACGGTCCCATGATCTAGGGTACCTCAGTGGTGCCACTAGCAGTCCTAGGATTTAAACCCATGACCTTCTAATCGCAGGGGCAACTCCCTTTCTACTAGGCCACAAGCTGCCCCAATTTGAAACAGAATCAGAAAGCTTTATTGATCCGGAGGAAATTGCTTATGTTATGACTGCCATGACACACGGACACACAGAGAAAAG
This sequence comes from Hydrocynus forskahlii, assembly GCA_037974365.1. Classification (NCBI taxonomy): domain Eukaryota; kingdom Metazoa; phylum Chordata; class Actinopteri; order Characiformes; family Alestidae; genus Hydrocynus; species Hydrocynus forskahlii. The sequence goes on along the minus strand of JBBPCX010000154.1, from coordinate 17,249,352 downwards.
GACAACATAAAATATAAAGTCTACATAAAATCTAAAAATCTGTAGAAAAAAAACAATTTGAAAAACACTGCTTTATACACAAATGCAGGGGTATTAATACTATAGATAAGTAACTTATAATTAAGTGAATTACTAATGGCACAGATGGCAGGAGTACGTAGAGATCGCACATAGTAGAGATGCACATAGTAGAGATCAGTAGTATAAAAGTAATATTGACATAATAGTAAGCCTATTGCACATGAGATATTGCACATAATGAAATGATTCAGCATCCATTAGAAAACTTCACATGATACTGCACATGGGAAGACTATTACACATAATAAGATATTACACATAATAATGATGTTTTAGCACCCAGTAAGAACATTTCACAATATTGCACATGGTAGACCATTGCACATTAGAGCAAAAAAATTCACATAGTGATACATGTTATTTAAACCCGGTAAGAAACTGCACAGCAACGTACCAACAGGCTCTTGCACAGATTATTATGTGGAGGTGAGACAGAGGGAGGAGGAATTTCCACCTCATCCCGAGGGAAATTCTTGGGTCTTTAGTGTGCTCAGCGCAACAAGAAAGAATAAAAGATAAGACAATAGAAACAAACAAATAAAAAGATAGAAAATAAACACAACCGCAATATTGTATTCATTGCTTTTGTGTTTTTTCATGTGGTCTTGTGGTGTTCTGTTCTGTTCTTGTGTTGCACCCTGGAGGCACGTTGTTTCATTTCGTTTGGGGTGGTGGTGATCTAGTGGGTAGGATACTTGGCTCTGGACCAAGAGGTAATGGGTTTGAATCCTACCTTCAGCACACCACCACTGGGTTCCTGAGCAAGACCCTTAACTGTCCCCTGTAGTTAGGGGACAGTTAAGGGTTCAGGATAAAAGCATCTGCTAAACACTGGAAATGTAACCGTTTCACTGTGTGCTTTGTATAAAACCGACTTGACTTCACTTGAAAAAGAAGAAGAATATTAATGTAACAAATATCAGTGTAACACTGACAATGCTTTATGAACTGCTGTAAAAGCAGATCAGTTGTGCAAAATGGTTTATGAAAGTGACGCAATAAAATACCTGCAATAAAATAGCAGCAGATAAAAATAGCAGATACTGGATTAGTGTAAATGCAGTCAAGTAAATACGATAAAATAGCAGCAGATGACAATAGTGGCAGCTGATCTGCAAGTTGCTTAGTGTTCATGCGATAAAAATAAATGCAATAAAATAGCACAAGAAAATAGCAGCAGGTGAGATACAAGTGACTTAGTGTTAATGCAGTAAAAACAAAAATAAATGCAATAGATGAAAATAGCAGTATGTGGTTGTGTTATTGCAATAAAAATAAACGCAATCAAAGAAATACAATAAAATAACAGTAGAAGGAAATAGCAGCAGATGAGATGCAAGTGGCTTAGTGTTAATTCAATAAAAATGCAAAATAAAAATGCAATAAAATAGCAGCAGATGATGTGCAAGTGGCTTAATGCAATCAAATAGCTGCAGAATATTTTACACGATGACAACACAGCCGCCCATAACGCTTCATGCACGGTTTCTCCATTCTGTAAAGTAGATGAAGGCGAGCTCCGGTGGAGAAGGGCACAGCTGTGAAAATGTAAAGCCCCCTCCAAGCACGTGTTCAGTTCCTGATCTGAGCTCATATCCTTCGGGGCCGCTTTGCTTCCTGCCTGGCGGAGGAAGGGACGGTGCTGACGGCTGGGAGGACGAGTCGAACGACAAGAAAGCTTTGGAAAGAGACAGAAAGAGGGGGAAAGGGCCCGGGGTTCCATCTTCCTTTGAGGTGCAACTCTCGTTCGACACTGCTGGGTGCCCAGATCTCATGCCATGTCGTCCAGTCGTCAGCATAGTGAAAGCAGGGCCATTCCGACCAGGACGGTGCTGATAAACGACTCAACGCAGCTACCTCACGACTATTGCACCACCCCTGGAGGCACTTTATTCTCAACCACCCCGGGAGGTAAAGGCATTTCAGACCGCCGTGTTTCTGCACCGACTAGACTTTGGCCGATTCCATCCAGTCCTCTCGGCTCCACATTGTGGCCTAGCTTTGTCTGCCAGGAAGCCTGGTGTGATCAAAACAACAACAACAAGCTCTTGCGCCGCCTCTGCCGCCTCTCTCAGTCCCACCATTGGTTCCTTTGCAGGGCCGTGATTGACAGTCAGGGTGCTCACGATATTGATAACAAAGGAAAGGGCCTTTTGCTCGATGGCACAGGTTGTGTAACATGTGGCTTTGTACCTCCAGCCAGCCCCATCATCTGCATTACAATATCCCACACTGTACTCTAGAGCCATGACATCCCACCAGTACATTTCTTCCTAGCTATGACATGGTTGCAACAGTACTCTCTCTTGATTTGTCTGAAAGAATGCATTAATGCATGTAAAGGGGATACCAATCTAAAAATCATACTGAAAGGCACCTGGTGGCCTAGTGGTTAGGGAGTTGCCCCTGCGATCAGAAGGTTGTAGGTTTGAATCCCCGGCTTGCTAGTGGCAGCACTGAGGTACCCCTGAGCAAGGGACCGTTCCCACACTCTGCTCCCCTGTTGGTGGCTGCCCGCCTTGTCACTTTCTGAATGGGTTAAATTCGAAGTTCCCACTGTGTGCTGTGTTCATGGGTGACTGTAAGGGGCCACTTTATACTAAAAAAGGAGGATAATTGGTATGGTAATGCTTGGCATGCGAAACTGAGATTGGTTGTTTTTTTTTTTGTTTTTTTACTGACTCATTTATCATATCCGCAGGCACCCGGATCATCTATGACCGTAAATTCCTGTTAGACCGGCGTAATTCCCCTATTGCCCAGACTCCTCCAGCACATCTGCCTGTCATCCCTGGAGTGACTAGCCAGAACGTTCTGAATGAGAACAAGAAGAATGAGGCCAATAACTTCAATAACCATGATGGGAAGCCAGGAACAGGTTTGTCTTTTGCTTGTTCACTTAAATGCATTTATGCATTTATGCTGTTTGTTGTGCTGCTGGTGTAAAGCCATAGTTGGGATTTCAGATGGACCATTATATGTGCAGCACATGTGCTCTAAAAGTAATGCAATAAAAATATATTCCTGAACATCTTTGCCTATGACTTTTTGTTTTTGTTACAGGTGAGGATGCTCAATTTGAGATGGACATCTAACGAAGAGGAACCTACACCATGAACGAATATGACCTGGCACAGATGTGCCAGTGGCTTGGCTTGTAGAAACCAATGTTGTGAGCCCTCTCCTTTAGCTCTGTCTAGCTGCTGGGTGCTAAGTAACCATGGGGTTAGTCGACTCATGTTGGCCTGATGGGTTGCCAGAGCCCTGAAAGTTAACAAATGATGCTGATCTGTTTGTTAAGGTTTCAGGGCTGCCTGACTGCCACACTCGCTTAAGCCACACAGCAAGGGAAAAACATCTCTTTTAAGTGCCCAAAAACAACAATTTATGAAAACAGATTGACTTGCAAAACAGCCGTCAGAGATTCATGCATGGTAATTTAGAATTGTTTTCAGAATTCACTGTTAGATACCATCAAAGGACCCAAAATCCTTCACTTTGAGTCAGTAACTCTGATATCTGTTCATCCGTATACATGCACTATTCTGTTGCTTCCCTATTGTTATCAACTTCAGGACAGTTTATTTTTGATTCTAAAAAAAAAAATTCCAGTAAAGTTACCTAGGGCCAGGACACATTTTATGGCCCTCTGTGAAACTAACTTATATTAATTATTTGTGATCCATTCATATGTTTGATCCGTTCAAATTTGATTGACCAGAGTGTCTTTAGTTGGTGACAACGTGTTAAAATATCAGATTCATCCTGCATCCTGCAATACAGTTTGTCCCTACCTTTGAATTGTGAGCGAATCCTGACGATACTTGAAGCATCACCATCAGCTTTGTGGTCACTGAGCCTGAACGACAACAAATACTGTACTACAAGTGACCCAAAATTAGTTGTTGGTCAAAGGTAATGACAACATGCACAGCTTTGGACTGAGTGAAGGGTTGAACATGCTTTATAAGTAAGTAATGTGTAGAAAGGTTCCCAGAACCAGAGCTGGTCTCAAGACGCACTTACATCATGTACCTGACACGTTTCAGCGCTTTAACAGGTGAAATAACAGGGAATTATATAAAGTTATTACCAGCTGTGACGTCTTCCGTCACGTTCATATACTGCTACAATATTATCAAACCCTCATCACCACATGAAAGGTAGGAAAGCACTGAAGTGTAGTTGGGTCATTCGCCCTACTGTTATCCGCCGCTCACAGCGCTGCTGTGAAATTTAACATCAAGCAGCATTTGAGAAGATGGATAGTTGTGTGATGACCCAACCTTTTTTTTCTTTTTTTTTTGGGACAGATCAAAGGTCTTTGAAGCTTGAATCGAACATTTCCAATGCTCTTCTATGCATATTGTTTTTGAGTTTCTTATCCTCAGCTCAGATGTCAGCATTATAATGTCATATTTCTGTGACGTTCCTCTTTTTTTTGTTTCATGCCTACTTAACGTAAATGGAGAAGGTTTCAGATTTTTCACAAGAGATTGTCCTTAAGTGGCTTATCAGAGAATACAACTCATTCTCTCTGCTTTACTCTACACCTTCTGTGCTTAAATCATTCTTGTCTTTTTTTTTTTTTCTTTCTCATAACAATCTCTTGTGCTAAGTCTCTTTACCCATGCCTTACTTTACTAAGCTTAGCAGCTGTGACTTAAACAAATTCAGTTCCCTTTCCCCTAAATTCAGGACAGGTGTTTTTTTTTTTTTCCCCGTGTTGTGGATTCAAGATCAAGGTTGTTTGTTTTAATGGAGTACACTTGTATTTTTGGAGACATGTTGGTTATTCTTTTTTTTTTTTTCTCCCTTGAAGGCGGGAAGGTTTGGGCTTGCAACAGTGTAATGGATGTAATAGATCAGTGATTTGATCAACAAAAAAGAATTGGGATTTGGTCAAATTTTGTATTGAACTCAACCAACTCTGATTAATCGATTTTCCAACAAATGTTTTGGGTTTTTTTTGCACATTTGGAACTACCTTTTGCTTTTGATTTGAATGCTAATTGACAGAGGTATATTGTTCAAACTGTTGAGAAATGTGCATGAAAGCAATCGGAAGCGCCTTTGCTCATTGTACTTTTGGAGATTGTGTTGAGCTGTCAGATCCCACAGTGTCTTTTTGACCCCTTACACTCAAGTGTCATATTTTTAATGACTAGAGGGATTTTGAATCCACACATTCTCCATCCAAGGTAAGGTTATACCTGATTAGGGGCTTTTCTATTCCAAACTGTTGTCATATTGCACATGAAGATTAACCTAAAATTGTATTTTCTTTCTGGATTTGAGACCCTGTTAAATTGACTTTAATTTAAATATAATGCCAATGCCAGTGGACACTATTACAACAAAATCAATAAAAGTCCCTTAATATATTTTGTTTTGGGTTTTTTTGTCGTCGCCCCCACAGCCCTGTCTGTCTGTGTTTCAGTGGACCTGAATGAAATGTTTCTACTGCTGATAGTGAAGGTTTGGTTACTTCATGTAACCACTAGATGGAGTGATAGGCAGCAAAGGAAATGCTGAAGTCTAGTGTTGGGAGTCCACTTCCATGAACCTTGAAACTATTGTTTCTGTAGCAAATACAGCAAATCTGATATCCCTGTGTCATGTTTGATATGAAGCATAATATGTGTTACAATCTGTCAGTATGTAAACATGGCATTTGAGTAGATTAGCACAAGTGTGTCGAACAATATACAAGAGAAAGATAACCTTTCTGGAGTTTTAAAAGTTTTTTTTCTTTAGGCTTTTCGAGCTCTATGAGATTAGTATTGCTGATACTACAGTATATGAAGGACTCTCGAGGAGTGCTTGGTTGCTTGGAAACCCATGGCAACACACTGTCCATGGAACACCAGCAGGCAGTTCAAGCTGAGGGTGTTCTTTATCAACCCAGTGAAAGGCGCCACCTCTTAAAAAGACTATTTAACCGAGACAAAAACGACTGAAAGAAACTGGCAGTAAAACCAAAGCTTTTTGTCTGTTTGCACAAAAGTGGCATTACCACAATTTTCCATTCGCCAACCAAACGAACCTGCAGTGATTATTTTGCGCAGCGTTTAGTTGTTTGCTTAATCGCTAGTGCTTGAAAATAGGCCATGGGGTAAAGGCAAGGCTTTACAGAGCTTCTGTGACTACTGCAAGACATTGTGAAATGTGCCGTCATGTCAGTTCCCTGTATGTACATCTGAATCAAAAGGAACTCCTCAGTGATGTCCATTTGATTCTGTATGTAGCTCTGGTCAGCCTTATTAGACACTGCCATGCAGTCTTCTCTGGTTCTATGGTTTGGTTGAATAGTGTCAGGCTGAGTCATCTCTTAGTCATCTAACGACATTGACAGCCTGGATTTCTGTTGTGCAAGGGCCTTTAAATACAAGTTTTCGTTGACTCTTTCCACTCTCTGTGTTCCCACATTAAAGTGCGTTCTTGGGTGGGCGCTGTGTTTCCAGGAGATGGAGCTACTGATTGGTCAGAGCTTGTGACAAGAGTCCACCCCCTCATCCTCCTCTCATATCTGCACTCATTGTGAGTTGAGAGGCAGGCTGGATAAGTGCCCACTCCCCCCCTCTCACTTTCTCTCTCTAGCTCTTTCCTCTCTCCGTGTAAACCAACCTTGGCCTGGCCACACCACTGGAGGATGTTGGGACTTGTCTATTTGGGCTGTCCAGAAACATTCACACCTGACTGCACAGCAGAGGACCAGTGAGGAGCAGCAAGAGGAGTTGTTTCTAAAAGAACTCGAGATGCAAGACTCCTCAGACTGGATTACTTGTGTACTTCATTCTCCTCTACAGTGAGGACTGCATGAGTATATAAGTGAATAAGTGACCAGGTGAGAATGACCAATACTTTTTCTACCAAATATAGGCTGGTGCATTTAATAAGAAAAGGTCTTGGTGACTTGACGTACTTGTGCTTCATTCCATACATGTATGGGCTGTAAATCTGTTTAGAGTTATCAGTTGAATGTGACATCAGTGAAGGGAAATGAGATGCAAATGTGGTGGATGAGAGGTGCTCTACATGCAAGAAAGTAGAAAGCAGTGATGATCCTGAAAGCTTCCTTGAAACAACTTCTTTGAAGTAACCTGTGATCTGCTTCTTTTTAAAGATTAGAGTTTGAATAATCTTTTAAAGATTAAAACGTTTTAGAATCCGCTGCAGTGGTATAAGTATATACAGTCAAATTACTGTCCTTCAATAGCAGAGTAGTTTTGCTTTACAAGAGAAGAAAAAACATTCTTAACTTTTATTGTGCATCAGTGTAAAATGATTCTTTTTACGCTAAAGTGTAATCATTTCTATTCAGGAAATGTGCACACAGTGCAAAGGGCAGCTGGTGTTTTACAAATGGGGGGAAAAGGAAAAAGGGGGGCGGTTATGAGATTTTGGTTTTGATATGACAGCAACCACAATGAAATGTCATTCCATTTATTATAGAAGCATACTTTGCAAACATGAAGAGTGTTCATCCAAATGGACAGAAATTACTCTCAAATTCTCCATACACTTTAGAATAAGGATATGTCAATCATTAGCACCCCCCTCCATGACCCCCAAGGCTCTTTGGTGCACATATCCTTCCTGCTATCTGCGTGACATTGAACAAAAGCATCCTGGGGCTTTTCCTGGCCATATTTAGAGATTTTCTTCTTTGCAGTTTTTTTCACTTTCTCTGTGACACAACTGGAATTTAAATCAAGCCCCCTGAAAAGGGCAGCATTTCACTTGATGCCAGGCCTTGAATAGACCAGTCAGCTGCATAAATGCACAAGATATACACTGCGAGAAGGATTTCTTTTTTCAGATCTATTCATTAGTCTTAGCCTCATAATTATAACTTGTGTGGAAAAGATTCGTCACATGATCATCTCTTAGCTTCAAGTAGATCTTGGAGGATGTACACGTGCTTCATGGCTAGACAATTCCACAAACTGTAAAGTTTAAGCTCTGTATGAATAAATAAAAGATTTTGTTTTGTTCATGCATGCTCCTTCTGCTTGTTATTGGCACGCTGTGATGTTTAAGTGATGGTGTGTGAAACTTTGTGTTCTGGGGTCTATTCTGTGAGGGAGGCTGTCCTATGAATGTCTGGAGCCGCCCACCCAGCCGTCTGGCTGCCAGATGTACAGTATTTCTCCCTTGCCCCCTCAAGAGCTGCTATTTCAACTCTGCCACTGTGAGAAAAGAACCTGAAAGCCAGACGACAAAAGAGTGGCAAAAGATTTGCTACTTTTATTCGGAAAATAGGCTTTACTATTTTCAGAAGGAACTGTTTGCAGCAGAAAGACAACTTCGAGGAGTCTGTTCTGACTGGGCCGAATCCAAGCTTTCACAAAGCCTTGAAGATGTCTGAAACGAAGAAGCAAAGAGCAAAGGATACAAGCACAAGCAGCACAGCTGTTCGACCGTGAGACATTTCTTTTGAACTCAATAGCTGAAATGACATGGATAGAAAGCAATGTTTCCACTTTCTACATTGTCTTGGTTGAATGCAGGCACTCTAAAAAGTATCTCTAGAAATCTTTGTTTGTAACTGCGGTCCACTGTGAGCTTTTGTTCAATGTTATGTGTGCTTGAAATGTTATATTTCAGCGTTTTGTTGAAAGGTGGCCTCGAGCCTGCAAATGCATGTTAATGTTCTCTCCAGTGAAAATCCCTGAGTGTGTGGTCTCGTTGCAGTTCTGCTTGTATTATGGGTACTACTGCCAGTGCAGGATCCCAGCCTGTGTTGGTGGCACCTAACCACCATACTGGTCACCTGGGTAACAGCATGGCTGAAGACAGGAGCTCGCTGAGCAGCGGCTCCCTGCAGGGCCTGAACATTCCAAACAGCAAGGCCAAATCTATCATCACCAACAAGGTGGCCCCAGTAGTCATCACGTAAGTACTAATCTCAAAATTGCTTCTCGGTATGACACTGTGATTCTGTGTTGATCCTCGCACATTCTCTAGAATGTCACTCTCACATTCTACACTTCACTGATCATGTGTGCAGCCAGGGTACCTAAGCTGTTAATTCGAAATGGATTCCTTTCAGTCTACCTATGGACCAAATTATCTCACTGTCACAGCATATATCATGTAACAAGCATTAGAAGCTCTGGGTTTGCTTCATCCAAAACCTGCTGTTCATCTCTTTGAGCAGGTACAACTGCAAGGAGGAGTTTCAAATTCATGATAGTGTCCTGTCAGCTAACTACACAGTGGGGAAAATATCTGATACAATGCCTGAGCATTACCTAGTGCTGGTAAGCATGTCTTTATGAAGCTGTTTCACACCTAAAAATGTTATGGAAATAATGGTACAGTAGTTAACAGGCAGAAGGCCTTTTCAGGCTGCCTCTGTAAAGGAGGCCAGTGCTGTTAGATCTCTTAACTCTCATCTCGCTCACTCATTTTCTGTAACCGCTTAAGCCACACTAGGGTACCTGGAGCCTAACCCGGGGTCGACGGGCCTGAGGCAGGGACTCAACCTGGACAGGGCATCCCATCATTTAATCTTAATTTTTGACTTTGTAATTTTAAACATGATTTTTGTAGTTGGCCTTATTATGAGTACTTTTAATGGTAGAATTATAAACCCCCAAACAACAGAAAGAGGACAGTGGAGGTTTTTCCAGATGAGGTGTCGTTCAAGATATCCACTAGTGTTTTGTATTAAAGCATGACCTAGCGCTCCTCTCTTTTATATGTCTTTTATCACCCAGGGGGAGTTTTTTATGGTTCAGGATGTGAACAGTAGAGCAGATGTCTTAAACACTACAGGAAGCTTTGGGGCCCCTAACTTCCGCAAGGCCAAGGGAAACTATCCTCTCTATGGTATGGGCCAGCCCAGTCTGACTGGCTTCAAACAGGTCCTCCAGAGGCTGGAGAGTGAGTCTCATGAGGTCAGTGTCTAGGGATTAAACAAAGCTGATATTCATAAGATAATACAATACTGTGTGCCTTGGCAAGATTTTACCAACCTAAGCAGAATGTCTCCCATGCGCACAGGAGGTAATATTCTTCTGCGTGCGGGAAGAGCCGATTGTCTTCCTCCGATTGGAAAAAGACTTTGTTTCATACACACCCAGGAGGAAAGAGAACCTCCATGAGAACCTGCACCGCCCAAAAGGAGGGCTTAGAGCAGAGCAGCTGGAGCTTTCCATCAGGAAAGAGGCAGGTTATAGAGCTCTCTGCAAGATGCATGAACCGTAGCCACCATTCTCCAGCTATCACAGTGTTTGCCATTCATGAAGCTTAGCATTTGCAGTTAGCATTTCTGACTGATATGTGCTTGTTTTTCACTCCCTTCAGCTGTGTGACTTTGCTAAGCTCAGTGAGAACATGATACATGTTTATGACAACATTGAGCACTTTAAAGATGAGCCACAACATGTCAGGATTGTGTCTGAGGAGGACATACATGTGACTGAGGAGGTCTACAGAAGACCACTCTTCACTTCACCGTCTCACAGGTGACTTGTCATTTATATGTCTGCATTAAAGGAATACTCCTATGTTTTAATATAATCTCTATCAGTCACATCCGTAGGTGAAACAAGTGCTCATTGGCTTCTATTTTAAGTGTGTTTTGAGTTCATGAGTTCTGAAGTACAGGGAAATGCACTGAAATTTCTGTCTTTAAGACAGACTGAACAATACAGATGTGGCAGATAGAGCTTAAAACTGGAGTGTTTCTTTAATAAATATCATAAAAATGATTTTACTACTACTTTTCTAGCCAGACCACAAGACATCACCACAATTGTTACTTTTTTCTGAAAGATATTACAGACTCCCACTTCCAGTAGAGGGGGCACCAATGGAAGAAGACTTTGATGCGTTTGTAAATGTGCTCAGGGTAAGACTCTCATAACTCAGATGTTGTAAATTATCACTTGATTTATATTGTTAACATTTACCCTACGCACTCAGGCATTAAGGCCTTGCAGGAAGGCAGTGCCAGAAAGGGTAAGGGTGCTGGAACATGATGTGTTGCATGTTTTAAGAATGAAGACAATTGTTTTGCCATCAATGGACAAATTATAGTCAGTATGCCAAGAGAGGAAAAGGCACAGGGCAGTTAATCACTTTGCACTGTGGTGTCTCATTTTGGCATCTCTTTAAAATCATGAGAGTGTACAGGTTATACATTAAACATTAATAAATTATTAAGAAGTTTAGAGTATATCATGATTCTTGCAGCTCTGATTTTCTTTTCTGTTGATTTAGTTGTCTGTTTCAGGTTTTTCCAAAACATTAGCCTGGATGGTTGTCAGCTAATCTGATAAATTGTTACATCACTGAATGTAATTTCTTTGGAAACCGTACTGACATGGACACGGATGCTAAACATTAACTCAAGACTACGTAAGAAATGGTAGTCTAATGCTTTCCTAGAGCTATGTTTGCTTGTTTTCAGAATTGAGGCAGTAAAGAGAGAAAGAGTAATGCTTTATTGTGTTTGAAATGAAAGATGCACTAGCTGGTTTCTTGTAACATGATTTGAATATGGTACATTTGCCTTTCAGAATGTGCAAATGTTAATAACAGGAACAAGAAAAACAAAGGGTTTAGTGTGTCTTTTCAGCCTGTCATGGTCACGAAATTATAGCTGTTGACGGATTACCATATAAATTACTGTGACAAACAGCTGAACTTAACTATTAAAATATATATCTAAAGCAGTTAAATTGGCTGATTAGCTTTTTTTCTTCTGAACTCTCGATACCATAAAACTGTCCTCTAAAGGTAGAACTCGTTTCCATAAAACCCATAATCCGCCACAATAAATGTGTTTCCTGCTTTCTTTTATTTGCATGTCTCAGCTTAACAGGTGAGAACCCACCCAATGTACTTTCTGTTTGTTATAACAAAACTCATATCACTGTAAAACTAAAAAAATAATGTTGGTCAGCTCAATTAATTGCAGTCAAGTTATTCTGTAATAGGTGTGACACATACCTGGTCTTCTCTCTTATATCGAAAGGCATCCATTCACTGCTTGATTAAAGTAAAGTGGTCTCTTATAGTCACATGTGATCACACCACACCACAGCAGTGTAAACAATGTGACATTTTTTCTCTGCATTTAACCCACTCACCAAGTGAAGCAGTGGGCTGCCACCAAGGATGGGCACCCAGGGAGCAGTGTCTTACTCAAGGGTACCTTAGTGGTGCCACTAGCAGTCCTGGGATTCAAACCCATGACCTTCTGATCACCGAGGCAACTCTCTAACCACTAGGCCACCAGCTGCTCCAAAAATGTTTGATGATAATATTTTGCACTCAGGAACCCAAAGTCTGACGGACAATATATTTTCATCATATGTTTCATAATAATTATTAAAGATGGTTTTGTTGGCAGTAGTAAACAGTTCCGTGTATAGTGCTTACATCAGCCCACAACAGCTGCATACAGTGTCTTCCTACTCCCTCTATAGGAGAGCCCTGGCCTGTCAGTGTTGAGAGATGGCTCCAGGCCTTTGCCTGCACTGCTCTTCAGCTGCCAGGAGGGGGTGGGACGAACCAACCTCGGCCTGATCCTGGGTGCATTAGTCTTACACCACCTGCAGGGGGCAGAAAGTACCTCCCGGTAAGGTTTTCTACAGAATTTCCACTGTTTAATCCTTAAGATGCAAACAAAGTCATTCATAGTGGTGTGATGTAAAATGATGTATTGTATATCTTTAAACTGGTGGTGATAGGAACTAGGTGTCAACATTTCAGCTGTGCACTAGTGCATAATGAGCAGTGACCCCACACCTGACTTCTGAGTTTATGTAATGTTGATAATGGAAATGAAAATAGTGGTGGAAAAAGGATTATTTGTTTTGCCTTGCAACAGTGTATCACTCCACTATGAATGTATTTTAAAAATTAATTTTGGGCAAAATTTCTTGGGTTTAAAGTAACAAGTTTAACCATTCCTTGTAACGACATTGTCATCTCGCATCAAAGGACAAAGAAATTATGTGGTTTGCATTTTGAATTTTGCAGAATTGTTTAGAAAATGGTAGAATTATTATTTTGTCATTTTTTGTTGTTATATTTCTCCACATCAAAAAGTGTACTTTTTAGCAGCTATATGGGAAACAATGCAAAATGAGGTTTTGCGAATTTAGGAGTGAAGAACAGTGTCTGTCCTTCCTGTGGCTAAATTATAGATACGTAATAATATATAGTCATGAAAAAAGCTTAGTTTTAGTACATTTAGTTACCAGACTCTCATAGATACAAAATGTCACTCAAAATGTGAAGGGAATGAATGAAATATTCTCTCTCTCTCAGGGAAGAAGACACACCGGTACAGCACCAACCAGAGTTCCAAGTGATTCAGAACTTGATCAGTTGCCTTCCCAAAGGTCAACAAGTGCTTGATGAGGTTAGACATAATTAGCCATTTTTCACCACAAATGTACTACATCGCAATGTTGTCTTAAGACAGCAAGTTTTTCTGTCTTTCTTTTAGGTTGATAAAGCTATTGAAATGTGTTCAGAAATGCACAACATCAAAGATGCAATATATGAAAATAAGAGAAAACTGGAAGGGATTGCTGAGGATTATCAGATACAGGTGAGTATTAGTATTTTTAGCAAAATTGAAATAGATTTGAGCATACATTTAGAAAGAGAAGGACATGTGTTTTCTTCCTGTTTGATTTATGCAGTATATTTCTGTTCATGTCTTTGTATAGGGAAGCAGCACCAAGGGATATTTCCTGCAAAGAACATTGCAAAGCCTTGAGCGTTATTTCTACTTGATAGTGTTTAACGCTTATCTTCATGACCAGGTACTGTTATGTATTTCATCATCAGAGAGTGAGAAATCCATTCTTCTCTGTCTGTTTCAAGCGTTATTCCCCTGTTTTTCTACTTCGTATTTTCTTTGCATCTTCTCTCTGATACACTTTGCCTTGGTGATTGATCCCTTTTGGTGTATCTGTTTTGTCTTTGCCTGCCTTTGCTCTGTAGTTTCCTAAGCTGTTTGCCCAGAGTTTCAGTCAGTGGATGTGTGTGAATGCATGGATCTACAGGCTGCATGGCAGTATGAATCGCTCTGAGCTCGCAGCTCCAGCCAGCCTCGTCACTGATGGAACCAGGATACTGGTAAGGTTCATATTTAAGAAGTAAAGTTTACTAAACTAAACATCTCATGCAGCCATACGATAAACCAAAAATATACAGTAATTCATACATGTTCCACGCATACCAGTCAGAATCTAAAATAAAACACAGAGCGCTCTTACACTCACAACTGAAACAGCCTGTGCTTGCATATTCCAGCATCACTGCTTTTTTTGAAAGGTGTCTAGTGAGTATTCGGTACCAGACCTGCTTGGTACATCCAAGGAAATGAGAGTGGCCAACTTCAGGCGGGTTCTCAAGACGGCAGTGTATGGTGTGGCACAGCCAGGCTCTGAGGTAGAGCGTGTTTTGTTGTTCTCCTAGGTCTTCTCCTGAAGTTCTGTTGTGTGAGAAGCTAAGAATGGGTTGATTTCTGCTTTAGGCTGTGTCTGTGGTGTTGTCTTACCTAACGGATGAGAGACGGAAGCATTCCAGCATGCTGTGGGTCAATCTGCAGGAGGAGCTGGTCTTGGAAGGGAATGGGCAGATATTCACTCCTCGAGAGCCAGTCTGTGTAGAGCAGCCAATCCCAGTGTACACGCAGAACACCCAACAGCTTGAGGTACAACCAGTTTATTTGCTTCTACTTGATATTCAGCTTAATATGTCAGTTGAGAGATTCCTTAAATGATCTAAGCATCACATGCTTAGACAAAGCATCGAACTGTACAAGCAGTTACTAAAGGTGCGATATCTTACGTTTTTCTTGTAGGCCTTTTTTCTCTTTGACGTCCACTTATTACATTTGGGTTTATATGGGGGGAAAAAGCAGTAATAAATATTTTTATATGGCAATTTTCTACTAAGATTAAACGGCCTGAGGTAAACTGACTTCCCAAAAACAGTTCATTCATTGAACGTCCATGCCATATGTTGAATGAACTGGGAAGTGGAATGTTTTGAAGATTTAACAATGTTTCTATACTACATGAAACATTTTGATTGCAGTAATGCAAAGTAGATTCGGTTTTCCATGTTATAACCCCTTTAAAAAGATTAGCTGATTTCATGAGTAGCACTTGGCCAAGCAACTCCCACATGAAATTAAAATAAAGAATGTGAATGTGAAAGGTGCATCACATTCAGTAGAAGTTATAACTGTCCCCCAGATGCTGGAGCTGGCGGTGAAGGAAGACATTCTGAAGTGTGAGAAGTGGCTGGAGGTGACTACAGAGCAGGAGAAGCAGATGAGAATGCTGAAAAGCTGTCACACTCTTCAGGAGATCTTTGCCCAGCAGAAGACCATCCATCCACGTCTCACTTACCATCGCATTCCTTTATCTGACTGCTGTGCTCCAAAGGAAGATGTACGTCAAAACAACGCATATTAGTGCAGAATATGGCTCAGTACCAAAAACTTTCTTTTTGTTAAGGGGAGGTATTTCCATGTTATTCTGAGTGTCCCATGCATGCAATGATTCAAGGTAGATGATCTTGCTGCTGCTTCTATTGCTGCTGCTTCTATTAGGTGTTTGATCAGCTTTTGGAAGCCATGAAATCTACTCTTGCTGAAGACCCTGGCTCTGCGTTCATCTTCAACTGCAGTGATGGGAAAGACCGAACCACAACTGCAATGGTCATTGCCACCCTGACTTTGTGGCACTTTAACGTAGGTCATTTTGTCTGCTGTGAAATTTCTCTTGGCCTACATCATTACATAGTGGATTGTCTCTTCTTCATTAATAGGAAACAAGTTACGGAAACTGTTCTTGTATCAGATCTGAACAAAATACACTATAGAACTAGGAAGAGTCTGAAACTAGACCTTATAAACCACAATGACTTATCCTTGATTTCTTCAGGGCTTTCCTGAGTGCGGAGATGAGGAAATTGTCAGTGTCCCAGATGCAAAATACACCAAGGGCGAATTTGAGGTATGTTCTAATGTATTATATACATTATATACTGGCATTTCTTTTCGAGACATGCAAAACATGTTGTGCTAGTTTTTACAGACATACAGAACTGCATGTTCTGTATTTGCATGTTCAGGTGGTGATGCAGGTGGTCAGACTGCTACCTAATGGTCATCATATGAAGAGAGAGGTGGACTTGGCCCTAGACATTGTCAGTGAGACAATGACTCCCATGCATTTCCATTTGCGGGAGATCATCATATGCTCATTTAAACGGGTGAGTTTTTGTTTGAATTGATAGAATTTTAAAAGGAATCTTGATCAGGAAGCACCCCTGACAAAACAGGACATATAAATAGAAATTAATGTTGAAGATATTTGCACATCTTCCAGTCTCTACACTGTCAATAGAAGTCAGCTTTGCCCTAATAAAGACAATTTCACACATTTTTAACAGTTTTCCTTTTTTCTCAGATCAGAACTGCGAAATCAGAGGCTGAAACTCAGCAGTTACAGCTGCAGAGTCTGCAGTACCTGGAGCGCTACATTTACCTCATCCTGTTCAACAGCTACCTCCACCTGGAGAAGAAAGACTCCTGGAGACGACCATTCAGCATGTGGATGCACCAGGTGGGAGCAGTTTCACTGATAATTACTGAAAAAACAGGGTTGTCATACAAACTGTGGTGGCAGTTCTGAGAAATACATTGATTCTGATGGCTCCGACTAGCTGTAGTAAGTTTTGTTAATTAAACGGTGGTGGTTGAGGATAAACTAAAGCATGACTTGACCCAAGGCATGAACCAAAAGTTAAAAAAAAATTGAACCATGTTTTCGTCAAGAGTCTTTGCTTCATCAAGAGTCTTTCAGATAACAGCAGTTCTGGGACCATATTTAAGGTCTACTGCAAGTCTCAATGTGGCTAGTTTCATCCAACCGTGCAAAGAATTAAAGTAAATACAAACACAACTTGCATTACATTACATTACATATTTATATAATACTACCAGGCATACTCTGGTTGAAATATAAATACCATTACACTAGCTGCACAGTACTTGTAATTAAATTATTTGAAATGTCTTAAATGCCCTGACGTCTTTTTTGTTTGATTGTTTCATTTTTTGCTTGATTCGGCAGGTGGCTGGCAGAGCTGGTATCTATGCCATCCTCAACCAACTGGGCTTCCCTGAGTTTGCAGCACATAAAGATTCTCCACTGGCCAGGCTACGTTACCGCTGGCAGCAGTGTAGCACTAATTCACTGCCTATCCGTGGAGACTTCATTTAATGAAGCAGTTTGAATTACACTTTTAAAAATAAAAGTGCCAAAAAGGGTTCTTTGTGTGATGCCATAGAGGAACTACTGTTGTTTCCCAAAAGAAAGTGGACGGTTCCTTACATAATCCATTTTATAAATGAGATGTGGGAGTGTGAAGAACCTTTTCAAAGTTGAAAGAGCCTGCGCATAGTGTAGGGAAGTGAAAAAAAAACCCTTAAACTGTTAACCTTTAAACATTCTGTGAAGATTCCTTAACCTTTTGAATGTTTCTTCTAACTTACACATCACTTTTGCAAACATTGTTCTTTAGGGAACCAGAAGTGGTTCTTCTATGGCATCACACAAAATGTGGCACTTTTATTTTTAAGAGCGTAGCATAGTTTTTGACAGAGAGCAGAGAACTGGGCTAATTGCTTTGCCTATTTGTATTATTCACCGTTTTATTTTCTGAACCCTTCAAGCTGAATTAAATGTACTAAATTCTCTTCAATTTCAGTGTGAATTTTCTTCCCAAAAGTGTTTTCTTCTCCTTTCCTAGTCCACACACAGGCTATGATCTGTACTGTATATGTGACTATACTTTTACCTCTCAGTGGTGGTTACCCGTCTTTCACAGACAACAATGCAATCATGTACAGCATCTCCCTACAGCTAAGGAAGGCCATCTGAAAAGCATTCAAATGCTGTTAACTAATTACTGCAAATACATAGTTATGCTATTTCAATTTGCAATGAAGCTGTGCTTATTTATTACAGAAGTTAGGAGAACTGGAACACTACATACACTCGTCTGTATAAATGAACAAATATATATACGGGTAGAAATACCGTATTTGTGTTGGTAGTACTTACATTCAATATGTTTTTGTATGTTGAAAGTTATATCAGTTTTGTCCCAAAGCACCACAAATAATTACTCATTTATTTTCTGCAGTGCATGGAAACAGATATTTAACCTTTTTAAAACAAAAAGGTTTTTACAGAGAGTACAGCTATAGCACAGTTATGGAACTTGAGGAAATAGCTTCAGTGCACAAAAGATACTGCATAGTTCAAGCTGCTGATTTCAAATGAGTCTTTTTAAACTGATGCATTTATTTGCTCATTTGTATGGATTGTACAGTGATTTATTCACTACAATACACTTCCCAGAATGCCGCTTTAGCCTTTGTAGTACCTCTTTGTCTCATAATTAATTTTATGTGTACTTGTGTTTACCCCACATATTGTCAAGCCTAGAGAATGAGGAACGCAGTGCTTTATTTCAGCTGAGGCACATCTTTTCTTGTTATTCCTATTCTTCGTTTAGTCTGCGTTAATAAGTGTTCTACACATCTTTGAATTGTCCCTGTGGAGTGCTGTCTCTTCTCCTGGAACTGTCCATCTTTGCTGAGTAGTTTGGGATCTGTTCTGAGTGGTTACTCGCGTAGACATTTTCTCTCTGGAGCGGAAAATCAGGACAGTGGTGCATTAATTACATGACTAGTATTTGCTGTACAGCTATTTTCCCTACTAGATATTATAAACCTTTGTGCCATATAAAACCATTCAACTGTGAAGTACGTTGTCTAAATATTTATAGCATTATTATAGTAAAAGTTAGCACACCTGTCATGTCCCAAGACACCTCAGTGTCTTTGAATAGTGATGGTGCCATACTACATCATTACAAAACCTCTTAAACTGCACTCCTTCTATAGGCCTGTATGTAGGTCTACATCTCAGTTACTCTTGTAATGGCATAACTTACAGATTAGATGTTATTACAGTTACTGAATCATTTTTTAGTAGTTAATACATTTGTTCTGAGATGATTAGACTAATAACAAATCTATTTCTTTTCCATGTTATTGTACCTGTAAAGGAGAGGCTCTCTGGTCAGCTGCAGGCAGTATTGCATGGGTACATCAGAGAAGTTAACAGTGGTGACAAAGCTTATGCAAGAATTCATCTCTGCGACAGTCTCAGCAGTACTTTTCATGCGTGGGGCATCTACTTCTGCCATGGCACTGACAACTATTGAGAACCTGAAAAAACACCGGGTTTTTCTTTATAAACACATCAGTTTTAGTAATTCACCTAAGGATTATACAAGCACAACAGCATCATTACTGATTTAAGAGTTAGAGAATATGGGTAGTCTTTTCAGAATGTCTGTTTTTTGTCTTACTTTACTGAATATCTTTGCATTATAAGGCCACTTGTACATACTTGTTTTTGACAGAGCTTTTTGACTCCTGGCTGAATAAGCTGAATTCCAAATCAGCTGACACATCAACAGAAAGACCTCCATGAAAGAAAACATGCGCTTGTAGTCCAGACTGTAGAATTAGATGCTGTTGGAAGTAAGAGCAGGCAAGCTTGTTTTACTCTTAATTTAAATCTTTGCAGATGTTTACATTCACACATCCGGTGGCATAACTACCAACAGTACAGGCCAGACAGTAACTTTGGGGTTCCATCCTTTAACATCTCTACTGGACTCACTACTAATCGAATGGTGTGTAAACAAGCAAAGGTTTTTTAATTGTTTTGTTCTGATTTGACAGTTATACTAAGGGGGACCTTTTTTTGTACCATGGCTCATTAGATCCAAGTTATGCCACGGCACATATATGAGACAGACTAAAATGAATTATGGAGCGTTTTTCATTTGACTAAATAATGAGTTATGTCAAAAAAACATTGAAAAAAAATTCTGATATTACCTGTCGCTGATTCACAACAAGAATATTTCCAGAGAGGATGTTCATTGGCCCTTCAGCCGCTGAGAAGTACTTGCTCATTAAGTCACCATAACCCTTGAAGAAGACAATAGGTTGGATTTGCACACCCAGAAACATAGCAGACATTCCTGCCATTAGTTCCTCTTCCTCGGCTTCCTCAGTCAGCTCAGACTCAAACAGCGAGTCAAAACCACGCAGTTCTAAAGAAACCTGAGGAAACAGGAAAAACAAGTCAATCTGTATATATATGACTAATTTGAAACTAGCAGACAGACTGCATCAAGACTCTTTTCAGTCTAGGCCTCCCCACTCCCTCTTGCAATATTATCTGCAGAGTCCCTCGCTGTCTTAAAGCATCTTCAAGGAGCACCTTGGTGACTAACCAGTCCTCTCACTGATCTCTTATACATCTTTTCCTGTATATTTAAGAACTAAAATACCCTCGGGCACTTACCCTCTTAACTGTTTTTCCTTATTTTTGTATTAACCTCTGACTTTTTTCTCTTTGACAGGGTTTGGTAAGGTGTGTAACCTAGCTGGCAGTAACTTGGTTAAAAGCAGATGTTGATTTAGGTATAGCTTTACAGGCATGAAGAACAGATGTGGACTACTTAAGCACTGATGTACGTCGCTCTGGAAAAGAGCGTCTGCTTAATGCCATAAACATAAACTGCAAAAAAAAGGATTAATTGATATGAGTTGGAAACACTAAGATTTTGTTGTAACCAAAGAGACATTATGCAAAGACAGCTTTGACTTCAATAGGATTATTTACATACATAATCATATACAAGATTTCAAAGAAGGGAGATATTACTGGGTATCAGCAACATAAAATCATATGAGTCTAGGTATCAGATTAGTGTGCTTTGCTTATTTTCACAGGCAATTTTAATCAACATTTCCTTTTTAGGCAGTCGGCATATGTTTCAGCAATGATTTCATTGGCATTTTAGCTTGATCATCATTGTGGAATGAATACCTGTAGTGAATGTGAACTTCCTCCTTTGCTTAGAGTAGAGAAATGGCCATTACTTTGTTTCAGAGCTCCAGTTTCAGAAAAGAGGAAATCAAAGTCGTACGACGTAATTGTGTCTTTTGTGTCTGTAGAAAGTTGAATAAATCAAAATGCAAAATACATTTCTAAGAAACTATAAAATAAGATGCTAATATCATACTGTGTCATACAGTGTCACGCATAAACATTCTTAGTGAGTATATATCAAACAGAACAGAACCAATGAAGTCAGGTCGGAAATTTAATTTCATACCTGCTATCAGCCCGGTATATGATGCTGAACATCCAGCTCGCCCAAGATGGTGATAATTGTTCAGCTCTGAATCTTTCAAAACATTAAGAATCATATTCCTAAGGAGAGAGATGTTTTAGTAAAAACAAAATATTTAATATAGAACCAAAAAAGGGAAAGCTACATGGAAACAACCTAGCACAATATATTTCTTACAAGATCCAAATCACATAACAGACATTTTTTATTTATCCTGCCGTGTCAGGGAAACACTCTACCTAGCTGGGTTGTCTGACTGTAGCAGACTCGTAATTTTGGCAGAAAGGAACTTCGAGACCTCAGGTTTTTCCTTTGCTATTCTAAGGATCACATCTCTGACGTCTGTGTGTTGAGGATCCTGTGTGAGTAGTATCTGGGCAGCAGCCACTCGCACAGAAGCAGAAAAGGTCCTCTTTCTTTGAGTGAAAATGTCTCTGACGCGCTCCTTAACCTGATGAGAGAAAACATACACCATAGAGCAATTTTATGCTTGTTATAACACTTTTGAATTTATTTGCTTTTTTTTTACCTAAGTGCTCTGGAACTGATCCAGACTGGAGCAGGATGTGTTTACTGTACCTCTTTCGTAATATGTTGGGATGGAAGTTGTTGCAAGGCTGAGAGCACAATGCTTGATAGTGATTTGGACTGATCAATATACCGGAGGAGGTCTGGCACTGTCTCTGGAAGAAGGGCACTTTTCAGAGCCAGAAGGTGTGACTTCAGCTCAGTTTCATCTTTGGCTGCACTCAAACCTTCAGAAATGAGTCTCTTAGCATTTGATACTTCCTTGAAAGAAAAATACAAGAAGATAAAATAAACAGTGCAGGAAGATTGGTTAGCCTTTAAGGTAATCAAGTTGTGAGTAATAATTGATTTTCCTTTAATTTCAGATTCCTGCAGAGTAGAACAAATGCTGCATTAATGATTGCTGGATATCAATAAAAATATCAATATTCTTAGACGAGAAGCAAAAAGGGAAAGAAATAGTAAAAACCTATCTGGACCATTTGGTCCATTTGTCACGATATGTTCACAGCAAGTGAAGGGAAGTTTTCACTTGCAGATGTTTACATTCATCCAGTGATGCAACTACCTACAGAGCAGGCAGGGAGGTTGCATTGGGACTTTGGGGTTCCATGATGTTGGACACCACATTGCATCTTTGTTGGACTCACTCCTTATGTTGTTCACAATATCTCATAATACTTATAATACAGTAACTAAACTTCATTTTGACAAACCAACAGCATGTAAACAAGCAAATGTTTTGATTGTTCTGGATCAATTTGAGGTAATTTTCCTACTGAGGCCTGTAAGTTCCCAGTTCTGCCACTGCACACATCATAACTGCTTTGACCAACTGCCATATTCAACATTGTATTTGATGTATTTCATATGAGACAAAATAGAATGAAATATTGGGCATTTCTTTTATCAAACAGTGAGTCAAGTCAAGGAAAAGTGACTAAAAATGACTGGATTTTGCTTTGCTTTGGATTGTATACTTGGGTTGAAATAAATAAATGAACAAATAAATAAATAAATAAATAAATAAATAAAAGTCAGGAAATATGAAGTTCCTGACTGTGACATCACAATATACTACCGAACATCAAAATAAAAATAGTTTTTAAATATCTTACTTGCAGGCTGCACATGTTTGCAGAGCACGTTTTTCTTATCACTGTCCCAAGAACAATGAGAGCAATATCATGTGTTTCGCACTGTCCTGATAGGTGAGAAAGAATGTGCTGCAACAAAAACATCATGAACAGAAAGATTAAGTAAAAAGTGGATTATTACAAATTAGAAGCCAATTTGGCTTGAAAAAATAAACAACTCATATCTCACTCACAGAGATTACTCTTATCAGATGAGGGGATGGCTTAGAAGAGAATGCACACGAATAGAGGAATTTTTCAAGCAGTGGAGCTGTCTTTGGGTCTGTGATGTCTAAATATAAGACAACAGCATCCAGTGCAGCAGGTGTCGAGGCCACGGCCGCAGCTTCTATTAGAATAGGACTAAACCATACAGTAAAAAGAGAAATATTCTCAGGGACTATAAGGACACACTATAATGGCACACAGTGGACACAGTTGGTACTTACACTAACATGCTGTTTGAATTATCTAAAATGTTTCTAATGTCGTCCTTTTCCATACTGCGCAGACACTCTGTCAGCCGGAGGAACACTTTTACTGAGGTTGATTGATCTGTGTTCATCCCTTTTGCCTTCAAATGATCAAGGAGTTTAGAAATCTGAAAGGAATTCTAAAGATTACAGCCTGTCACAGTAATGCAGTATGGAAACTGTCCAAAAAAACAATTTTTCCAGTTTTGTTTTTTTAACATTTTTTGAACACAGAAGGAGACTTTTAAACTTTAATTATAAATAAAGCAATAGAAATATTCCAAAATTACATATTTTAAATAACCTTTAAATGAACTTACATTACAAGTAAAAATGTTTGTTTGACAGCAAATAAAAACCCTATAGTGTTTTATATCAGTTATATCATTTTGGTGGACCTATTGATGAGATCCATAATGCTGACATGTCAGGTTTGGCCGACTGAAACTAAACCTTAGAATAGGATTTTCATTTTCGCCCACATTTTGACCTTTGGAAGACCTTTTTCAACAGCATCTGCACAATACAGTCGTGCAAGAGCATTTTACTGCTGTAAGTTAATTAAACATATTGAGTAGCAGCAAGACATTTCTAATTTCAGAAGCCATTGTGGGCAGTGGTGAGTGATTTTCTTCTCAGCTTTTGTTACTTACTGGATATCCACAGAGAGCGGGCTGTCTGACAGCAGCGATGGCATGAATCGTATGATTTCCTTTGTAAGAAGTGAGTACCTCCTGTAGTTCTCCCTGGGCCTCCTCTTTAGCACCAGATTTTGTCGATAAGAGTCGTAGGAGCTGCCTAAAGCCAGCAGCACACACACCATCCAATTCAGTCTGATAAAATGCTTCACACTCAGTTGTGCTTCTGTTTTCTTATGTGAGACCTTCTATGATGAAGGAGTCTCTGAAACTGATTTAACGACTTTAGAACTTGTGTTATTATGATATATTGTGTTATTATTATACAGCAAACCAAAAGTGATTGCCAAATTACACCCAATGCCAATACGTTATTAATGAAGTACCTTGAAGAAATATGGATTCCAACTGTAGTCTGTTCATCCAAAACCACTGAACGAAATTCCTGTGATGTTACTGACTTTATATTGCTGCCCTCCAATGCGAACACTGTTTCGGAGCTGCCAGCTGAGCTTACTTTTAATATCTAAAGCCACAAAACAAGACATGAGGTACACACTTTCTTGATGTTTGTTAGTAAATCAAAGTCTTTAAAATTTCCCAGTGTCGTGCATTTTAGTTGCAATTCTATACTTTTATGAGAAGGCTTTGGATACTATAGTATCCTATAATATACTAAAGTGCAGTTGTGTTCATAAGTTTACATACCCTGGCAGAATTGATGATTTCTTAATCATTTTTCAGAGAATATGAATGATAACACAAAGACTTTTCTTTCATTCATGGTTAGTGGTTGGGTGAAGCCATTTATTGTCAAACAACTGTGTTTACTCTTTTTAAATCATAATCACAACACAAACTGCCCACAAACTACTTTTTTCTCTCTACGTCACACCCCAGCTGTGATATATGCCACAAAGACATATTACACACATTCATTTTTGTAGATGTGTGTACTTTCAGTGTCATACCTGTTCAGAGAAGTTATCATCCGTTACGTTCCTTTCACAGTTCTCATAGTCCTTGACTTTGATGATTTCATCTCTTGAGGTGTGGTAAGAGACCTGACATCGACCTGTTGCATCATCCTAGAATAAAATGAGTGTAACTATAAAAACTGTAGTATGTAGAAGACAGCAGGTGGATTGAGTTATTTGAGTAACAGTCTTTATTTCTGAACGTAAGGAACGTCTAAAACTCTTTTAGCTTACTTCTATCACAGCCCCAGAGGGAGTCTGAATCTGGAGCAGTGATGCCAGTCCTTTTTTGAAATTAAGAGACCTGGTCTTGTCCTTAGAGGTGTCAAAAACTGCTTGAATCTAGATGAGTGCCAAAGATGTTAGTGAACATCCAAGAATGATGTGCAAAAGTACATTTGCAGTTAAAAGACAGTAACACTGGCATTTTAAGCTTAACAACAACTTCTATAGAGAAAAATGATGAAATATGGCACACAGAGCAAGTGATATTTCACTATTTTTCGGTTAAATGCACATACCTTTCCTGAATTAAAATGTACAATAAATGCTTCCATAATGTGGTCAAAGTCATTTCCCATCTCATCCACAGTAAAGTGTTGGCTGGTGTCAGTTGATGTGCGAGTAAGTTTTAGATCTTGAATCTGGGACAGAGAAGTAACAGCCACATCCAAGACTAGAGAGATATTCTACCACATGTACAGAAGCAGTATCCACACAAATGAGCAAAGTTGAAATGCTGAATTGATGTGCTCTGCCTAAAACCAATTTCATTGTTTAGATGTTTACTTGTTTACTTGTGATTATTATTTAGATATTTTTGTGTAACCCTTAGAGTAATGTTATCATATAAACCTACTTTAAAGTGTAAAAGTTGTTCTTCCTGGTTCTGAGGGTTCTTCCATATGGACTGGATCTGGATTACTGCCTCAACAGTGCTTGCATTGACTTCTGCAAGGTCCACAGAGATGGGAGCCACTGCTGTGGAAACGCTGTACTCGAACTCATACAAGATCCCGGCATCGAAGTGTAGGACTTTACTGAAGGCTGAAGAGTCAACACTGGTACTAGTAAAACTGTCCTTTGAATGTGATATCCTATTGAATGTGAAACCCCTGCATTTCAGAGCTGTTAGTATTTCAGCATTAGCATTAGAAAATTCAGATTTATAAACCACTGAATCAATGAAATCTCTCATAAATTTCCCAACTCTGCTCCTGCTGTTCCCTTGTACTACACAGTTTAGTGTGTTCCCATCAAATTCATTTCATCCATTAGGACAGTAAAACAAAACTAAATAATAAAAATCTAGGGTCAGAATAAATGTACAAAGAATTTTTACATTACCCATCATATCATTTCTAATTCCAGAAAAAAAAAGGAGGCAAAATGTCAGATACACTGCAGGCTTCATGTTTCAGTGCTGGAGTTCCAGGTTATACTGGCAGCTTTACTAAGTCAATCTGACAAAGTACAGTGTCAACAAAACTTGGCCCAACTGAGAATGGAGATGATGCAATTCAGAAGCTGAAAATCTTCTAGATATCGCTTCCTACACAGAGACCACAGGCTACATATATTTTTTTTATTTCAGGCCATCATTGTTCAGAAAAGATGTGACAAAGAAACTTTCTATCAAGTCCAAAGCTGGAACATACCTCTAATGTAAGTAGCATGATGTGGGATTTGTTCCTATAGCACGTAAATTAATGCTGAAATCTGAAAGTGCTCATTCTGCTGATTACTTAAAGCTTCTCTTATTTTTTGTTCAGAGGACAAAAGTAAGTTTATGCACCAAAAAGTAGACAAAACCAGAAATTAATTTTACATTATCTTTTTCTAAGCTTTCTTTGTCATTTAGACCAGAACAGACTGCTTTTCTCTTCCTGTGTTTTTAAGACTATTCTATGCAAACAACCTCTGTTGTTACTGGTTGTCCTTTGTTCATTCAGAAATCTTCCAAGATTTTTCAAACATTTTCTTTCCATCTTCCTCTATATATCCTGCTACATTTCTCTCTCTCCCTCTCTCTTTTATACATATATATATAAAAATGAAACTCACAAATAAGGATATATATATATATCTCAGCCCACCTCTGTTCATTTATGACCAAGATTTCATGAAGTACACTAGTCCTCTATCAGGTCTCTCTGACCTGGCCTGTGGACAAGCGTCCTGTGGAGTCTAGCTGGAAATTAAAATTTTAGTCTTTTATCTTATGAGAGGTAAAAAGGTCAAATTTCAGTGAGATTTGTCATTGTGAAAGCAAACTACTGTGTACCTGCGATAAGGTGTGTCATGGCCTAACAGGGCACAGTGACACTACTGCAGTTGATCTGTTCAAATCTGTTCCAACTGACCTGAGTCTGCCCTGAGTTTTTTGCCTACTAAGCCTGCTACACTAGGGTGTGTTCCTCAGTGAAGTCTCAGCTGATCTGAAATTCACACTTAAAAATAAAATATTATTATTATCTGCACTGTACTGTCTAGAACCTAGGTTACACCCCCCACCCCCTTTTTTTTGGTTTCTATACATGCGGGATATCTCCAAGTTTTACATAAACAGTGAAAAACCATCACCGATGCCAATATTAGTTTTTAAAAGCAGTCTAATTCCTTTCAGACAGCCCTCCCCCTCTTCATGAAGGACTCTATGCTCAGAACACAAAGCTTCTTTTCTCACATATTTGACTGAATCACAGAGGTTTAGACTTGTAGTGTATTGAATTTAGGCATAGTAGAACCTACACTATGGACAAAAGTATTGGGACTTCTGACCATTACACCAACAGAAACTTTAATGACATTAAATTGAAATACATAGACTTGAATATGGAGTTAGTCCCCCCCTTTGCAGCTGTACAAGTTTCCACTCTTTTTGAAGGCTTTCCACAAGATTTTGGAGTTTCTGTGGGAATTTGTGCCCATTCATTCTGTAGAGTATTTATGAGGTCAGACACTGATGTTGGACGGGAAGGTCTGGCTCGAAATCTCCGCTCCAATTCATCCCAAAGGTGTTGGATGAGGTTGTGGTCAGGATTCTGTGCAGGGTTCTGTCAAGATCTTCCACACCGAACTCATTCAGCCATGTCTTTATGGAGCTTGCTTTGCGCACTGGAGCACTGTCATGCTGGAATAGAAAGCGTTCTTCCCCAAACTGTATCCAAAATGCCTTTGTGTGCTGAAACATTAAGATTAAGATTGACGATACTTTTGCCCATATAGTGTATTTTGTACACCTTTTAGTGCACACATATGGGGAACAGGTAGATCACTAAAGTCCCTGTTGGTTTAAAGGTCAGGCGTCCCAATACTTTTGTCCATATAGTGTATATCTTAATATAAACAGTATGTTCGAAGATAATACATCAGATTCAGAGAAAATTGTGGCCCAACAGCTATGTAGACAACACGCGATAACTGACCAAGCTTCCCAAGAGGAGTGGAAGCTGTTGCAGCTGCAAAGGGGACCAGCTCCATATTCAATACAATGTCATTATAGTCCCTGCAACTGGAATGGTCCGGCGTCCTAATATTTTTGTCCATTGTGTAGAGTACAGGCTGCCGATATTTTAACAAGACCTAAAAACGTCTGAATAGATTAGTAAACCTTCATCTCATAATCAGAATTCTTTTTTCTCTCTGAGATTTTACAGTCAGGCAGACCAAATACCTACCCAAACATCAGGCATATCGTGGGACAGATTCGGGTCCTTCTTCCTTTTCCTCGTCCCTGAGCGAGCCGACGCCAAGATGGTGCGTTAATGTGTCAAACAAACTTACGAAAATCTTAAAAAATCTCAGTCATCTTAAAAGCTAAGCTTGTGGAAGTTGTGTAAGAATGTGTTCTAGTTAGTCCATGATACATGTTCACCTATATTAAGATGAGTTTATATATGTTTGTGTAGTTTTTCTGTCTGTGTTGAGGTAGCTCCTGTTTGGCTGTGTTTAAGTGTGTTTTGGTGATTTTTGTGTTTTTAACTGCTGAAAGAGAAAGTCGAGGACTAAACTTTTGACGCATAAAAGCTTAAATGGATTCTTCATTGTGGAAAATAAACATTGTGTTAGCTTAGTGCTAAACTAGTTAGCTAAAATGAGTTTTACTCGGTCAGGAAGATTCAGAACCGTTTAAATGAGGCAGTATTCTTGGACAGGCTGGTTATGTACTGAGGGTACAGGTATTATTACCTTAACCAGACAAGGAAAGGGGATTATATCTTCAGGGTGCTTCAGTGGGAGCATCCTAGTAAGGCTGTCTTAAACGAATGCTAACCTACTAGCCAAGTGTTTGATTTTCCCTTTTAAACGTATATCCAGGAAGTTAGAAGTTGAGAAATAACCACCTACCCTTAGATAAATTCTTGTTTATAGCGTGTTCAGTGCAACAAGAGAAAATAAAGGATTATACAATAAAGAAAAAATAGGGCAATGCAATGACAAGAACATTGGTGTAACACTGACATTGCTGTGTGTAAAGATTGTGTGCTGTACCAGCCGATCAGTAGTGCAGAGCGGCTTAGAGTTTATGCAGTAAAAAATAATGCAATAAAATAAGGTGACAGGGTAATGAATAACATTTATGTGCAATAGTCCTTAACATATGCAGAATCATGTGAAGTTGTCTAAATTGATACGGAATCGTTTATGTGCAAAATCTTATGTGCAGTGGTCTTGCCATGTGTGATCTCACTGTCAATATTATTTATACTACTAATCTCTGTGTGCAATTGTGTATTCCTAACTACTGTCTGTGTTAGAATTCACTTATCTAGAGGTGACTTATCCATAGTATTTATACCCAACATTAGTGTATCTATTATAGTGTACTTCATATTGAGGTGTTTCCTCAGCTCTGTTTATAGGATTTATTTAGTGTTTATGTTCTTGTTTGAGTGTTTTTGCAGCCGTAATGCAAGCAGTTTCCTCCGGGAGCAATAAAGTTTTCTTGTTCTGACTCTGATGTATTGTTAGTTATTTCTCAGATAGTTCCCTCTTTTGGAGCTGCGGAATTGATGTGACTTAAACAGATTTGTCAGCTACTGCGTAACCCAAGGCTAGTTTCTTGGATGCGCGCACACATTTGGCTTGTAAAGTTTGATAACTGTTTTTATCAGGTGAATTCAATCAGTCCTTTCTTTCGCAGAACGACACAGTCACACTCAGGACTCGGAAGTTCATGACGAACCGCTTGCTTCAGAGGAAGCAAATGGTGAGTGGATCAAGTGATCAAAGGTGTAATCTCATTTTTACAATTGTGATGTTAAGCATGGTAGATAACTGATGGCATGTTCTTTCCTTCTCAGGTTCTTGATGTCCTCCACCCTGGCAAAGCAACAGTCCCCAAGACTGAAATTAGGGAAAAGCTTGCCAAAATGTACAAGACCACCCCTGATGTAGTGTTTGTCTTCGGCTTCAAGACTCAGTTTGGAGGCGGCAAAACAACAGGTTTTGCTATGGTCTATGACTCACTGGACTATGCCAAGAAGAATGAGCCCAAATACAGACTGGCCAGAGTAAGCTACTGCTCTTTGGCTTATTTTGGTTTCAAATCGCCTGTTCGGATGTGCAGTTCAGCCAGTTTAAGAATGAGTAATGCTTATATGTGCTAAAAATTCTCGAATCAAGTGTGCTTTCAGTTATGGTGTAGTTAATCTTTTTTTTCCCCCCTATCAATTTAAAGCATGGTCTCTATGAGAAGAAAAAGACATCCAGGAAACAGCGCAAGGAAAGAAAGAACAGAATGAAGAAAGTCAGAGGCATCAAGAAAGCCTCTGTTGGTGCTGCTGGCAAGAAGGTATGATCAGTCTGTTCGATTTACTTTAGTCCTTTCCAGGCTTTAGAATACCGCCTTTGCTCAGCTTTTTCATTCACACATTTCTGCTCTGCTTTAATGTCATCTTCCCCCTCTCATATGTACTTCTGGACTGTAGAAGGTAAACATTTTTAATTGTGAAACAGTGACTGTAGTGTGGGCTAAAGTAATACTTCTGTTAGCTTAAAACTTACCACGTAGTGGGTGCAGACTACCTGAGCAAGTAATTACAGGCTGCTCATAGCTGTTAAAAATCCTCATTATCCACTCACTCCAATAAAGGGTAGTGTGCTTGTCTTGTGTGCTAATAGGCAAGTGAACTAAACGTAGTGTAGTGATGAGCAGATAATTTAAAGTCCAGCTTAAAAGATAACTAATAAGGACCTGACCAATGGCTGTGGCAAGTAGAAAAGCAAACGTAGAGAATGTATGTTTAAGGTTACTGAACAAATCTCATTTTCCTCCCCATTTATGCCCTTTTATTTTGCCTCCCTGGATGTGTTCAGAAATGAGGTGTCAGGAAAAGGTAGAACGGAAATCGGCATGGTGTGCTGATTGCAGTCCACTTTTACCTTTAGTTTGAGTGCTTTGCATGTTAAACCCCAATGTCTCACCTCTGTAGAAAATCCACAGTTTGAAATGTTTGTTTTGACATCACTTTCTGACTGAATTAAACAAATTAACTGTTGTCATTGTACTGTGTGAAACAAATGTAAGCCACTGGGAGCAGCATGTCATTTGGTTGTTTTAACTTTTGTACTTTTTCCTGAAGTGAAGCAAATGTTAAAACTCAACTGCATGCTCGCTCACGTGACTTACCAAGTAAAATCTGAATACACTTTTGTCCCCCTAGTATTACCCTGTGATGTTTGTAGTAAGCTCCCAGTAGAGTACATATGAAATATCCATGTTTACTTTTACCCTTGTCCGCGTAAAGCAGGTAAACCTGATGCTGGAATTGTCTGCTACGGTCTGAACTGTGCTTTCTTTTCTCCAACAGTGAGACCTTCGGGGAAGACCGTCTTCCTGAAAATGTTCTTGTAAATTGTCAACAAATAAATTCTAAAAAAAGATTGTCTACAGTTTTTTTTTTTTTTTTTAAACTAGCCTCACGTAACTGTGTTGCTAATATGTATTCTGAATATTCACAAACAGTACATAGGCAACAGAGACTTTAAATAAATTTTCCCAAAAAATACAATTTACACACGATTCTTACACCAAAGGTTTTAGATCAGCTAAGACATGTTTTGCATCTGATGTTTGCCTCTTCAGTTTGTAGTAGACCTGTGTAGTAATCTGGCTGCGCAGATTTTTTTTATCTGAAGGACTGGAGTCTGGTGCAATTTAGCTGTTTTCATTTTGAAAGCTGATTCATTTTTTCACAAAGTCACCAAACTACTGGGTTTGTGAGGTTAAGACTGAAGACTGTAACCCAGTTGTGGTGCTATGACCACTGCTCTTTGGCTAAATTCATTGTTTTAAAAATTTTTTTGCTTCAGATATTTCATCATGCCTATGCAAGCAGTGCAGTGGTTGAGGCTTTTAAACCTAATTTGTCAAATGCTTCTTTGAGCAGCTGAGTTAATCAAAATGACTTGAAATTTTCTTGTGGAGCTTGATGCCCTCCCTGTTCCTTGATACAGTGACCTGTTGATGCATGTTTAAGTAGGTGGTGCTCTACTGGATAAACTGGTATTGATGTATTTTGCTAATACACATAATTTAATCGAATAGTGAGGTGGGTGTTTGGAGTTCATTTTAAACTGATGCAGCATACAGTCAAAAATGCTGATCACTACAAGTAATGTGCTGACCACACTTCAGGCTAAAACATCTGAGATGATTGGACATGAATCAGCTGAGGGAAAGCTGTAATTTAGCAACTTAGAAATCCTAATTTGTTGGAGGCTAATTTGTTCATGAAATATGGTCAATGCTCTGGTGTGTTTTGTTTACAACTTTCTGTAAGTAATTAAACCTGCAGAAGCTGCAAAGCAGCTGTACAGTGTGAGATCAAAGTGAACATATGCAGTTAATCTTCACAGCTTGAAAGTTGTAGAAAAGGAGCAAATCTGCCATGAAAAATTAAATGCAAATGGGTCTAATGCCAAGTGCCTCAATTGGAATGTTTATTTAGTGAATTTGAGTTTCTGAAATTAGTTTTCCAGTTTATATGAATTGGGATGGTGGGTATTTTGGAGTGCTGTCCTCTACTCGATTAGTTTCTTAACGCACCATTTAGTTATCACTCCAAAGTAGATCAACAGGTTGTGCATTTTTATTCCCTTTTTGAGAATTGTGCAGGGAATTAAATGTGTTAGAAAAATAGAGCCGTGGGTGTCCCGCAGCAGGGCTTTAGCAATTTTGAAAGCACCTTATTACAAGCTAGAGTAAAGCTGGGAAACCTGCTGCTGTGCTTTGTGTTGTGATTTGAAGGGCTCGGGAAGTGGCAGCCTGTTAAAAGAACTCTTGATGGTAGAAAATGTTAGTAGGTGAGACAGCCTAGTGCAGACTGTATCTTCAGGGTTCCTCTGTAAAGGCAGGAACCCAAAGCTCCTGTGTGCAGAGACCTTGGGGTACCTGCTGATTTACGATTCACAATTTCATGCCTCTGTGTTCCCACCTCCCGGCACTGTGTATCTCTGAGGAACATTTTATTGACAACACAGGTGCAGAACAATGAGCATAAACTTATCCCCTCAAAAAAAAACCACAAAAAAAAAAACCCTGAAAACCTCTGTTGTGTGAAACACATCAGTTCCAGAATGTGTTAATGGAAAATATTTTTATATATAAACAAGATGAATGCCCTTTTATTTTTTGGAAACTGAACTATACTCATTTTGAGTGATTTTTAAAAAGAGGAAAATCTAGAGAAAAAAAAACAGCTGGCAGAAAAACAATAGCTGTTTGATGCCCAGGTTGGCTATACTCAGGTTACCTTGGCCTTCTTTACTGAGCTGGAATCTCATCCCATATTGTTGAAGCTGTAGAGATGATTGTGTGGTGTGTTCACTCCATATTCAAGGCTAAATGTACATACACTATATGGACAAAAGTACTGGGACAAACCTATTTTTCATTCTAGGCCCCTTACTTTCAGTGAAGGACAATCTTTAGCATACCAAGACAGTTTGGACAACGCCATGCTTCCAACGTTGTGGATACAGAAAGGTCCATTTAGACATGGTTGGATGAGTTCAATGTGAAAGAACCTGAGTGGCCTGCAAAGAGCCCTGACCTCAACCCCATCAAACACCATTGGGATGACCTGGAACAGAATGTATGGGCACAAATTCCCATAGAAACTCTCCAAAATCTTGTGGAAAGCCTTCCAAGAACAGTGGAAGCTGTTATAGCGGCAAAGGGGGGACCAACTCCATATTAAAGTCCATGTATTTGAATGCAATGTCATTAATGTCCCTGTTGGTGTAATGGTGAGGCGTCCCAATTCTTTTGTCCAAATAGTGTAGTGTGATGGGACATTGTCCCATGGACCACAGAGCAACATATAGCAACATACACCATTCAACAGTCAACAGAGTGCAAGTTCCGACAGACAGTAGTCAACAGACAAACAATAAATAGACAACTAGTGTGGACACTACATAAAGCTTCTAGAGTGATGTGAACTGCACCATAGTATGATTATTGCACATGAGGCAGTTACAGCCTTGAACAAAGTACAAGAGACGATGGGAACAAAGCAATAAATAGACAATACAGCAGTGTAACAGTAGTGTGAATGGGATGTGAATCTGAGACAGTACAGTAAGTAGGCAATAAAGTAAAGTGGCCCCTTATAGTCACATGTGAACACATCACAGCATACAGTGTTAACAGTGTGAAATTCTTTCTCTGCATTTAACCCATTCAATCACCAACGAGGGATTCTCTGGGAGTAGTATGTGGGGCAAAACCTTGCACAGGAGTACCTCAGTGGTGCCACTAGCAGGCCTGGGATTCAAATCCACAACCTTCTGCTCGCAGGGTCGACTCCCTAGCCACTAGGCCGCCAACAGCCCATAAAAGCGTGAAGTGTATGTAAACTTACAGTGTGGATAATATTGCACCATACATGTAAACTTACAGGATGGCTAATATACAAGATTACACTGTGAAGAGGATGAAAAAAAGCTTACATAATGATAAGATTGCACCATATAGACATATATTATTGTTGCACATGACCATATGATGTCACACTAGAAACATATTCTTACTGCACAGGACAGCTAGTGGCACAGAAAACCACAATGAATAAGTATAAAAATTATAACTAGTTAAGTGCCTGTATTGGCAATAAGAAACTCTTGATGGTCGAAAATATTGCTCAGAGTGTGTGAAAGACCTGGTCGACATCAAGCTTCCAAAGAGCATTTCATTAGCATGCCTGTAAACAGGGATTAAATATGCACATAATCAGACTGGAGAACAACCAAGCATCCCCACAGGATCCCTGAGGTTCACATTACATTACATTACATTACATTATTTATTTGCTTGGCCCATGTCCTTACCCAGGGCCATGTTCAGTAATTATGTTTTTTACACTGATCATAGGTGTGTGTGTGTGTGTGTGTGTGTGTGTTTTCAAGGCCGTGTTAGGGATGGGCTGCAGAGACCCCCGCGCTCGAGCAGCTCACCTGAAGTGATCGCGCGCCTCCATCTGTGCTTTGAAGTACAAAAGGCGAGACGAGAAAGGAGAAACGGTGCATCTCTTCCCTCCACTAACAGGGTCCGCCACTTGGGGGCTCCTTCTGACTGCGTTTTGGTGGTCCTGACTCCTTTGTAATAATCAGTCACACACACTGCACACAAAAACACATTCCCTGTGGCGGAGCTGATTCAGTATTCCGCTGGCTGATTTATGCAGACCAATTCTCCACAGGAATGGCTGGAGCCAGGGTGTGGAGGGGGTAAAAATGTCTCAGGGAAAAAGAGAGAAAGAGAGCGAGAGAGAGAGAGGGGGGGAAAAACATTGTGGTAAAAAAATATCTGTGTCACTGTAGCAACAATCTTTGAGGCTGATGTCAATAAAATATTGAACAGCACAATCACTTTGAGTTTGATCTGAGAGGGTCAGGCAGAGAGAGCCGTAGGAGAGAGGGCGCGCGCGGAATTTTCCGCAAAAACGTGTGCAGAATGCAGAGCGCGCGCGCACCATTGTCTGCAGTCATTTAACATGTCAAAACACTCTGACTGCTCCCTGTCTGCAACCTGGAGCTCCGCTTCTCGAGCTGTTTCAGATGAGCCTCGTCTCTGAACCACGAGCTCCCTAAATGTCATCCTAAGTCATTTCACACTGGTCTAATCTCCATCTCCTGTTTTCTCCTGCGGCTTCTCATCTCTGAGACGACAGAGCTTTTCGTGGACATCCAGATTTGGTCGTTATACTGCTCTTACATAAAGATTTCAGCATATAGCACTCTCCTCTGGTTCTCACACTGTTCTGAAACGTGGGTGTATTGTAAGTCGCTTTGGATAAAAGCATCTGCCAGCTGGATGAATTTAATGTCATGTAATGGAATGTAATGCATATAGAGTCACACCCTCACTGCAAAATGCGGACCCCCCTGTTTAGGTTTACCTAATGGCCACCCTAGAGCTGCTCTTGCCCAGGACATTAACACTGAATTTGGAACTGGCCAGATATCTGTTTGAATATCAACAAAACTATTTCCAGTGTGACTTATTCTAACCTTGATGTCATTCTTTACATTGCTGGTAGTTATTCACCATTCAAGAATAGCAGTGGAATAACCATCAGGAATACATTAACAGACCGACAGGTGAAGTGACTAACATTGTTTATCTCGTTACAATGGCAGCTGTCAAGGGGTGGGGTATATTAGGAAGCAAGTGAGCAATCAGTTGTTGAAGTCGATGTGAAAGCAGGAAAATGGCCAAGCGTAAGAATCTGAGCAGCTTTGACAGGGGCCAGATTGTGATGGCTAGACGACTGGATCAGAGCATCAAAACAAAAGTCTTGTGTGTGGTTGTCAGTACCTACCAAACATCGTTCACGGAAGGACTATCTGTGAACCGGCGAGTCAGAATCAGAAAACTTTATTAATCCTGGAGGAAAGTGCTTATGCTGCACATACACACAGAGACACAAAGACAAAAACAGTATAAAGTGTTGTATAAGCTGAATAAAAGTCAAAATAAACTCTCCAGAAATACTCTGAAAATGTATGGTACTAAATACACTATGTTATTTATACAAAATGCAGTGGTCAGTAAGAGAAGTAGATATAAATACTATAGGTTGAAGTTAATTAGATAACACAAATACTGGTTTGGAGTTGCACCCAATACCGAGTCTGTTATTACGTGAAATTGTGACGTAAGTAGAGGTGATATGGCATATGATTATACTATAGCATACCTAGTGACAGAAGTGACATAACTACTGACCTGAGTAGTGATATTGCACACATTAAGACTATTGCACATAATAAACAATTGCACATAACAAGAAACATAGTAAAGATATTGCATGCGATAAGAAATTACACATCTGGTCAGCAGCAGGTCAATGCACAGATGATGATGTCATGGGGGTCTAAGGCTCACTGATGGTTGTGGGAGGTGAAGGCTAACCTGTCTGGCTCAATTCCACAGAACCGCACAAATTGCTGAAAAGGTAATACTGACTATGATAGAACGGTGTCAGAACACACAGTGCTTCACAGCTTGCTGCGAATGGGGCTGCATAGCGAAAGACCCGCGGAGAAAGAGGGAGGCATGGCAACCACTTATGGACATGCCCTAAGTATTAATCAGAAACGGATTATACCTTCACTTCTATCAGAAATCTATTTCTCTGCTTAACCAGTCCTGATACAAATAAGACCTTTTTCCTGAAACTACTATCTGCTACCAGGATCTTCTACAGGGTTCTTAAAAGAATTCAGTGATTTCCTATCAAACTAGGCAGCCTATGGAGATAAAGTAATAACTGTTGGAGATTTCAATTTTTGATAAAGACCACGATCCACTGAAATCAGCATTTGCATCAAACCTTGGTCTTGTAGGTTTTATCTTTAAAAATGTAATAAGGCCCACTCATTACTGCAGTCACACCCCTGATTTAATTTTGACCCTTAGTGTTAATATAGATAACAGAGCTATTCTTCCCCAGACCGCAGCAATCTCAGATCATTACCTCCTCACACTTCCATGTTAGGCACACAATAACATCCTCCACAGCTCTTTCACTGAAAGCCTCCCAGATTCATCAACCAGAGTCAGCTCTCCATCTGGACTAACAGAGCTGGACAACCTAAGCGAATGTTTATAGATCAGCTTTTTGTTTAACATTAGCTAATTTGCCCCTTTTAAAATGTAAAAGAAATAGACAGAAAAGGATGGCTCTGTGGAACAAGGATCAAACAAGCACCTTAAGGCAATACAAAAACTGGGTAAACAGCTACTGACCAGACTGGACTCATTCCACTCAGCCTTAGAGCAGGGATGCTCAAACCTGTCCAGAAAGGGCCGTTGTGGGTGCAGGTTTTTGTTCCAACCAAATAGAAGCCACACCTGAGTTACCGAAAACCAAGACCAACTGATTACAGAAACTCTTAATTCGGGGTGTGGGTTAGGCCCCTTAAGTGGGTTAGGGCAATCTTAAGGCTTCAGCATTACAACACAATTCTTCCAACATTGGGGAAACCCTCTACAGTTTGGGGAAACACTCCAAAATCTTGTGAAAAGCCTCTAAAAAGAGTGGGAGCTCTTATAGCAGCAAAGGGGGGACCAACTCCATTTCAAAGTCTATGTATTTAAATGCAATATCATTAAAGTCCCTGTTGGTGTAACGGTCAGGTGTCTCAATACTTCCATATACTGTATACTCTAATATAAATGGTATATTAGCAGATAATATATCAAATTCAGACACAATTGTGGCCCAGCAGCTACGTGGAAAACACACAATTGTGTATGTCAGCCAAATCAGATCATAAACTTAAATCAAATAAGATTCATTGTTGCATAAAGGAAATAAAAAACAACTGAAGCATGTCACATTCTGGATGTAACTTTCTCCTGCCTTTTTTAAAGTAAAAAGTTCAGTGCTTGAACTGGCCAAGTGAACCACTTAACCTAAACCTTACTGAGCATAACATTTACTTTATGAAGACAAAAAACGCACACGAGCAGCAAATGAAAGTGCCTGAGAATAGAAGAGATTCAGCATCCAGGGGTTGCCTTTGATTCTCATACTTAAGGCAGTCATAGGATTTAAAACCAAGTATTATGCATGACTGTTTGTTTTTCAGGTTATGTTAATTTGTCTGATTATTTAGGATCCCCTGCAGTCAGGGGACTATGACTAAGGACTCTGATGTCTTTATAGCTCACACATTATAGATGTAAATATCCTCAAATTAAAGCAAACATTGTGTATGTTGCAGTACAGAGCTAAAAACAACACATTGTGTCACTCCTATCATCAACAGACTACACTATTTTACAACTTTCTTCTCCTCCTCCAACTAAGATTCACCTCCTAAGAATCCAGTCTATGGATGATTTAATCTGTCAACAATAAGCAGATATAATAAGACAATAAATAGATAATTTTCATAAAAAAAACAAAACAAAACACAATAGTTGTAGAGTTTCACTGACCCTGCATTCAACAAACTTGACTTTTTCCCACTCTGTGTGAAACTGGGGATATGACATACTTTAACTTTGACCAGTTCTTAAATAGGTCAAACAAGTGGAAGCGTCCTTGGTTTTAACCTCAGTACATTGTTGAGAACAAAGCTATGTATGCCTGTACTTCTGCTACTCTTTTTCTGAGTCTGTTTTTGTGGGGTAGGTGCTCTTAAAAACACACACATAGATTTACTGATGATCCTAAACATGACCACCTAGCTAATATCCTGTTGGTCTGCCACATACTGCCAAACAGCACCAACTGGCCAAGACATGGACTTCATCTCTAAGAATCTGGCACCAAAATGTTCCCAGCAGATCCCATAAGTTCTATAAACTGACCACTGTTGGTAGTCATATCAAATTTATTTATATAGTGCTTTTTACAACTGATGTTGCAAGCAGCTTTAAAGAATCTGGATCTGAGCCCAATAGTGAGCAAGCCAAAGATAACAGAGGTGAGGAAAAACTTTATAAAGCTGGAGGAAGAGATCTTGGAAGGAACTAAGACTTAAAAGGAGAACCCATCCTCCTCTTGTTGGCACTGGATAGCAAGAGAGAATATCACTGTGGGGATAGCTAATAGTGGTATAGTCAAGTTAGGAGTAGAGCGTGTAATTAGTTGCAACAGGTTCCGTTTCAGTCTGTGTGAGTAGTAGTAGCTTGGCTTAGGGTTGGGCTGCACTTGCAGGTGATCTATGGTGGTCGAACTGGACTGGAGGTCAAATCATCAAGAGAATCCTATCATGGTCAATCTGGTCTAGAGTACAGGCGAACAGGAAACCCCGACAATGGTCGATCAAGCTAAATGAGTGCCCATTCTTTGCAGAGACTGTAGGCAAATTCTGGAATAAAAAAACCCCAGAAAGTGCAAAAAGTGACTCTGGCCAGTCTAGCTACAATAGCCCAGCTAAAAAGGACAGAGCCATGGGGACTTCACCAGCCTTGCCTTTTCATCTGGTTATCGTGGTTTGGTTTGGTTTTTCTCAGTCACTTTACCCCTGGGAATTTCACCTGCATCCAACATGCCTATTACAAGAACTGAACGTTCACTTACCATCCAATATGTCCAAGACGTTGACATATGCAGCTAGAACAAGATCATTTGATAAGTCTAAAGACAATAGTGAAAGTAAAACATAAAATGCGTCATATGCATAAGCTTGGATACCCTTTAGGTCAGTACCTAGACTCTTTTTAGCTGAAATCACAGCCTCCAAATGTTTCTTGTAGCAAGTTAACAGTCTTTCTGTTCTTGATTTACCCTTTATTTTCTTAACCACTTTTCCTTACAGAACACCTCTAGTTCAGAAATATTTATGGGTCATCTTGCAAGCACATGTTAAAGATAACAGATTTTCAATATCATTCCAGTTTGGGGACAGCAAATGTTGTTTTGAAACCTTAGTCCTGGGGACAAAAGTTTAGCCCCCTCTCCTAAAGTGGGGTGACCAGGTGACTGCCTAGTTTGCCTGTATGGATGCACCGGTCCTGAGCCCACCTCTGGGCATTTAGCTAGGTGTTTTTTGACTGATTGTTTAGATCGTTTGTCTATGTGTTGTGTGTCACAGTTAAGATTACCTTCTGAGGACTCTTGCATGTAGATTTTGTGCAACATCATTGCACAGTGGGTTGGTACCTTGCCAACAAAGTCTTCCTGTGGGTCTTTGTAAATTTTGCTTGGCATGCCTAAACAGTCTAGAGCAGGTTTTTCCGGAGATTTGTACTTGATCCTCCAGAGCTTGTCTTGACCATTCTTAGTGACAAATTACAAGCAGGAGGCATCCCTAGACAAGAGAGTGACTAAACGAAATTGTGGAGCTTTAGATCTACAAGGTGGGCCAACGAGATGCTAAAAACTGCTGTTTCTGATCATTTTTATAGTCATATGCAAATTACATTTGATCATGTAAATAAGAACCCATACACACACCTCTGCATGCACCTTCTAATGGAAAATTATTAATTACTTTTTTTTCTGGAAAATCAACAAAACATGTCGTGCCTGGGAATGCTTGTGTACATCTGTACCAGAGCAACACTACACCAGCATATAAGAATCCAGACACCTTTTTTAGTTTTAGTGAAATTGAACTGCTTCAT
Organism: Hydrocynus forskahlii; assembly: GCA_037974365.1. Lineage (NCBI taxonomy): Eukaryota > Metazoa > Chordata > Actinopteri > Characiformes > Alestidae > Hydrocynus > Hydrocynus forskahlii. The sequence goes on along the minus strand of JBBPCX010000154.1, from coordinate 17,207,646 downwards.
TTTCAGTCATTTATATAACTTCTATATCTACAAATCAATGCATTTCCAGTATAATGGGGAACTTTGGAACAACCTCAAATGAAAAAAATGAAAATGTATAGTCCAGTATATGTATGGTGGTCGGTCCAGTTGAAACTCCATGGAAAACTTGAAAACCTTGAAAAACATTTGTTCACATATACAAGGCTCAATATACAAAAAAACCTTTTATTAGATTAAATAACTGTGGTTATTAGATTAAATAACTATAACTAAGTTTCTTTTACCTACATATTCATCAGAAGGTCATGTGCTCAAATCCGAGGACTGCTAGTGGTACCACTGAGGTACCTGTGAGCAAGGTAACCGTCCCCACACACTGCTCCCTGGGCGCCTCTCATTGGTGGCTGCCCACTGCTTCACTTGGTGAATGGGTTAAATGTAGAGAACGAATTTCACATTGTTCACACTGTGTGCTGTGGTGTGTTCATGCATGACTTTAAGGGGCCATTTTACTTTTCCACGGCTTTGTTTTATTTCTGTAGTGCAGTCTTACTACTACCAGAACAATAATGTGATGAATATTGATCTTTTTCTATTAATTTACTCAGATAAAGTATTCTGCTAATGCAGTGCAATACCATCAAAGTGAATCTTGATAGGGCTTTCTGTTGGAAGAGCATTAAGTTGAATAATACAAGTAGCTCCCAAACTGAAGATACTTCTGCAGTGTTTGACTTTACCAGGCTTGACACGGAATGGAATAGTACTTTTGTCCTTTGAGCCATCTGGTCGAGTTTCAGACTGAAAACAACCATTATAAAGTTCACCTTTGCCATCTATTTCATTGTTCTAGTTGGCTTTGCAGGCCTATTTGGAAAATAAAAATGTTCTTTCCTTGTCAGCTCAGGAGTAGTGCTTGCAGGGGAAAACTGGCAGTTCTAAATTGGGGAGAAAATTGGGCAGAAATGTGAAAAAAAAAGAACTTTTCCAAGTCAAGAGCAGCCGATACTGTGTGCTTATTAGTTATAAAAACAGAGCTGAGCGAGTGATTAAACTGGATTTTAACCCGGTGCCAGTTCGTCAATAAGAGAACATGAGTAAGCTTGTTCACTTTTATCTTGTTTGGAAAGCTCTCTGTAATTTACTGCACAGACTCATTGTCAGGCCTACACTGACGATTCATTAATGCAGTAAGACAGCAGAGAGACTGTACTGTATCGAGTTTTACAGCTATGCTGCCATAAAAGATTAGGGTGACGTTTTCCTCTTGTTTCACAATCAGTTGTCTTTGTCTGCTTCCAGAATCAGAATCAGAGAAATGTTTTTCACAACAAGCAATTTGCTTGCCCTTGTAGAGCAATACAGCTTGTTTCATGACTAAATCTGCCTTTTGATTGAGGCCGGAGCATGTGGCTCGACAGCTAAAATGACTAGAGAAGCACTTGAGTCTGGGTGGTTGAAGAAGTTGCAGAATGAGCAACAATAGAGCAAGGGAACACACAGGGCTCGCTTTGCTTTGCTTGTGTGGCAATGGGAAAGATGACATAAATGGGGCTTTCAACTCAGGGACTGGTAACAGATGGCGTTGGAAAATGAGGCTCTTCTCAACAGCATTGACGCACGCTCCCGGGGCGCTCTCTCTCTCTCTCTCTCTCTCTCTCTCTCATTTTTCTCTCTCTCTTTCCTCTCTCTCTTTCTCTCTCTCTCTCTTTCCTTTCTGTCCTTGCAGAACAGCCTGTGAGCGCAAAGAACCGCTGCTACATTAAGTTGCTGCATCGCTGCCCAGAGAGAGGAAAGAAAAAAAAAACAGAAGGAGATGGAAGAGAGAGGGACAGGGTGGATGTTTATTATGCAAGGCTGGGGTGGTTCGGATGGCCGGCTCTGTCAGCTGGGCCGAGGCAGCCATTCTGGCTCTTCCAGACGCAGTAAGCAGATGGCGGAGCTGCGTCTGCTCTTCTCCAGGGGCAGCTGCAGATAAAAGAGAGAGAGAGAGAGAGAGAGAGAGAGAGAGAGAGAGAGACAGGTGGGGGTGGAGGGGGTGCTTGCCTCTGTATCCTCCTTACAGACAGGAGACAGCACCAAGCCAAAGAGTCTGTCAGTGTCAGTGTGTCCCAATCTGTTGAAGTGATTCAAACTGCATGTTGGTATTTGTCCATAAAGAGCACTGAAGTGATATCTGTTACACACTGCTGCCTCTTTACTCACACAAGCAGGGCAGTTCCAAATTGTGATATTTGAACACAAGGCTGAGCTTGTTGTTTTTTTTTCCTCCCACTGCTGAGCACAGGGCAGCGCGGTTAGCTCACGCCAAAACAAACACCTGTGATGGTTGGAACTTTATTGAAATGAACAGTAAAAAAAACCAAAACTATTCCCTTGGGGACCTGCTGCAGGCTTGTCAAAAGGCTTCAGCAGAAATAAATGCTTTATTTGGTAACCCAGGGTGCATTTAACTAAACCACAGGAGCTTGACGCTTTGTTGCACTAAGAATAAATAAGAATATTCCTGACACAGATTACTTGTTTTTTTTTAATCATCTTTCATTAAAGTCTAACATGAGGGATTAGCTTGACCGCAATTCAAATCAAGGCTTATCGCACTAACAAACAATGAAGATCAATAGTCACCCATTGGCATGGTGCAATTTGTAATACCATCTAATAATAAATACATGCAAATGTATTGGGGTGTATAAATAGGGTTGTGATTCCTGTCCACTTGATAAAGATATAAGCACCTCAAAATTACAGCACTCTGATGGTCATTATTTCGTTTCAAATCTAAAATGAGCTGAAAGGATAACAACTGGTAGATGACGTACTGCACACCTCTCGTACACAAAACTGAGGTATGTATTCAAAGGTGGTTGTGGTTTAACGACACTTTGGATAAGTTCAATATGACATGAATCTGATATTTGGTCACACTAATACCTTGAGCTACTACATGTTATAGCTGTACTTTGGCCAAGATCCACAGCCATACTGGATTTCTGTTTTTGTGCAATGCATTGTGTTTATTGATGGGTCCAATAATATCCATGTTGCAGCTGTAACCACCATCCAGTTGTGCTGATACTGCCAGCCATCCGTGCTTTGTGCTGGTTGCTAGGTGCTAATATGTAAAATGTGCAGGCTTTTAAGGGCCCCCAGGATCTGGCGAATGATTTGCAGAGGCCACGCAGGGCTGGTAGAATTCTAATCATGCACACTGTAGCCCAAGCCTGGCTCAGGCTGCGATTTGCCCAGACAAAAACTGCACAATGCATAATGAAAACAAGCTGAGTCTCCTCTACATGCTCCACAGTGCTCATGTCACTTCTCTCAAGCTGAGCGCTACTCTGCTGCATTTACATAATAGCTTTTGCACGCTACCATCTGCATATGGTGGTCAGATTATTGATACCTTCATCATTTATCGTCTTTAAAATCTCAAACCACATGACTTGTTGGAGAATGGTCTTGAGTAAATGTTTCCCGACATATCTCTTTTTTTGCCTGTACATCACCCCCCATCTCAGTGCTGCCTTGGTGTAAAATTCCCCCCGAAGAAGATGTGGTGTGTGTCTTTTGCTCAGCAGACTGCGTGTAGGAAACCAGTGCGAATGAGATCGCAGCGTGTGGTGGGGTAGAAGCATCTGTACTGGAAAGGGTCCTCCTGGCTCCCTCTGCTCTGATGTCCTTGTTATTTTCGTGGAAGGAGGACGATGAGAGCTGGATGGGGATTCACAGCTTCCGCTGGCCAGCAGATGTTATGGACTCACTGATGGAGGCTGTTACAAGGATGAAAAAAGAGCTTACTGATAAAAGTAGCTATAATGATCTGAGTGTAATTTCTCATGTGATCAACAGGCCTTGGCTTAACGCTTTACAGAAGCTGAGATTTGGAGCAATTTATACAGATGTACTGTATACGGCCAAAATGTCAGTTGCTTGGTAGACATACCTTATAAAAGTGTATGTTCATAAACAGCCTGCAAATGAACAGTCACTGAACTGTGAATTGTATGTAAAAGGATGGGCACCCTGGACAAATGCTGGCAAGCTTTTCTTAGTGACAATAAGTATACATTGTCCATAAAGAACACACTTTTTCACATTTTAACGCACTGTTACTGTTTATTTGCCAAATGTAATATATTAGAGAAAACACAAAAAGAGAAAGCGTGACCTGGCAAATTTGGGCTTTTTGTCATAATGTAACCTAAAAACCATATAGAAATTGTACACTAAAATTGTGCATAAAATTTTCATATTTTATATCGTGTAAAATATTAGTTGACTGTAGAGGATGTAGGGTTAATACGGTACATCAACCTTATACCAGGATTCACTGGCTTTTTTATCAAGCATATCTACCATATACGTGTGCTTTGTATGTTTACAGTTGCTGACTAGCCCATCTGTTCTATGGACAATTTATCATCCATCCTCTACTCCATCCGTCAGTGGAAAAGGACCATAATAGGATCACCACTGATGAGATATTTCATGTGGTGAACCTTCTCAGTGCAGCTTAAAATCCTGAATGACATTAGTGGTAGGTCAATAGCAGTGTAGTGCTGAGTGAATCAGGCAATGTTGCTTTGTTTTCATCCAACAGTGGTCCTGTGGTGTGAAACTGACCCCTGAAGAAGAGGATGATTAACGCAAATAGTCCATGGAACAAGACAAGTCATCTCTATGTGTGGCCAGTAAGCGTACACAGCCAGTCAATTTTCCAGTCCCAAATTAAGGCTAATCTTACACTAACAAAAATGCCCAGTGGTGATTGACCATTGACACTAGTATTAACCCCAAAACAAGGTTTAATCCATGTTTTCTGCAACTGGCCTAATGTAGAAAACCCTCAGCATCTGAATCTCTCATCTGTGCACCACATGCACTAATATCCCATTACCATGATGGTTTCACTGCTGTGCAAAGAACCACTAAATGTCCGGTCAGTGGAAGCCCTACGGTGGTCCCAATTTTCAGAAATGAACAAAAGAAGAACAAAAGACTGAAGGCGTGATGAACTGGCCCTCGATTAGAGAGCCTGGCTGCTGCGAAGCCCCTCTCTGGACACATTCTGCTCCTTTATCGTGCTGAAGCTGTTATCACACAGACTGTGGCCTCAGTCATCTGTCTCTTACCTGTCTGTGATTATCTCCTAGCTAATCAGAGGCTGAGGACTGACTGAAAATGATTCAATCAGCTGTTTGGATTAAGCCAGCCTTATTCACCCAGTGCAGCAGCACTCCATCTACTCATGTAGAGATGATTTCCACTACCAGGTGCCATTTAAGACAAGTATGTTGTTATGAACAATAGTGGTGATATGCTTCATTCTGAATATTTAAAAATATTTCACGATCCTGAAGCCCTCATACTGCTTCTTGTTTGGGATCTGAGTGGGAAGCAGAAGACATTAAAATAATAGGTGAGTATGAAATGTCAGATGGTTGCCTGAGTGAAACAATATTTTTCTGCAACAGTGAACTTTGCATCTCTTAAGTATTGCCTTGTCTTTCTTTTTTTGTATTAAAGCGCTGGGATATTTAATCAAATATGAATTATCTCATTAGTGTGTGAACAAAATCCAATTCATTAAATGTGCAGAAGAGGCTCTGAACTGGCTTTCACATCCAATTAAATATTTGCTATTTTGTGCCATGTTTAATTCATATGAAGGGATTGTTCTTTTGTTACACGGAAAACTTTTCCAGAGGAAAAGCCGTTTACCATGTCGGGGGGTCTCAGTGGCATTAATTCTGCGTGTAATGTGTATGTGCTCCTGTAGATTCAGTAATGGATGGTTTCTGCATCTAATATTGTATTAGCAACTCCAGTTCAACTGTAATGGGTACTATTATTTTCACTGTGTTATATATCATTGTCTCATGAATGATTTATCTCTGAAGAGCATGATGCATCCTGCGAACTGGGAATTTCTAACCACTCCCTCGTCAGTCATCAGTCATTACTGTAAATAAACAGCAGGGGGAGCCATCACAACAATTTGTTTTGAAAGGGACTCGTTCTTTTTTCTTATCACGTGTAGGATGAATCTGTTTCATTAAAAAATCTCAGTAAACGTGCCCATTTGTTTATTATGATGAATACGATGGTGTAAGACATTGGAGAATCAACAGCAATTACAATGCTTTCCAAGGCCGTGGGGTGATGTATTCATGTAATATTTTTTGTAATAATGGTCAGACAGGAGATGAATGGCATGTACCTGAACATAACAATAGACGTTACGTGCAGGTGAAGCAATTCAAATCATTACATACATTATTTGGTTTAGTCCTTTGTTCAGTAAGTTCAGCATTCTGGAAGAAATCTGGATATGTAATAACAACACACATGTCACACTTTTGCCTGTGCTATTGCATTTTCTTCTAATTTATTTTGCCAGAGACTGAAATGTCTGCAGAATCACACCCTGAGAAAGATCCGATTATTGTAGCTGGTCATCAGCATCACGTCGAGGTGTTCCATGGAAAGCACTATTCCAGCGGATGTATATGTGCTCGGGCCGTCAGGCAGGTGTCATTACTGCAGTTCATTTGCAAGGTAAGTGACTATGGGAAGTGACAGTGGTGGAATTAGTAATGCGCTCCCGCTGTCATTTTTATCAACACAGCCTGCAGGGAGGACGTGATTAAATGGATATTCCTCCTTCTGCATTAATACCCTCTGCCCCACTTTCAATCCCATTCACTTACTGGAGCAAAGAGCAGGGAATTTTACTATTGATTGCAAGGGATTCTCATTCGTTGCCTGACATGGTGACGCTAGACCCTGTGCAAGTAAGAGAATATATGTAAGGCTTTGTTTTTTTTCCCTCTCTTTAACAATGAGTTCAGTTTCAAAGGATTGAAACAAAGGGTTTTGGTACAAATGATACAATTCCATCCTTTTTTTCCATTTTCTTTCATACTTTCTATTAAATCCTACAATGACTCTCACTAAACATTACTACTCGCACAGTTTGCACAGCAATTTATAGTGCTCATATTTATATTGTTCGACAGTACGAGGATGGAGATTTTCTCATGCGCAGTGGTGTCAGTAGCTTTCTCTCAAGCACAGAGGCAGCTCATAAGCCAGGGGGGGTTAAAATCCTCAGAAGCGGACTCAACATTATGCCGCAAGAAAATCAATGGCCATTGACCTTACTGTTGCCTTCCTGCTGATGTGCCTGACCACTAAAGAACACTGGTTGTCGAGCATTGTCCCAACCTTCAGTACAACCTGATCCAACTCTGTATGTATCCAAATGTGAGCACATTATTTTGTCACAGAAATGTCCTCTGTTCTGGTCACATTATATAACATGAAGAAAAGCACCAACAGAAGCCAGTCCCCAATGTGCCGTGAACCACATCAACTTTACAGGTTTGAATGGGGGGAAAAGGTATAAATGAATTAAATGGTAAAAAGCGCTCTTTAAATATGGATGTGGAGAGGAGGGAGATAGATGAGAGGTCAAACACTTGACTACTCACTTACCATTCAATTATTCATGGCGAAATGTTCAAATAGGCTACATTACCAGCTATATTTACCTGAACTTCCGTTTGAGAGTTTTTCCCTCCAAAACTGGTGATGGAGCATCAGCTGCGTGCAAAATGTAGGAGACACTTTGGGGATTTGAACTGCAGACCCTTGTATCATAGCTCTCTGCCATAAGCACTGCTGTATTCATCATTTATGAGGCTCTGATTTATGAGTCGGTGACTGTTCAGGTCACCGGTGTTTCTTCAGCACCATCAGTGGAGCTCAGGGTCTTCACAACATGAAGCTAAAGACCGCACAGCAAGGGTTTCACACCCTAACACAGCATCCTGTTAGCTTTTCTGTAGTTTAAAACACACTGAACAGCACAATATTAAAACCACTGACAGGTGAAGTCAATAACATTTATTATCTTATTACAGTGGCACCTGTCAAAGGGTGGGATGCATTAGGCAGCAAGTGAACAGTCAGTTCTTGTAGTTGATGTGTTGAAAGCAAAAAAAATTGGTAAGTGTAAAGATCTAAGTGACTTTGACAAAGGAAAAATTGTGATCCTGGGGTCAGAGTATTGTTAGAGTGGTGGGTCTTGTCTGGTGCATTTCCAGTATACTACAGTGGTTAGTAGATACAAAAAGTTGTCCCGGAAAGGACAACTAGTGAACCAGTGAAAGGGTCGTGGATGCCCAAGGCTCACTGATGAATGTGGGGAATGAAGGCAAGCCCAGCTGGTCTGATACCACTGAAGAGCTACTGAAGGTCAAATTACATTAAAAAAAATGCTATATATGAAAGAAAAGTGTCAGGGAATAGTGCAGCTTGTTGTGTATGGGACTACATAACCACAGACATAAGAATGTCCATCCTGACCTGTGATCACAGCCAAAAGCACCTACAGTGGTCATGTGAGTCTCAGAACTAGACCATGGAGAAATGGAAGAAGGGGCACTGGTCTAATGACTCGTGTTTTCTTTAATATTAAGCGGATGGCTGGATGAATGTGGAGAGGGCATCAGGAGATCTACTGTGCAGAGAATGCAAGCTGGCAGAGGCAGTGTGATGCTCAAGGAAATGTTCTGCTGGGAAACCTTGAGGCTTGGTATTTATATGGATGTTACTTAGACATGTACTACCTATCTAAATATTGTTGCAGACCAAGTACACCCCTTCATGGCAACAGTATTCCTCAGTGTCAGTGTCCTTTTTCAGCCACAAAAGGCATGTGACAAAGCCTCCCACATCTCAGTCCAGTCAATCATCGGTGGGCTGGGTTGGACAAACCAGCCTGATCTGTGGAGGCCTCACCTCGCGACTTACAGGACTTGAAGGATCTTCTACTAATGTCCTGATGCCAGGTATCACCGCACAACTATAGAGGTCTTGTGGAGTCCATGCCTCATAGAGGGGAACCTGCTTTTAATGTTATGGCTGATCGGGGTGTGTAAGTCCTTGTTAACAAAACGAATGCTTCATTTGTCAGGCTGAGTACTATTACCTTGCTTTCAATGTTGAGAAAAATAATGTTATTAATAATATGCAATCTACCATGTTAATATTTTATAGTGCATGTTTCATTAATTCATTGACCATTCATGACATGATACATCATTAACTGAGCATTTCAGGGGTAAAATTCTCCAGTTTGTCCAAGTTATGAGTACATTCTTAATGGATCTGCAATGTATGCATGATTTGGTGCCTACAGGCGTTGCTATTTCAGGCGTAACAACTGATGCTCTGATTCCCTATGGAGAGCAGCCTGCTTGTCCTTTGTGAGATTCAGCCTGAAAGAAACAATGTCCTACCTTATGACAAAAATCATCACACTGAAGCACAACTTAGATCAAATTAGTTTTACAAAGATTTTAATATATCTGATGATCTACACTCAAACAGTATACAAGAATTATTCAGGTGTATAGAAAGATGTACAGCTATCTATATACATGTATATGCAGTGGTCAAACTGTAAAATATGGTTAGGATTATGGAGAATGGGTATAATAAAAAAAAAATACTTGTACTGTGATTTGAAAGGTCAAGCCCAGTCTTCATAACGTATAGTGTCCCATACAAAAAGGTAATATATTGATATATTTCATTTGTCGTTTTGGCATATACTAGCAATATATCATAATGTATTTCACTTTCATGTGGAGTAGGTGCCACAGCGAGGCATGCAGGCTGTTGTGTAGTCACTCCAGGTGAGTGTGTCCTGCACTGCTACAGAGAAGAGCTGTAGTCAGATGTTCACTATGCATGCGGCATTGTCTGCTCGCCTGTTCGATAGCGCTGGCAGCGAAAGGTGACATCTGGTGACTAATGTGCTCCCATGTTCCTCCTCTTCTTTGGGCAGCAGATGCTCTGCACAGGCAGATAGCAGAGAGGGGGGATGGGGAGGGAGGGGAAGATGGACAGACATAAAGTGTTTTTTTTGTGTGTGTGAATGTGTGTATACATGTGAGCACCTCCAGTCAGTTGTTATCTGGTTTGGTTTATTATTCAAGTGAATTTGGTGGATATTGAAGGACACGCCTTACTTTCAAACACTGGAGTGATGGTTCAAATATAGAAGTGGTCTGAACTTATGATGTGATCATAATACCTGATTGAAAACCTTGGGTTCCAGAGCTTTAAAATGGGCTGTAACATTCCATATTCCATATTCCATCTGTCCTGTAAAATGTTGTGATGGGCTATCTACTGCTGGACATCTATACTAACAGGATTTGAACAAGGCATCTGAACTCACACAGTTATTTAGTGATTACAAACATGCAGCCTGTGGGATTACAAACGTCCAGGCATGCTATGCAAAGCCTGGTAGACAATATGGGTAAACAGATGCTACAGGGTCAGAATTATATCAATCTAAAATGTGTGTGAATAGATGAACCAAATGAGCTTTGGAATGCTGAGTAAAGTCAGAAAGGGTTTTGTGAAAGGTTCAAAACCGTTCAATCCTTAGCCCATAATAAGCTGCATTAACAGCTGGTTTCATTGTAAATTCATTGTTTTGTGACATCATAACATCCAATGCTATTACATATATCCATCTGTTCAGCCCACAGTAGATTTACCACCTACTGATGTTGAAGTTAAGAAGAGTGTTTCAGCCTAGAATAATTTTTCACTGAGATGGCGGGAAAGCCAATAAGATCAGAGATTATTTGCATATACCAGTCAGGCAGATAACAAAAATGGATATTCAATGGTTATTCAAAGGGATATAAAGTGCTGGTGAAATAAACCAGGCGTCATGATGTCTACAGTGCAAATCTAGGCGTTTTATTTAGCATCCAAAATGACAGTGTGGACTCGAGTCACATGACTTACTATAGTCAGCCTGGAGTCGTAAATCAAAAAGAGTCCAGACACAAAGTGGCGGAAATGTCAAGAGCTGCTTTTCATTTCAATGCATTAGTTTCCTGGGGTTACTGGTGGGAGGTTCCTAAACCAGTTCTTTGAGAATATAATAATCATTTTCGTTCATGTAAGAAATCTGTGTTTTTTATTTCAAATGGCAGGAGAGACAAACAAGAGCAAACTAGCAAATTCAAGAGTTTCCCAAACTTTATATTCATTCATTTATTCATTTTCTGTAACCACTTAATCCTTACTGGGGTCTGCGGGCACAAGGCAGGGACGCACCCTGGGCTGGGTGCCAGGCCACCATAGGGCACACACACACACACACACACACACACACACACACACACACACACACACACACACACCATTTGCTTACACACATGCGACCATTCACACAGACTCACACCTACAGTCAGTTTAGAATCCCCAAGTCACCTGAAATGCATGTCTTTGGACTGTGGGAGAAATCGGAGACCCTGGGGGAAACCCACGCCACCTCGAGGAGAACATGCCAACTCTGCACACACCAGGCCAGGACCAGGGTTCAAACCCCCAACCCTGGAGGTGTGAGGCAACAGTGCTCCCCACAGTGCCACTGTGGGGCCCAAAACTTTATATTTCCTTCAGAAACACTGTCTTATATTCAGTTCTGCAGTTCAAACAAGCAAAGTTAGCTGCCATTTTGCTCGTTTTTTTGTAAACTTTGCTCAGCAGTTATTTTTTTTAAATTAACAACTGTTCTTAGTTTACGTTCATCCGGTTTGTATCATTGCCATATTTTTTGAAAATGACATATTTCCTGTAATCACCTCTTTTTATTTCTTATTTCATTTACAGTTGCACTCATGTTACCCTTATTAATACCACGGTGTCTCTTATTGTTATACATGTACTATGGATCTAGTCAAAAGGTAAAGGGTGAGGGAGTAGGGCTGCACAATATGTTGTTTATCAATAGTTATTGCAGTATTGGTATCTGTAATATTAAATATTAAATATGACAGAAGGCTTAGTTTCCATGAATGAACAGTCCATATATGGACCATGTGAGTGTTGGTAGTGAATAACTTTGTTATGTTAATTTGCTACATAAAATATGCTCATTTCAATGGGCCATTTTGTTTGGCGCTTAGAGGAAGCTTAGGATCTGGGAATTAGAATTGACTGTACTGACTGTATAATGGTAAAATAGTGGTAAATCTGAAAAAATGAAAAGTTCTCTTTGGGTAATCTAAAAACTATCATAAAACAATGCCTCAGACTTCAGGTTGCATGTTCATGATCATTTTGTATAATGTGCTAAAAGCTTTCTGTGAAGCAGTTTTAGAAAGATTAAACACAATTGCACAGGACTTGTACATTAAAATGATTTTATACCTGCAGCCAAATTGAAAACAGCGATCTAGGAGGTTTTGGATGACAATTTCACTTCCAAGAAAGAGTACTGTATTTTCCTGACTACTGGACCCCAAACCTGTAGCATGGTCCAGTGACAGCAGCCTCGCCCCTTTTAATGTAGCACACTCTCCACTCTGCATGTCACCCCGACAGCTCGTGCTTAACCTCTCCTTGGCCCTTTTGCACAACTGCAAGTGGTCTCTTTTCCCCCTGTCTCACCCATGAGTGGGCCTTCAAACCCAACTGCATGTGACAGCAGAGCAGACAGGGCCTGTTCTGGCTCCTGCAATGGCCTTGTTGTTCCTCAGCCACCGAGAGAGTCCAGACAAGGCAGACTTGAGACAGTTACAGCAGCGGTTCACACAATGCCATGTTGTGTCAGACTGACTGTGCGATGTCGTGCTGTTGCTAGACAGCCTCTAGCGCAAAACAAATGCAGAGCGATGGGAGAGGACAGAAGCTGAAAAAAAAATGTATCCATGTTCCCATTACAAAGTAATACAGTCTCTGGGTCTGTCATTTTAAAAGGTAATTATGGTTCTATCATAGCTTTAGCGAGCCAAACAAGCGTGTGAATTCGGATGAATAAGTTGCTCCTTGTTTCTCACACCGTCATGACCGAGCTGCCTTTATATCGATGCGACTGGCTCTGCATTCTGCAGGAAGGGAGTTATCAAAGGGCTTTATAGTTAAGTTACGATGCCATGTTTCTTTCCCCCCAGAAAACACCCATCTTCTAGGAGACAGGAAAAATCTGCAGTGTGAAAATGAATTGGCAGGTTGCTTCCCCTGAGGTTCCCCTCTATCAGCCAATGCAGTGGGTGACAAAATGCAGCGCCTACACCCCCAGTACAAACCTGATTCCATCTGTAGCCCTATCAGCCAAAGAAATGACATATTTATCAGAGTAGCGTGGCCTCACAGGCGGCAGAGCCACAGCACCGGCTGACTGGGAGGTCTCTGAGAGTTAACTCAGGCTGTCCTCTCTCGCCTTCTCTTTCTCTCTGCACACCATTTATGCCCCCCCAAGGGCTCCGCATGAAAGGATCTCACATCAAATTGCTTTCTTATTTGTTGGGCTGAATACCTTTGATGGCATTTGTTCTGGCAGACTAGATGATATAGAATAATTCCCATGATGATATGCTACACTGCAGCTTGTTGATCTGCATTTCCATTTAGTGTTACAGCATCACGTGCATGTCTATTAAAGCTGCCTTTTTCATCCAGGCTACCTTAATCTTATCTCATCCGAACTCCCTCATAAGACAAATATGTAAGTAAAACTTTGCGTGATGGTGGCAGTGTTTGGAGAAGGCTGGTTGCAATCCCCAAGCACTGCTCAGATTAACCATGCCCTGGCTGTCATCAGTGCCAGGAGAGAAAAGCTGCACGCTATCAGTGGGCCTGCTCTAGCGTTCGGTTTCAAAGAAGAGCCTGAGGGGAACGCTTCTAATATTGTCTCCGATTCCATGTTTTTCACAAAACTACTGATGCGTGTGTGAGCCCGGAAAGAGAGAGAGAGAGAGAGAGAGAAAGAGAGAGAGAGAGAGAGAGAAATTGAAAACATCAAATGTATTTTTGAACCATGAGATTGTTAGACCACAACTGAACAATTCCACCTGAAACCAGATTGATGTGCAAGCTCTTATGACGTGATACATTTCTTATAAACTTAAGAATCTTAACCAAAATTGCCTCATATTAATATGTTGTTGTTTTTACCTCAAAATCCATTAACAAAGCCGACAAAATCCTACAAATTGCACAAATATTTGTTAATACTAAGTAATCAATAGACATTTTATGCTTCTTGTGTACCAGAAATTAAAACCTTTAAAAAGACTATAGCAGGAATACTGTGTGTTGGTGAACATGTTTACGCAAGCTTAGATTTGTGTATTTACAAATTACTGTCATGCACACACATGAACATGAACAGACAGTGTTTTGACTTATGTCTTACTTTAACAGGAACTGGGTTAAACTGTCATCCACTTGATGTCACTTTATTTTTATTTCAGAATACCAGTACACAAATGTAAGAATGTGAGAGTCGTCATTTAAATACATAGTTGTTGTTACTAAATAGATGCTTTCAGTTATTTTTTCATACTTTTTTATTTACAGCAAAAAATGTCCTTTACAGCAGGGCTATTGTGTTTATGTGTAGATGGTTTTAGTGCGTCATTTAGTGCCTTGTTCGTGTTCTACCACTGTTACACACACACGCACACACGCACACACACACACACTCACAGGCAGTGTTATGTAAGTGGGTAAGGCTGGGTGAGCAGCGCACAAGGGACAGGCGTGTAAACAGCTGTGGTGTCAGTGAGGAGCACAGTGCCAGGGCTGTGTACATGTGACTCCCTGAGCGTTACCAAAGAGAGACTATCTTATCACACATACACACACACACACACACACATAAACACACGGAGGCATTGCACAGTCACACACAGCTCAGCTTTCTCTGAAATGGCAGCCCTGTTCATCAGTGGTGCCTATCCACTCTGCTTCACAGCAAAGTCAAGACCCACATGAAGGACGGTGCTTCTTTTAAAGGAAAACCACAGAAATCTTGCTGACTTACACAAGAAATCAATGGGCAGATGCAAAACCTGTTTAGAGCCAATGATTGTATTATTATTATTTATTTGTTTGTTTGGGGTGTTTTAATTGTTATTAATATTTTACTAAGGACCCCTGTAGAAATGATTGCCAATGGCATCTGACTGTGTTGCATTAGGCTGAAACACACTGAAGTATTCCTTTAAGATAATGTTGGAATATTAGTGATAAAATATCCCCTTCATTGTATAGTCTGCTTCTCTGCGCATCGCTTGTTTTACAGAACAGTACATTCTGTTCTGTTTAAATTGTTGCAGTGACCCCCCATTAAATGAAATGAGATTTTAAATTATAAGCAGTCGAGAAAGTATTTCTTTGATGAAATTAAACGCCCTGACTAAATGAGAAAGGGTCACTTCAGTGATAGTTAAGGTAGTGTATTCAAATGAACCCTAACATTTTGTAAAGTAGCAGTCAAGGGAAACAAAAAGCTCCTGTAAGGCAATTTATACAACTCTAGTGAAGATTCTTGTGATTTTAACCAAGGCATAAGGGTATCTTTTTTCAACATAGTTTTATAATATAGTTTTGATGGATGTTGACCACTCATAAGGCTATATATAATATTCAGCTTCAGTGTTACATGCATATTGGTATATAGATGGAGATAGACAGACAGATAGATAGATAGATAGATAGATAGATAGATAGATAGACAGACATATAGACAGACAGACAGACAGCTAGATAGACAGACAGACATGCGGATAGATAGATAAGCAGACAGACAGACAGATACACACATATAAACATACGTGTGTACATACATATATAGATAGACATGCAGTGAGATTCCACAGGACATTCATCTGCTTAAGTTCTTGTGCCAATAGACTTTGCAATACTTGTCCATTAGTACTTACAGAGCAGTGTGTCTTTATTTAAACAGCCAAATTTTGTCCTCATAGTGGAATTCTGCTCAAGCTATTTAAGATATTTGCGGCAGCACACACAGTTTACTGATCAAAATCACTTCTCTGCCTTTGTCTTTATTGGTCTGATATTAAATGCATCTTTCCAGTAGCACTAAATCCACTTATTTATTTCGAGTGTATATTCCTGAACAAAAATCTGCTTTTGTGTTTTTCAGAAAGCAATCTCCTGAAGTGTTCCCACAGGAACACAAACAATGGCTATCACCGTATTAGTCATCATATTACGGCAAGCAAGCACGACTAGGAGGAAACGCCTCAGATCTCTATTAGCCGGGTAAAATCTTCTCCTGTGTGTAATTGCAATGTTCCGCTTCAAAGGCTCTGACAGGAGAGCTGGTGTAGGGGTGAGATATCCTTAAAATACCAATTAAAGTAGCTGAGGGAAATATGACCCCCACTTCCCTGGGTCACATCTCTATTGCAGAGACTGGGTGTATTGAAAATCTCAGCCTTACCTTTCAGCCATGGTTCAGAGCTTTTATATCAACACCACTACTTCCCTGATTAACTCTCGCTCGCTTAAGGGATTATAATGTCACAACATGCTTTTTTTTTTCTTCAGATTTCTCCTCCTACATCTGCATGGAAATGCAGGATTGTGTTCATTTGATGGGGTCAATATTATTAGGCTTCAAACTGTTCAAATGCCATTTTGTTCACTTAACTGTAGGGGCACTTTTGTTTGTAATGACCAGGCATTGAATAAAGATGTGTTATTGTAAACTTGCAACAAGAAAAAAAAAAGATATATGTTTCTCTATCAGTTTACTTCTCATGTTTGATACAATCCACTGAACCAACGATACAGTGCAGAGTTAAAATACACAGAAAACAATGATTTGCGGTCAGGTTCATGGGAGTAGTTATGCATAAATGAAACAGGTACAATGTAGGCTACTGTCCCTCACTTGATGGGCAGGTATGGTTCCAACATGCATATTAAACAAAATGGGAGCCTTTAATCAGGAAAGCTCAAGCACAGGCAGGAACAAGAAACGGTTAAACTCCCTTCTTGCCACATTTGTCACAGTAGCAGGCCTGATGTTCTCTGGGTTGGTGGCCTGATTTCCATTTGGAGATGAGTCGCTATTTGCCCGTGCTGCCTAGTAACTGTCAGATCTGGAGTGTGATTTATGTAAATCGGCTGGCAGGGGCTTGTGGGTCAGAAGCGATCTGTTGTGAGACCACTGCCGGGCAACTGCACAGCAGAAACAGCAGGATAGAGCTGCGCTATCAGAATCTCCACTAACAATGGCTGAGGACATTATTCTGCACCTTTTAAATGGGATACAACATACACATGTAACGCAATCACATCCAACCTGTTTCCTAATTTAAACTAATGTATGCTCGGACCTCTTTGATTACATTTGCAAGAGTAATACCTCTGCATGAAATTGCAACAAACAGCCACACATTACACAAGGATTAGCTGGTCATTAAATATCACTGCCAATAATTAATAGTATAATGGAACCTCAGGTCATGACATGCAGATAGCAAAGCTTCAGGAGCCAAGAATCTCTTGGAGTGACGCCTGTGCTGACGAAGAACTTGCTGTTTACTCGAGCCTCGAGTGCTTATTCAACACCTGGAACGAGAGCGAAAACTGTTTAACCATTCTGCTACCATTTGCAAAGTGAATGCTTTCTTTAAAAAAAAAGAACTACTGCACGGGCCTTTGACCTAAATTGATTGTTGACATTTTGTTAATCATCTTTCAAGACGAGATAAACGCATACAGATGACGGACCCACGATTGATTCACTATTGTGTGTAAACAGGCAGAGTATGTTTATTTTTCAAAGAACAAGCCATTCTTTCAAATGCGTGTCAAATCAGAGAAACCTACAATTCTACACTTACATACTGCAGTGAAGCTTCAAAGAAGTCGCAGTTTTTGCAGGGAGGGGGACATATTGGCTTTGCCTAAGACTGGAAATTCACTGTTTGCAGTTGGGTCTGAATCAGAGTCGCACATTATTGTGTACATCAGAGCTGTCGTAAGCTTCAAGCCATTCTTATCTCCTCTCTGCAGCATGGCTTACAGTACCTTCATTTGGATCACCGGCTAAACAAAACTGGGTGAAGCAACAGCAGGAAAAATTCTGTTTCGTTTTTTCCCCCCTCTGTGTTGAGAAATGCTACCATTTGACAAAGTGAATAATTTATAATAGTTACTCCTTAAAAGTGGCGTGAGAGTCGGTAGGGAATGGATACATCTTAGTCAGAGTGTCCTGATGCAGTTCCTTAACAGATTAATGATACCAAGATTATGTGTTCAGCAGAGAGACCTCTGCCATAACAATTCGAGGAACTTGTGTAGACATCTTCTTAAACAGAGGCAAAGTATCATGACATAATTAGGGCAGCACGATCCTTCGTGGCTACACAGGGCCATGGAGTTCAGCTTGGTTTGCAGAGCACAACTTGAAACGGCTCGGCAAGGGTGCACGCTCTGATACTGGTGCAGATGGTCTCAGGGCCATGTGTGCCAATGGGAAATTTAATTGCGCTGCATTTAAAAGTATCTGTTTTAATAGTGGGGTTTCTGGAGTTTCCCGCTGGCACGATTTAATTAGTCTGAATACATTAGACTCCTGTTGGAGCTCTACCTGCCAGGATTGATCACTGGACTGGGACTACACACAAGCCATTTGCATTCACACTTGTGGTTCCCACACAGTAAAATGGCCAAACACACACATACACACTCTCTCTGTCACTCTCTCTCTCTTTCACACACACACACACACACACACACACACACACACACACACACACACACTACACAACTTTCCTTTAATGCCATGTTCACTTATGGCTGTTACTCTGTGTATTTTGCTGAAAAGGGTGTTGTTCTTAAGCAGGCATTGGGGAATCTCTGAGGATTGAAGGGAAAGTAAATGTGGAAAAAAATGCAGTTGACTTTTCAAAGGCAACCTGCTGCCCCCTGCCAGAAAACCAAAACTGAAGAGGAGGTTTATCTTTCAGTGCTGACAACAATGGGCCTAAGCGTTCTGCCAAAGCAGCACTGGAGCAGCTGAAGAACAAAAAGACAAACACTGCTGAACAGATCTGTCCTGTCTTGACCTCAGGTTGTTAGTGCAAGTTTTAGAAAGGCAGTGGGGACTTTGTATGTTTCTTGAATAAAGCAGCTAAACTGAATCAGCAACTCAATATCAAAAGAAAGTGGAAGAAATTTAAAAAGGTAGGACATTTATTTCCTAGTTGCATTCGACCTAGGCTGGACATTTCCTAACACTGCAAAAGCAGGAACTTCCATCATGTTGTTGCTGTTATTGCAAAATCATTGTAACCTGACGGGGTTTTTTTTTTAAATTATTTTTAATTATTTAAATCCCCTTGTCTTCTACAATTCACACGTAGAGTTATGACTATTTGTTTGAATGATGATTATGATGACAGCTATGTGTCTTCCCACCCCAATCCTAATGGCCCTCCTTCACACAAACTTTAGTGTTTTCTCTGCTTAGCACGTCTGATTTTTCAGCATATCTGAACTGAGAAGGATGGGTTTTCTGCAGTTGGTATGGCAAAAAGCCACATGAAATATGGCTTTTTCCGATCCAATTGAAGGCACATTTGAAAGTGGATTTACATTTAATTCAGATCGGATTTATGGACATGCGACTCAGTTTGACCGGTCAGATCAGCTTTTGAGTGGTTTGTTGTTATTTGGGAGCAGCAGTTCTTGGCATCAGGGTGTGCAATTAAGAAAGCCAGAGCTGCATGTCACATGTTATAATATTTTCTAGAATTTAAGAAGTGCAAATATTGTATTATCATTCGGGTAGTTATAGTCGGTAAAGTATGGTACACTTCAAAGTCTAAGCTTAACAACTGTAATCAGTGTGCTATGTTCCACTCCTACCCCAATCAAGGTACTCGACCATGCATCATTACTATGACAGTATCATGATTTTCCACCGTGTTTATAAACAAACAAGACGCTACACAAACTACATCAGCATGTACATCATCAACATTCATTATGAGTCAAGCAAAACTAGCACAGGTCTTGATTACGCTATCATGGTATCTAATTCAGATGTTGTGACCTTTCATTCACCTCGCAAATACCATTGGGATTAATGGCATTCCTTCTCAAGAGCATTACAAGATCTAACTCTTTGTCTTTATTTACCATAAAAAGCAACACCATCAACAAGAATATGCTGTAAAGACATGTGATTTGGCTCTCAGCTTTCACGTAAAAAGAGCTCCAAAGGCCCACTCATTTGCAAACAACACATCACTGTCAGTCTCATAAATTTGCAATGTTGATCGTAATTACTGCAATGTCATTCACTACTATTTCCACAATAAAGCTCGTTCCCCCCAGTAAATCCAACCAATTTCAAACCAGATTTGTTTCATTAAAATGTAAGGCAGTTGCTCCAAAGCGCAATACTCTGCTGGTTAAGTAGAGTTGTTTTGTTTATTTGCTTAATGTCATCTCATTGACAACACAGCCATGATGTGATTTGTGTTCTAATGCCTGAGCCAGCTTCTCTAGAACAGCCATCCATACTTGTGCAGTTGTATCAGGGCAAAAAAGGATTCAGTTTCATACAAGGATGATGTATTCCTCTGAACACGAGCACATGCT
The DNA here is from genome assembly GCA_037974365.1 of Hydrocynus forskahlii. Lineage (NCBI taxonomy): Eukaryota > Metazoa > Chordata > Actinopteri > Characiformes > Alestidae > Hydrocynus > Hydrocynus forskahlii. The sequence continues at coordinate 17,187,189 of JBBPCX010000154.1, read as the reverse complement.
GTTCATCATCATCATCTGATCCAGATGTGGAGTGAAGACTCGTGTCCATAACCCTCTTTGATTTCAGAACTGTTACCTGGACATACAGTTCAGTGTAATAGAAGCATTATAGCGCTGCCCTGACAAAACAACTGTGGCCAAGCACTACCTCATCACCTCCCAGTCTCTTATCACTGTGTGTGGAAAGTACCTGAGTAGCTCTTCTGGATCCGCACCACAGCAGTATCAGTCAGTGAAAAGAGCTGACGGTGGCCTAATTTGGGTTATGAAGTAGAGGGTGAAAAAAAAAAGCACTGAAAATGAAAGCCTTGCATCATAAGCCTGCAGGCTCAGTTTGGCAGGAACTTCACAGCTGTCAGGACTGCAGAGGCTGAAGTGGCATGTTTTTTCCTCCCTGCCTCTATCATGAATTCCTCTGTTTCTGCACCAGAGGTAACCTCTAGCCCCTCCCAGGCATCTTTATGAGCAAAAATGCTTACTGGGACTGGAGTCAAAACATGATTGACCTCTAAAGTGGGGTTTCAAGTTGATTGTGCTGCAAAGAGGTGCTTGGTGTGTCTATCAAATGCAAACACATACGAGATGTAGCATGACAGATGGGTTACAATGCTTTACATTAGATCTCAGTCTCTAAAATAAAATGCAATAAGCACAATTTGTTGAATTGTTCATAATACTGTCAGATTTTCTTCATGGATGATTGTAATACATATTCATTCAAATACACATCTAACCCCTTTTATTACGTAATGAACTCTATCACTTCTACATTAAATACAAATAATTATTATTGCAACCATTGCAACCACTGGAAGGGTAAAATTGCTCTAATTCATTACAGTGCATGGTGTTGAACATAGCCTATTTGATTCATGTGGAAATGATTTACACATTTGAATCAAGCAAATCTAGTGCATCACTTTCTACAGACCTAAAGCAATATTACAACATTCAGTGCTTGAACACACAATGCTGTGTTAGATTAAGCTGCTAGAGCTGCTGGGCTTTGCGTGCTCTGTACTGTGGCTGAGCAATGCTGAGGGGTCATGATGAATTGAGATCTTATTCCGATCTGGAATGAAAACAACCTGTATAAAGAATGACGGGACAGTGCTGGGTTTTATGAACAGACATCAATCTTGGAGTGGTAATGGAAAGCAGAGGGGAAGAGTGTGACAGGCACATCATCTTCATCACCCAGAAGCCTGAGAGTGAGTCTGGGGTGCGTGCGTTAGTGAGCCAGCTTGACTTTGAACAGCAGGAGCCTTTCAAAGCCTAATAATAAAAGCAGATGTTCGCCTGTGATCAAGCCAAAAAGGAGTGATGTAACACTTTGCGTTGTGAAGGTGCTCCTTGTAATGCTTCCCATTGGCTCTTAGCAGGCAGTGGGTTGGTGTCGGGGGAGTTGGTCCCAAACTCCATGGTTGAACAGACAGCAGGGAGGAGCCCTCACAACTCAACTCTAATACCAATGCATCACACACAGTTGCTGTGGAAACTTGTTAGATCTGCAGAGGGAGGACGGTTCTCAGAGCGCTTTATAGGGGCAAAATATACACACAAAACTGCCCTGGGTCCTGCAGGTGCTCGCCATTATGTCTAATGCTCAGTATCAATATTGATGTTCAAATACAGTTGTGGAATTGTGCTACGAACCCTGTGGCCTTCTCAAATGTGTATTCAACACTGAAAGCAAAATTAGTCCTAATGAATCGCGCTCCACATGAAATACTTTTAGCTGCTGCTCAAATGTGAAGCTTTTGAAATATATTCCATGTCTGCATATATTTATTGTTAAGTTCCAACAATAGAGGGCAATGGTTGATTAATGTCACACTGCTCCATCTTAATTCAGGTCACCATGTTGCGGTTTGCAGGAATTCACAATGTGATGATTAAGTCTTATTAATTTCAATGTCATACTGAGCTGATGTATTTTTACGGATGAACAATGAGGACCCTACCAGACCTCGGTACTACATGGCCTTTAGCAACACATGAATAAAAGAAAAAATAAATTTCATAAACTGAAGCATGGGGGGGGTGAACAGGAAGAGTTTGAATTTAATTGTAGGGAAGTGCTTCTCTGTCTAATCAAGAAGGAATATTAAACCTTGGACTTTCTATAACTCAGCATTCTCATCATCTTTGTTGTCTTTTGCACAGGGGGGACGGGGGGTTAAAAACAATAATTAATTAAAATGAACCCTGAGCATCAGTCGTTACTCAACATTTATTTCATTACATGATAAACAAGATGCCTTATTCAAGCCATTTGAAAATGTCTGGTTTGTCCCATTTGTTTTATACTGGATAATCCACAGGACAGGATATGGGTAGCCTAGTGAGATATATTTCCAGACGACTGCCGGAGCACTGAGGGCTGTTTTGTTGTTAGGGAAACCAGACTGGAGAATTTTAGAAAGCAGCAGTTGCCTCTTAGCCTGGTGTCCTTTCCTGTACTGCAGTAGAGTGGGTAATGGATCAGACCTGGGCCCAGGAGACCTGCGTCTGAATCAAACTGTTCAATACGTGCCAGCACAGGCTTCTCTCTCTCCAAGAAGCAAACAAGGGACAGAGTTAGAGGCAGACATCTGATTTAAAGCACTAACCTAGAATATACAGCCATTTTCATGAAGAATTTGTAGCCATCATTCCAGGCTGTTCCAAGTGGATTTCCTATGAATTGGGTCATGAGAAAAGCTTCTACAGTGAACTCTGCATAAACCCCAACCTACCGACAAACTGGCAATGATAAAGTCTTATTTATGTTCCCTGATACACATTACACATAGTCACCATATGGGTGTGGTGTTAGCCACATTGATTCAGTCTGTTGTTGTAGTAAGGGTTGCCGTGCTAACACGGTTTTGTCTCCTTGCAGCAGAGCTCTCTTATTCTTCACTGTCCTGTTAAGGCTGCCTGCCAATTAGTCTCAGCCTCCTTTTCTTTCCAGGATGCAAAAATAAAGGAGTTACAAATAATGAAGTGCAAATGTACACAGCAGTATGCCTGCCCTCTTTAGGGCTAATTTAAGTCCCTGCTGAATTTGATTAGCGCACTGTGGATTTATAGCACCTGGGATTTCTGAGCTTCAGGTAATTAATATGGAAAGACACTGAAAGTGAACGCTTTATGCTGTTAAAGGTGCTCTCTAAAGGTGCTCAGTTCAGAGCTGAAACATTGTGTTCACACCTGGTCAGACTAATGGTATGTACATTAAATTGTAATGTATTAGGGAGCCACTGACACATTTTAAATTGTAGGAATACTTGTCTTGACACTCCAACTCACCTGGAAGGATGTTTTTAACTTGAATTCTGTAGGGCGAAAAACGTACTTGCATGAGAAATTATTACAGCTTGAATGACAGCATTTGTAAACAAACATAAGCACATAAATGGATCATATTCTGGATTGTTCTTTCATCTTAATTTTATTCTGCTGAGCAAGGCTGGATCTACCAAATTTAGTTAGCCGTCTGGAGCCTTGGGTGCCAAAGGGTCATAAGCAAATACCAGAAATAAACACGTAGTCAGAAAAATTCTTGTGTTTTACTGAAAAGCACCCATGGTAACTTTCTATCATACAGGTCTCCCAGGTATGCCCATCACAGGTGTACCCTTTAAAATGTGATAAAACATTTTTTAGGCGGCATCTTTGGAGTAAATGATATTACCTGTGGCCCTGTCATTGTATCAGATTCCTGACAAAAAACTATCCTTGTCATTCCTGAACATGCAGTTCGGTTTAGTCAAACTGAATAGTTCCAAGCCCACCCTTGTTTTCTTAGCGCTCCAATCACTGCTTGGCATCTACCGGTATCCTGCATTACCTCTGTCAAGCTTTAACAGCGTGCTGTTCAAACACTGACAGAACAGAGTGTGTTGATATCTACTTTCTATTTCTTAAGATAAAATAAATGAAAAAATATCAGTGCGTGTTAAAATATGTTACTTCTTTGTTGTTCTCAGTGATTTACATGACAAGGGTGATCTCGCCTTCATTCTGATGTTATGAGTTGCATGAACACGCAAAACCAGAACATGCTGTGTCTTTTTTGCCACACAGTATCAGGCCTACTACATTTAGCACGACTCTGTCTGTTGTGATGTTAGCTGTGCAATCAAAATTGTGAAGCTGTGTTCGTCAGTTGAATTACATTCATTGTAATACACAAATGAAAAAGGGCTGATGAACAAAAATATGCATGCCAGCCTGACGTGACGTTTCAGTAATAAGATTTGGTTTACTCTACTCCCTTATTGTACTTTGATACATCATTTATTATGATTGATTGCAGTGGATGTTTATAACATGTTCGTGCATGTTTCTGGTGAAGGTGTCTCCAGTGCAAGTAGTGGGTTTGGAGCATCAGTGTCCACTTATGACATTGGTGTGACATCGGTTTTAAACTGGCTGGGCATGAGATAAATGAATTAAAATGGGCTAATTTTTGCATGTTAATTTCCATATATGGACCATGTTGGAGGGTAAATGATTAAAACTTTAACAACAAAGTTTTGCGAATTGACCATTTTTTACATATGTCAAACTCCTTTATTTCTAAATGGAGGAAATTCAGTTTTCCATTATTGGGCTCTTCAATATGGGTGTGACATCCTTGAACTGTATATTCACAACTGTAGAGTATACCACAGCTTCATTTGGATCAAATCCCACAAAATTGGTCTATTTATTGGCCTTGTAACAGCTCCAGTTTCTGTCTAAGGATGTGTTGTAGTAATAGAGTTTAAAATGCAGCTAGTGTAGAAAATGATTTCCCATTACTCTTGAATGACATCATATTGCCAAGTCTTGAAATAAGTGTGCATGCAATGTACCCTTTTTTCTTACAACTGCCTTGCATAATTCTCTGTCTGCTGAAATGAGCGACCTTTCATGCACCCCAAGGTTAGAAACTCAAAGCTCAGTGTTATGTTAACTTTTTGAAAGCGTTTATGATCAAAGTACAGTCTTTTTGTGTAACTAACATGGATTCAAGTCACTTAGTTCGAATATTTTGTGCTGTTACTCACGCTCACAAACTCAGTCCTGTTCATGTATGATCGCTTGCTACTGTGGCTGGTGAGGGACGATGTGCATAGCGCATGATTACAGGTCTTGTCATTTGTGAGAAATAAATGCATTCGAACCAGGAGGCCAATTCAAAAGTAAGCAGAACATTTTATATCACCATTAGTGCTAGCTTTTGAGAGTCCTATGTAAATGTGAACATACTAATTAAATTTCATATCTATGAATTAGTGCAGTGTTAACATGGGGGCTAAAATATTCTTTTGTTGATGCGTATTCAGTAGTGTGATGCTCTTAGCATTAGTTAGTTCATTGGCCGTGTGTTCTCTGGAGAGTGTGTTCTGCCCATGCCCTCAGGACGTCCTTGTCTGCAGTGTCGAGTCTCCGCAGCTCTAATCCTGGTGATACATGTGCAACCCGTGACCCGCCTCCGCTTTTGGCCGTCTGCTCGCCGTTATTATTCGGAACCTTTAATTGCTCTTGACATTCATTTACCAACTAAGGGTACCTTGTTCTCTCGTAGAGTAGTCCTGTCTGAGAGGCTGGATATGGCTGGATGCAGGCAGAGAATGGGACGCAAGCTTTATAGTTTCATTTATCACTGTAGGTGGTGCATTACAAGGGACACAGGACACTCTTATCAGACACACGTCATGGGGCGTGGTGAGTGGCTGTGGCAGCACTGTCATAAATCTTGTCCTCGCCCACACCACTGACTCATCTGTAAGTAGGCACGGATTATTCTAGGACTCGGTGGAATTGAGGAGTCACTCAAATTCCATTTAAACTTTTAATGGCATGGAAGGTTAAAAATAGAAAAAAAAAAAAACCTATTTTCTGGGTAATGCTTCTATTTTGACCTTGAAACAAGTCAAGATCATTCCTTTGGTGCTCAGGTAGTTGGCTGGGAATAAAAGTTGATTTTACTTTACTTAACAAGATTGTTATTCGCTTCGTAACTGTTTCTTACAACTAAACTCCCTCATCCATAAAGCAAACCATTAACAAGCTGCTATTCCTGCTTAAACAACAAATTACCTGTTACTGCTAGGACTCACTTTTGTATATGCACTTTTTGCTCATTTACAGAACCTTAGAAAGCAACTTAGAAGTCAGTTATGAAAGGGCTCATATCTTAAAAAATCATTCATTATCTAGCCTTTGTAAAATCAAGTTTAATGAACAATGTAAGTATTTTAAAGTTTGAAAAGGTACTATTCACGATCTTACAGTTCTTGCAGTCAATATATGTAAATTATATACATGCAAAATCTGCATTTTGAATTGGGATGCCACAAAAACACCAAATGTATAAGCATCTGTCTATTCAGCCTACAAAAGTCCGTTCACTTTGAAGTTCTAAAGAGTGCTTCAGTCTGGATTGCTTATTAAATGAGGCACAATATAGAGCAGCCAAAAAAATCAGAAAAAAAAGTTAATATATACCAATCTTAAAGGCACAGTAGTAAAAACAGCCTGTCACTTCTAAGAAACAGGTTGACAGGTCAGACAGGTTGAAAGATGGTTGTGTAGAGATGAATAATTACTGTTTTTTGGTTTATAAATGTCATAAATGAACCTCAGAGAAAGAAAGAAAATACAAGATAAAATGTAGTATATGGACTTTTTTCCTGCTTTCCACAACCAATAAACGAAAGTGTTTTGTGCTGACTTATACCAGCTTTGTGTCTAGTGAGTGTGTACTGAAGAATGGTGGGAACACACAGCCTATACTTTCCCACATCTGTAAATACTACTCACTCCCAATTTCTTTATCTTTCAATGTACAGCATGTCCTTCTTGGTTCATTACTGATTTTTTCATGCCTTTTAGGTTCTTGGCAGGTATCATAGCTTGCAGATGTGTGTTGTGTGGAATCGCAGGATCCTTCAGAAAATGTAAAGTGAACATTTGTAAAGTACTTCTGAATTTTACAGTTTATTGTCCTTTAACCAAAACCATTTTATGTCACTAACGTTGCTTATTCTTTCAGAATCAAGCAAGCAATACTTATAGATTATAAACTTATGTGACAAATAGCACACTATAGAATATATACACATACAGCATCCACAAAAAAAACCTGGACATCTTAGGCAACAAGTGAGCAGTAGCAGATGTGTTGGAAGCAAGAATATTGGACAAGCATAAGGATCAAATTGTAGAGGGATTACACGATATAAGCAAGTGGTTTAATGTAATGGCTGATTGGAGAAATATATATATGTGTGTGTATGTGTGTGTGTGTGTGTGTGTGTGTAACAATTATCTACCAACGTTTGTATGATTCAGATATCACTGTGCATGCCTACTTAATGACCAATGGAAGTCAAATATCATGTGAAGTGAAGGCTTTATTTTCATGTCGACATTTTTCAGATTTTTATAATAAAGCCAGATATTTTGTATAAAGAGTAATGACATCTCTATCCAAGCTCTGAAACAGTGACTTAGGAAAACTCTCACATGTAAACATCACTGCTCTTAAAAATGGGGTAGCCTCTTTATCAGATAAAAACAAAAATGTCAATGTTTATGTCAAGGAATTACTGTTCTGATGGGAGATCTTGTATAACATACAAACTACAGTACAAGGCAGGACATAAAGGATGGCGCCAGTTGCTTCTCAAAGTGCTTCTTGTTGAGGATGAAATACTACTTACTGCCTTGTGGATATTAAAAATGAAATACAGAGCCATTTGCTGTACACGGTCAGCCAATACTGTTCTGTTTTTGATTAAAAAAGAGGAGCTCAGAGGATTCCCTGATACTATAAAAAAGCAGCATGTCACAAGTCTGATTTCAAGAGCAGTCGTGTGGACAGTGGAAGTGAGCTTTAGCCATGCTGTGCTTATCTTTCATCCACTGTGTAAGACTGATTCTCTGGACGTCATCAGAATCTGGAGAGACTGCTTTTAAGACGGCTCAAACTGAGGCTTTGATGGAGACAGCAGTCTGTCTCTAGCAGCCTCCAGTTGAAGAACATGATCTTCCTTCTGTCTGTCTCCCTCACTCTCTTCGCTCGCTGTCAGGAGAACATGAATACTAATCTGCAGTGCATTATATACTTAGAGGCAATGTATCCAATCTGTTGTAGCATTATAATGATTTCAAGATTTCAAAAAGATGACTCTTTATGGTTACATATAAACTAAAAATAAAGATCCCAAAAGGGTTTCGGTTTACACATGTAATTGCTTTGGGATTGTTTTGCAAAACATCATTTGCAAAACTGTCTCTTTGAAGAATCATCCACTGAAAGTAGCGGTGGGCAATATGGTTAAAAAGATAACCTCATGAAACTTTAAAAAAATCTCACGATACAAGATGCCTCCACATGTATAACTGTGCAAAAATGTACAAAAGTACCAGAGGAGACACATTTAAAAACTGTCAAAAACAATGGAGGCAATGACAGTTATTTTAAATTTGACACACAGCCCAGCAATGAATACATTTAAACAAGACCTATTGTGCAGTTTGTTGAAGTGAAAATATCCATTATGTACTCAGAAAACATCCTGTCTCATTTTGTGATATATTTCTACCAATAAATAACATCATATTCTCTACCTCTAATTAAAAGGTTCTTTAGAGAACTAAAAGTAGCTTATTATTGGAAGCTTTATTTTTAATAGAGCAGTGCCTTTGTTGTGTGGTATCTAGCAAAATGTAATTTTCAACAGTTGAGGTGAAACTAAACGCAACAGAACTGTTTGACCTATAACAACCATTGTGAAACTTTATGCAAGCCGGAGCAGTGCTGTATGGTTTATTCCTGCAGAAAGAGCAAAGACATACACGGTATTTGTATATGTACTAACGGGAGCACCAAGACTGCTCCCAGTCAATAAACATTTATGACAAAGTGCAGTCTCCTCTCAGAAAATGCTACTTTACAGTGCCCATATGGACCAGCCTCCAGCCTTTCTCAGCTGCAAGGTGCCACACACATTCATCCATCCAATGGGGAGTTATTCTGGGCTGCAGGAGCTACTCTGTCCCCCACTCTCTTTTGCAGAGGTTCAATGGCAGAAAATCCATGGCCTTTCTAAGAGGAGGAATTCCATTAGATAATAGATATGGAATCCATCTCGATTCTCCACCTTATCTTCTCTCAGGGTGAGAAATCAATACAGAAGCTTCAGCTGAACCGCCAACAATAACAATAAATTGATGGTCGAGTGAGAGAGAGGGAGTCTGGGGAATCGCCATAATGGACAAACTACTACACTCCTCATTGGTAATGGCCATAAATTAGGGTGTGTTAATTGTGCATGCAGTCCTCCAAATGGGAGAAGGAAAGCGAAAGGACGGCTAAAGGGATATAATAGAGAAAACTTGTGGATTCGTGTTTCTAAATTATCATGCTCCAAATTGTTTTGATGAGGAACTAAGTGCTCTTCTGCACAGGAGCAGATATTTCCTCTTTGGCTTTCTGGCTGAAAAAGCATGTGTGTGTGTGTGTGTGTGTGTGTGTGTGTGTGTGTGTGTGTGCAGTGGGCTGGGTTTGCTGAGTGTTGTGGTTTCCTGTTGGAACAGTGGAGCTGCCAGGTGTGGTGTTTGCTGTGGCTGTTACCAGGCAACACATTCCTAACAGCCCCGAAAGCCGTGAGCGGACGGGCCGAGGAGATGCCCTCCTTCAAGTTTCCACCTTCCAGTGTCCCATATCAGTCCAGCTTAAGCTCTGATCATTCCAGTCTCAGGCCCTGAGACACAACGGATTTAATACCATACAAGGCATTTTGAGTTTGTCTTGACTACAACCACTGCTATCTTTTGTACGACCCCATTATCATTCCAATCCATTCCAGACATGGATATCACTGATTTTTTGACTGAATAATAAATATTTTCCAAGAGTGCTCACACTGGGCTGAGATACTCTAGATCTAGCTGCCATATTGTGCCGCTAGAGCAGACGAATTCTTACAAAACCATTGGCTACCCACAATGAATTTTGTGGTGGGGGTGTCACTTCAGTATTGATCGAAACCAGATTCGAATGCAAGCTGTGGATGAGAAATGAAATAATGTGGTGTACCACACACGCTCCTCATATCAGGCAGTGTCACAGCGAGTCAGTGTATTTAAGCTAAACGCTACTTGTTAAGCTGGCCCAGGAGCTTCTACTGACTTTCTCACCCAGCCTTTGTGCATGCGAAAATGTTAGACAGAGTAGAAATTGCATGTGCCAGATTAACAAATTTGGAGGTTTGTGAAAAATGAAAGTGAGAAAATAAGAACATACTGTATGTGGTAAGTGACACTCTTATGAGTCATAAAAAGGAAGTGAAAACAGAACGAAAAAAAAAAGACTTCATACTACAGAATAATTTCCTCAAAATTTCCACTCCTTTCTGAGGTGTGAAGAGAACGTGCTACCAAAGTGTGTGGTGTGTTTAAATCCTTAGTTCGTGACACAAAAGGGTTAGTTTCAGACGCTGAAATCTGTTGGTAGTTTTAGTATTGTTCCACCAGCATATTTACTTACTTATTTCTTATTTATTGGAAACGGATATATATTAAGCACCATATTGCTGTGCATGTTGTACTTTCCATAGATTGTCAGTAAAAGGGAAAAAGACTTAAAAATTAAGTTCATCTTTTGGATCCTGGTGGTTGTGAGTTACTACCACAGTAAATAAAAGCAAAGCAAGTAATAGAGCTGTTTGTCTGTTGTCATGCAACGTCCCTGTTTCATGTTTTCATATATTTTTCTTTTCAGGCCACCTGGGCTTACTAAAGGCTCCACTAAAGGCTGGACATGTCACAAAGAAATTGATTTTTCAAGACACTTTCCAGGAGCAAAACCTCATACTGTTAGCTGCTTACTCACATTAGCTATAGGCCCAGCAGTCACCATACAGAATGTAAGCGTTGTTGGGTGAGAAACATCTAATGATCTGCAAACATAAACAAATAAACATCTGTGATTCATATCTCTCTGTGTGCTGAGTGCTTGTAGCTTGCTCCACCCAACGCACTGCCATGACTGGAAGCGTTTTAATTAATTACGTCACTGGAGTCTTGTGGAGCGTTGTATTGATTTCTGGGGCAGGGCTGGCTTCCTTGTGTCAAAAAACAGCAAGAGGCTGCTGCTTTCATTCAGTCCTGACATGACATTGCTGACATTACAGCTGTTATTCTTTAGTGTGACAGTCCGGTGTGCACACAGAATGTATTTCAGAATTCATTATGATATCAACCACGGCACAACTGACCAATTATCTTTTGATATGCTGTGGTCCCCCTGAGTTGAGCGCCTCAGGGCAGGGCTGGAATTTGCCTCATTTATTGCATGTGATGTAAGAAGCAACAACCAAAGTTGGCATTTGTTGCGAATGCAAGCACATGCCAGAGTTACCACATGTGGCAGAGGCAGCTTGCAGAGATTTATTCTTGTGATTAGGAACAGATTTTTCCCATTTATTTATTTATTTATTTATTTTGCACTTTGCATTTTGAACTTTGAAAGAAAATGTTGCTGGGACTGACAGTGATTGCGTGGCTGCTAGCTAACTAGCTGTATTCTCCAACAAACAAAATGTCACAAGACACATAAACCCTACTAGGACCCAGCTAGCTATGTGTTGTTTTAACCTGTCCTGTCAACTAGTGACAAATGTGTCTGTGAGTGTGTGTATGTGTGTGTGAGTCAGTACGCCAATACCAACATTTGTCATTTTCAGGAATGGCAGCAATGAACGTGTCTAAATCATCAGAATATGCAGTGCTCCCATAGGTCTTGTAGAAATATCTGATGGCTCATAGAGTTTGATAGGCCTTCTGATCACCTCACCTTGCATGGATTTCACTTCCTTTCATTAATCAGTTCTGGGATGATTCTATAAAAAATCTAAAGTGACCAACAATACAAGGAAACACTCAAGTTTCAGGACAGAGTAAGAACCAGAGTAGTGTTCTAAGTGCTAAACTCTTTATATAGGAGTAGTTCAAGAAGATAGATAGTGCATTAGATGCTCTCTGAACAGACGAGTCTTCAGGAGGATTTTGATTTTCTACTTACCCAAGAGGTAGGAGATCAGCCTACCCATGTTTGGTGTACAAATTTTGTTTCTTTATTTTGGCATCCAAATTGTGTTTCTTTGGTGGTAACTGGAGCTAAGAGGCTAATTGAATAATATTATACAGATGGTGTATTAATTGCTTGTTTAACTCTTGAACCTGTATTATTCTTATGATGCTTTTGTGAGTATGTTATGTGATTGTGTACTGCACACTAAAAGCATTTGACAGAAAACATATGACCTGTGGGCAGCTGATAGTCTAGTGGTTAGGGTATTCACCCTGCGATCAGGAAGTCATGGGTTCGATTCCCAAGACTGCTAATCACCTCTGAGGTTCCCTTGAGTGAGGAACCGTCCCCACACACTGCTCTCTGTGCGCTGTGTTCCTGGCTGCCTGCTGCTTCACTTGGTGAACGTGTTAAATACAGTGGAAGAATTTCACACTGTGGTGTGTTCGCGTATGACAGAAATGCTCTCTTTCACTTTCATGATGAATGTGGACTCATGTGAGTGTGATTCACATTAACTTCAGGTACTATCTGTGCATTAAGTTGAGTGACAGACATGCCTTGTAGGCTGCCTGTCCTGTTCATTTGGAGATGTCCATCACTCCTTAGCTTGTGGCAAAGCAGAGGTTGGGTGATGCCCCCTCTACTACACTCTGCTTATTTTACTGGTGTTCAGCCAGCAGATGTCAGTCTTCTCTGTAGTATCAGGGCAAGATCCCAAATGCCATCTCCCTAGAGGGAGATGGAAAGGCCCAAGGGTAAAGCAAGAGGTCAGGAGATAAAACTCTCCAGATGAAGTGGGATCAACAGTAGATGTGAGCACTTACAGTTCATTACAGTGGTACTAAATACATGTTACAATTGAGGCACCCCATTTCATCTAAATAATATTGCTTCATCGCCATGCAACTGAAAATAGAGGGATCATAAATTACTAGCAGCAAGCACATTAGGATGAGGTCCCTGCAATGAACAACTGATAGCAGTCGCTTTTTCCGTTGATTTACTTTGTTGTAGAATTATTTGGCTGAACTGTTTGGTGTATATATATATATATATATAAAGCTTTGATAAATACCTTGTTTTTGAATTCCAGGTCAACCCCAGTGGAAACTTGTACCCAGACACAGGCTACACAGGAAATCAAAAGCATAATGCAATACAGCTAGTACATTTAGACCATTGCTCTGTCATCTCTCTGAGCCTTTACATGGCTTATCTTTTATGATGGTGTAAGATCTTAGAGGCAGCCCTGTCTTTCATGTAGCACTGAGCATAGAGGGAGGACCACCCTCACTAGCAACTGAGCGCGAGTTAATTTCATCCCACACAATGACACAATCTCAGAGGCTGCGTAAGAGTCTATTGTGCATCCCCCTGTCCCCCAGTCTGGTTGGCAGGAGGCATTAGCATCGCTGTCATTGAATCATCAGAGCCTGAGAGCCATCACTCCTTTGAAGGATTAACTTCATTAGCATGTTTTCATGCCACTTGTACACTAATTGCCCAATTGAAGCGCCCACTTGTTGTGCTGGTGAAACATGCCTGGACTTCTTGCAAGTGAGGTGAACCAATGAAACCTTTTGAACATTAGCTCTAAAACTGAGTCAGGCATTCAGATCTGTCTGGCTTGCCTCGTTTCACTTCTGTTGACATTTTTGCCCTAACCAGCAAATCCCAAGAAGAAATCCAACAGAATCTAACCAACATTCCCTTGTTCATAAGTTTATATAGTAAAAAAATCTGTATTGTTACCGCTCATCTCTAAAAAGTAACTTTATAGGAGAAGGAAATAACACCCTTAGCCTAATGTAAGTGAATGTAACAAGATAGAGGTTTTAGACCATTGCTCTATTGGTCCATGCATCAGAAAATGCTCTATTGGTCCATGCATCAGAAAACATTGTAAAGGACAAATGACCTTTTCAAACTGTAAAAAGATAAAAATGACATAGAATGGAGATATAAGGTTTTGCTCAAACATCAATAATGTACTAACAAAGAAGTCTTAAACTGAGGCTTAATTGTCTGCTGGCATCATGCTACCAACATGATGTCATGCCCAGAAAAGTATTCTCAGTCTCAACCTGTCTGTTCATGTCAGCACTCCGGTAATATGATCCATATCCAAAGGCTCTGAGAAAATGCTGGTCATTCTCAGACAAGGCTTTTATTTATTTCATAGGGAGGATATTCAGGCTCTCAGCACTGCAGCTATTCCTCAGCTATAACAAACGAGAGTATTCATGAATTCATGTGAATATTATGCAAGGGGAATAGCCCAGGCACTAGATACAGACACACTTTCCACTTGTTTTTATGTTTGGTCTTATCTCCTGTTGTTGCTGTTTGATATGATCTTTTTCTCCATGTTTTTTTTTTCATAGTCCTTTTTTCAGGCTTTTATATGATATCCTGTTTTCTGCTCCTAGATTTTCAGGAGGCTGCAATAATGGTTTCACGGCTTAGCTCTCAGTAAGCGAACTGGCCAACAAGTGGGATTTGCCTTTTGAAATGGGTATCTAACAACGCAGCAGTTAAAAATACCAGAGTGACTCTGCTTCTTTCACACGCAGGCTGGATAGTGACTGAAAATCACAGTATTTTATTATACATTCAATTGTTTATCTACCAAATTCTTTTTGGAAATATCAAAGGCCTACTGGGAATTATGCTCCCAGAGAGAAATCTGACAGATTAGCAAAATCCCCGAGTTGAGGTCTGACAGATGTAAAAGGCTGTGTAGATCAATGCAAACCTGTTTGCAGCAGCAAAGCAATAATTTGATTATTGTCATTCTAAATAATACAAGACACCTTCAGTGGCACACCACTGCTGAATATCCTGAATATCCTTTTTCGAATATCCTTACACATTTTCTGTCTTGCTGAAAAGGGACTGAAAGGCTTTAGGGGATCCAAATTTTTAGAGGTCCTTTTTCAGCTGCAAGGAGTTTACTCCATGTTCTTTCAGAGTCAAAATAATAGCGTTCAGTTGAGACAAATAAAGTTATGATGACTGTTAATTCAGTATGTCACCCTTCATATTTCATATTTATATGTACTATGTCAGTAGTAGAAAGTGCATGGACATTAGATTCTACAACAACATGATTATGTCAAGAGAGGATGGCAATAAGTTACTACACTTATTACTACACTTATACAGTTTGATGCAAGTGAACTGACTATATTTTTCTGGTGGGTTATGACTTTTTATTACCATCTAGGAGAAGACTCGTGGCTGCTCACTGATGTGAGGAGCCAAGGCGGACCCTTTCGGGTCCTATTCCACAGAAGAGCTACTGTAGCAAAACTTACTAAAGAGATAATGCTGGCTATGGTAAAAAGCTTTGCATTGTAGCTTGTTGCATATGGGATTGCGTAGTCACAACCCCTGTCCACCACCGAAAGTGCAAACAGTGGGAGCATGAGCATCAGTTCTGAAGCATGGATATTTACATTTACATTTACATGCATATTTACATATCCAGCGCAACATACATGGGTACTTTTTAGTCCACAAGAAAACATGTGCCTCACATTAGTAAAAGCCTACGATTCTACCAGAGATGGAGTTAGTACTTCACCAGGGCCCTATCAGATAAACACTCACAGAAGACAAGTTATTTGTGAAGTTAGAGTTAGTTAAGTTGCCTTTGGAAGACAGGGAGCAGTGGAAGTTACAGACCATGGAGGAATGGAACAAGGTATACTGTAAAAAGTACCCATTATTATACAGGACAATGTACTGTAAGTTCATTATGGAACTTTTTTTTTTACCTCATGTGGATGGTTGGGTGCATATGCAATAGATGGCACCAGGATGCACTATGAGAAGAAGGCAGTGCCATGCTCTGGGCAGCGTTCTGCTGGGAAACTTTGGGTCCTATCATTCATGTGGCTTTTTTGATGCAAAGTGCCTACCTAAACATTGTTGGAGATTAAGTACACTCCTTCATGGCAAGGATATTCCCTAATGGTAGCGGCCTCTCTCAGCAGAATAATGTGCTCTGCCACACTGCAAAAACTGTTCAGGAAAGTTTTGAGGAACATTACAAACAGTTCTCAATCCAAGTGAGCAGAGGCTTTGTGGAGTCCATGCCCTGAGCTGTTATCGTGGCATAAAGTGGAACTACACAATGTTTGGCAGGTGGAAGATGTGAAGGTGTGTAGGTCTGTGTATATCTATATATATGTGGCTTCCATACCTCACTCCTAGCTCAATAACATTTTACATAGCTGAGTAGTACTGAATAAAAGCTGTAAAGTAAAGTAAGACCGATCATTTAAGGGGTTAAGATGAACACTTTCTATGTCATTTATATAAAAAATCATAATAAATCAGTTGAGGGATCTGGGCTGAACTCAATTTACTCTTAGTTAGGGATGAGATGGGAAAATAAATAAGCTCCAATCTTAGTTCTTCATTAAGAAGTTCAAAATGGACCTTAACTCACTCTGTCTCTGCAGCCCCCTCCAACACACACACACACACACACACACACACACACATACACACACTTGCTAACTCTCCCTCCCCCTCTCTCCTCCTTCGTGCATGGCCTGAGGGAGCAGTTAGCTCTCTCAGTGCTCTTGCTCTATTGTGAGCACACATTGATTGCCTCTACCCTCTCCAAAGCCAGCCGAGCCAGTCAGCATGGGGCACTGGCTGTCTGCTTTATCTACCACCGCTCACATTTTTCACTGAAATAAAAGAGGGGGAGAGAGTCTCCAAGAGAGTTCCTCTTCCACTCGTGCAAATAGTTGGCCAGATGCATCTCTCTCTTGCCCTCTCCCTCTCCCTCTTTCTCTTTCTCTCTCTCGCCCCTGCCTCGACTTTCAGTGGCTGGGCTGTGCTCCAAAGAGGATCAATAGTGTACTTAAACGGATTTCTCTTGTGTCTTGTTGTCAAATACATTGCGCACCTCTGCCTTTCTGTGAGGGCTAATCTTTGTACACTTCTGTAACACCTCGACCAGTACCCACCCGATTGTCCCTTCATCTGCATTTCCGGCCTTACTTTGTTACATGTTTACATAATATCGTCTTCTCCTACCTCATTAAAGGAGGTTTACCAGAGGCGCCTGTATTTCCTTGTCAGAGGTCTGCAAGGGCGATAGAGCACTGTGTAAAGCAGATAGGAGCTGTAAATAATCTGTGAAAGCCTGGCCTGTGTGTGAAAGCTTATGTCAGCAGAACTGAAACTCTCTTTCCATCATGTAGCATTGAAGCCCCGGCAGCATCAATCATTTTCGCTGTGATTGTCAGGGAATTAGCTGAACTGAGGTGCACTGTATTGGTCCGGTCTAACTCACCCCAGGCTGAGACACAAGTTAGCGTGGCGAAACCTGAATGCACTGTGCAAGTGACTTTTTTAAAAAACGAATGTGGACACAAGGGCAAAAAGCCCAAAAAAACAGTGGATAATATTGTCATTCGACATAGGGATGGGGCCGTTAGGAAACCAATGAACAGCAGCTGTGTGTAAAATAAATCAAACAATTGTAAGCATTACATTTTCTAGCTCCAATAATAATACATTGAGTTACTCTCTATCATTTGATGAATGGCATTTATGCATTTTCTAAAGCATGTAATCTGAACATTAAGTTCCACTCCTAGTCCTCACATCTGTGTATATGTGTAAAATTATACAGCGATTCAGTCGAGCTGAAGTCACTCCACCTATAGTCCATCCATCTTCTTGGCAGCCATCTGGACGTATTGTTTCAGAACGTCAGAGTTGAGGGCTTACCCATGAACACCGGGAGTTCGTGCAACAACTGGCTTTGAACTGAAGTGTGTTGTTCATTGACTGCTTGTGTTTTCTTCCACCCAGACATGATGAACCCTGGCGACTTTCACCGACTTCACAAAACCATGATTAATGGTCCATAGCACAGGACATTATGAGCGGCCTGAAAGGTATATGACAATAGACGCTGGGTAGCTCACCATAACCAAAGCCATGCTTTGATACTGATGTTACATAGACTTTTCCCTCTGTGCAAAACCTCAAGCACCAATCTTCGTCTGCGTGAATTCTATCTAGAACTTCAGCATCTGCTAAATTACTTTCACGGCTGCTCACCAAACTCTTTAAGGATCACATCTCAATGATCTGAAGAAATTTCAAATTTATTCATTTTGACAGTGAACATAATCAAAACATCAAAATATAGCATTTTAATGTCGGGGGTGGGGTGGGGTGGGGGTGTAGATGGATCAGATAAAGCAGTGTTTTGACATTGTCTGTGGAACCTTTCTCTTGTCATTTGGAACATCACCATCTTCTAAGAACAGGACAGAAATAAAAATGAATGAGGGCCTGAGACCAGTGATGTCATCTGCCAGATTTATCCCTGCCAACTTAGATAACTGTACAGGAGCTAGTGTCCTTGAGACAGAGTGCTCGGAGAAAAGGCCCTATGCATTAGTGTCAAAAGCCTTGCAGTGGAAAAGCTAAGGACACTGTTCAGAAGACACGGCTAATGTTTCTTTGGAAAGCGCCGGGCAGATCTTGCAGAAACATAGTGAAAAGGAAACCCAGGGAAAAAAAAAATCATTGTGGAACAGACATTCAGGTTAAACCCTCATAAATACACAAGCCAAAATAGTTCTTTTAACTCCAGCAGACTGGAGAGAATGTTTCACACACAGAAATAGACAGGATTGGAGTATTATGGACCACAAATGAATGGTTCAAAATGGGGAAAGGAAGGTGTTGATTTCCAGTTTTTAGCAAATACCTTTTAATTTAGCATGCATGTAAGACTATTTAGAAAAATCATAGTAGTGAACAATTAAAAATGTATTTTTCATAAACTATGAGCTACATGTTCCACTGTCCTATATTCCATGTTTGAATATACAATATTATAAAGGACTTTTTTTAAATTAAAGAATGGTTCAAAATAAGAAGGTGTTTATTTTACATTTTAGTGAATGTATTCTAAATGAGAATGTAAAGAAGACTGCTTAGAAAAGTCATAATAGCGATAATTACAAAATGTGTTATTCATATCTTATGCACTGCATGTTCTACTGTCCCATATTCCATTTATGTAAATATACAATATTATAAAATATTATTTTTCATAAATGAATTATTCAGAATAGGGGAAAAATGTGTTTATTTCCATTTTTAGCGAATAGTTCCTAACTAAGCATGTAAATAAAACTTCTTAGAAAAGTCATAATGGTGATCTATTGAAAAATGTATCATTCATAACCTATGAGCTGCATGCTCCACTGTCCTATATTCCATATATATTTGAATATACAGTATTTAAAAGGATTTTTTTTAGAAGTTATGCATCCATGCCATCATTTGCACTTTTAATGCACGAGAAGCTGTTTTCCTACTCCCACTCTATGAGGCGCAATGGAAAGCTTGTGCAGTGGTGGTGGCCAGACTCAATGTCAGCATGTGCAATGAGTGATTCTATCTGATGCACTCCTAGAGACTCGGAACTGCGTGGCCTCCCCCCTGGGCAGTTCAGTCGTGCAGCACTGGAGCAGGAGGAGCAGGAGGAGGAGGAGGAGGAGGAGGCTTGTGTGTCTCGGCACTGCTGGGAGACTCATTGTTCCCTGACGTCACCGCCAGGCCTCTGCTGCTCTCCAACATGTCTTTGTTATTCAGAGCTCCAGCGCCGAGCGGCCACTCGCAAAATACGGAGCGAGAGGCATTCCCTCCATCTGTGGGGGCCGACAGAAAGAAGGGCAGAAGGGATTTGCTGCCCGCGAAGCGATCGTGCATGTGTGTGTGTGTGTGCGTGTGTGTGACAAGATAAAATGTGTCACTATGAATAGCAATCTGTCAGCGCGCGAAGCCTCATATAGTAATTACGATCTTAATAAACGTCCTTCTTTGCGCCTTCCTTTTTTCCTTTTCCTTTACGCACATCCATAGATAATCAGTTATAATGCCTCCGCATTCTAAAAATCTGATTTCAATTTGCAGTCTAATGTGATTATAAATGTAAAAAATAGTAATAATAATAATAATAATAATAATAATAATAATAAATCCTGCCTTTATTCTTATGTGTTTTTGTGTACCAAAACAAAATAAATCCTAAAATGTGCCTTTTGTCATGAAGCCATAAAAAACCCTACAAAACGAAGAGTGTGTAAATCCGGTCCGGTGGTCCAGGCTGGTGCTCTGGCCGGAGTAGGCAGCGCGACTCTGGGACACATTTTGTCAGCAGCCGGCAGCATGGCTCTGGTAATAGAATAGCCCGTGTAATTTGACACTTCAACTTGCCGTGCGCTACGTTAGTTGATTCAGGCAGTCACACTGTGGCCGAACGCAGAGAGCTCCCCCCCCACACACACACATTCAGTGTTTGTGAAGTACGGGAGAAAAATAGCACGCGTCTTCAGCTCGGGAGGATATTTTGTTTCCAGCCCCGTTGCTTTGGACTGGATCTGAAAGTAAGTTCCGAATCCCTTTTTTTCCCCTCCCGCCACCTCATGGCTGGAGAGCTTTGTGTATGTGTGTGTGTGTGTTCTTTGCATTGAACGTGTTTGTAGCCTGTGCGCTAGCTCCGACCTCGGCTAACAATGGAGCAGTCACTTAAAGAAGCAGAGAAGTAGCTCCTCTCCATCCGAGCGCCGGGACCGCGTTTTTGCGCTCCGACCACGATCTGGTAGCTTTTGAGCTTCGCCTCGGAGTTTAACACCGTTTTGGGAGGTAAAACAACAGCCCGCGATTGAAGACGAGTGTGTGTATGTGTGTGTTTGTATGTGTGTGCGTTGGACATACTTAGTAGCGAGGAACGCAGAATTTGTTTTTTAATGTGGTCCGTGCGCCACGGTGATCTTCCTGCTCCCCGAGTTAGGAGCACGGTGCGCGGCGTGGCGCTCATTGTTCCGCCCGCTGTCAGACACTCAGCTCCGGGCTTGTGTCCTCTCCCTCTCGGTGTGGGGAGATGTGACTTTAGCAGCCATGCTCATTTTCACCCGAAGTTAGAGGCTTATTTTGTGCCTCGACAACTCTTAAGTCATAACCAGGTTTTAAAGAGGCATGTGAGGGGCGAGTGTGGCTCTGCAGTAGCCCAGCCTCGCTCGGGGTGGCAGCGGGGAGAGAAGTTGGGAGTCTCGGTCTCAGAAGCTGAGAGTTCTCGGTCCATGCTGCGTTTCAGCAGCCCTTCTTCTTGAACAGTTCTTGGGGGGAAACGCTTTGGGAGAAAAACAACGGCCCTTCCTCCCTCCATTCCAGTCAGACATGACTTTCACCACTGGAAGACGAGAGACAAGGAGTAGGCGAGGGCTGCTGCTGCTGGCCTGAAGCAGCTTTTTCTCAGGGAGTCGAGGTTCAGACCCTGTAAGTCTGAGTAATAAATCTCTCCACTACAATAAGAAAGGAGACCTGAATGCGCGCTGTTTGGTGTAATAACGCTGTAATGCACTGCGCTCCTCTGCCATTGTGCCATTTGAGCTGGTTGTAAAAGTTTACACTTTCATTCAGAAATTGTTTGGTTTCATTCACTGCTGTGTCGTGCTGTAATCTAGGGGCTGCTGATCTTTGCGCTTGCTTTTTTTGCTGTCTGGTGACAACTGTTTGAGTACTTCTCAGGCACTGTATAATCTCAGACAGTGTTTACACGGCTGTGGGGAGACTGATAATGTAAAAGCTTCCTTTCTCTGCAGAGTGAATTGCCTTTGGTGCAAAGGTGAAAGATAATTTGGAGCTCCTAAAGGCCAGGGCCCTTCTGCTTAGAGGCACTGTGTTTTAGTTCTGCATCTCTTTTCAGATATAATGAAATATACTTAACGTGTAAGAGCAGTCCACTGAGGAAAAAGAAAGGAGCAGAAGTTTTTTTTGTCTTCTCTATCATCTTATATTTCAAAACTGCTTGGCAAAGTGATGTCCTCATGTCAGTAGCCTAATTCATGTGAGTCAGGAATAGAGAATGTGTCTGGGAGAGGAGTTTATTTTACTCGCTACTCCAGACAGGGGCCCCAGGTCGAGGATCAGCTTTACCAAGGGGGCAGGAGCACTACTGCCCTGGTCGTGCCGTTCTCGTGTAAGGACACAGAGACCATGAGGCAAGTGGAAAAGGACACCTAAAACTGGCAGCTTTGTTGTTGAGGGCCTGGTTGTGCGGATAATGTGAAATGAGATAATAAAGGAATCACTGGGCGTGTTACATGTGAACATTGCTTTGTCCACCTTCTAAAGCCCAGAGGAGTTTTATTGGTCTGAAGGACTAGGACTAAGGAATGTAATTCATGCTAAGAAAGTGTCAGACCTGCTGATTTGATCTGAGAGTTGATATCTAGTGCTGATCTATGGTGTGAAGCCAGAGTGAATGTGTTGTCTGCTTCTTGGTCTCATGTTAGGTATTCCTTTGATGCTGTTCTCTTTATTGCCTGTAGTAACATTGTCCTCACAGTCAGAGTTCTGTTTAAAAGCGTCCGAGCACCAATCAGTGTTTTGACGGGTTGACATTTAACTGTTAGTGCACTATTGTGAGGAGTTGTGAAATACTTGGCCCACGTTTGTTCACAGCCTTCTCGTCACCAGCTGCACACACCCACTCTCGAACATAAGTCAGGCTTTGTGCCTGTGTCCATGTGCCTCATTGTGGATCTGCAAAGCAGTGTTTGTTTATTACAACATGTAAAGTCAGCTGCACCCATTAACCTGATGATTATTTCTCACATGTGATACAGAGTTTTCTCACAGTTAGTGTCAAATGAACAGCATTAGGATGAGAGCCCTCTCATAAACATGGCTTTAAACTTATCGCCAGCTGTAACAAAAGTGTCGGGTGATTCGATATCATTTCTCACTTGTAGCTCATTGAAACGAGCAGTAAAGTTCCTTTGACAACATAGATTCTAAACTTTCAAACCGTACCATATTTGTGTTAACATTTGTTTTATTATTTGAATTTGATGAGATATGTGTACAACATTGTTTTACAATGCATAGCGTATAATAATGTTAAATAAAGGCAGTGTATTAAATCGTACATTGTCATGCATTGTGTTTTGTTTTTGACCATTGTATTTTTGGAGTTTATGTTCCAGTAATTTTAGTCATGGTCATTTCCACCCACTAGCTAGGACAAAGGCGAGCATGTACTTCCTCAGAGGCACGTGAAGCATCACTTCATCTTTCTGAACCGCTGCTCATATAAAGTTATTAGAGAGCTAATTCTGTTATGCAATAACAGATGCCCATATTGGCTATGGATGCTGGGGGAGAGGGAGGGTCATCCAGAGAATGCAAGGCTACTTATAACCTCCTGAGCTTCTGACCACCCTCAGGATGATGAGGCTAATGTTTAGGCAATTGTTTTTGTCATATTTGTTTACATATGTATATTACTCATGTCAGGAAGTGCAGATATGAGTCCACTACAGAATATAAAAGTAATTCATTGTGTAACCCAGCGTAATGATTATATAATTACAAAATTACCTTTGGATAGTACAGCAAAATGAAACTAATAACTCTTGACTTCTAATGTTCAACACACTCTTCTGTCACTGAATATCTTCACATCCCAAAAGAACAAGTCAATTAAACAGCAGCCCTAAACGCTTCAGTGACTCTTGGAATCAAGTCCTGTCCAACTTACCCTAACATTGTTCTGGTACATAGTTCATGACCTTGTTGAAGAAAGAAAGAAAGAGACTGAAGTTTCTTGGCTGCTTTTTATCAAGCATATATGGGAAGAGCGTGGTGGGGGGCCTACTCTAGTTTGTGTCCCCATAAGAGTGGCTTGTTGAAAGCTGCCTCCAGCTATCAGCCTGACAATGTGACCATAGAGGCATTAGGATGTGATGTGCAAAGCATTAGCTAGCTTGTGCCATTCTAAGTGCTTCGCCCTCAGATAGGGACTTCCAGGCCCGCGCTGTCACAGGCTCATGCATGTTTGATTTGACGCTCTTTGAAAAATGAACGCAGAAGATGTCACAATGACTGTATCCCATTTCTGTCAGCAAAAGAGCAAGGACCCGGAATCATAAACGACACCCAGCCACTCTGGCACAATATGTGTGCTTGAAACCTGGCACTGGAGGACAAAATGTTCCTGCTGCACTCAAGATTTCGCTTGATCACAAGTAATTACCTTCACTTTTTGGGGCCGACTAGAGCTCACTGTGCTTTGAAGTCTGACTGCTGTGTGTCTAGCAAATCCAGCTCAAGTAAAACACATATTGTCCTCGAACTGTTTTCTTTTGCACTATGGCAAATTAGCCCTCGTTCGCTGAGCCATGTTCCCCATGTCAAACTGTTGGGCCTGTTGCTCCATTCAAACTCAATTAATGAACAGCTGTGAGTTGGTGATCATGCTCAGGGGAGTCAAGTAGTCTGGCTTAAAGAAGGGCCCTATATTGTGAGAGGTTAGCTTGAGTCCAGCTTTTCATTCAGAGAGGCACAAAGCTGTCAGTGATTGACTTCTGCTTAATGTTGATTGCTCTTGATTGCGACATGTCATCTCCCATTGTGCAACATGCACAGCATTGATTTAAGAGAAATAATGCAGGTTACTAAGTGCGTTGTAGGTCTTCTGCAACTCCAGAAAAGTTCAGGGAAACCTTTGGTAGCTGTCTCAGCATTTGTTGTTACATCTAGTTGGTCTACCTCTTTATTTTGTCTTTAGTCAATAAGAATGTCTGTCGTGCCTAATCCTGATATTCCAGTGGCTTCAGTTTTAAGAGAATGTTTTCCCTTTAGCTGTCCAAAATCTGTTTAGGAAAATGTTCAAGTGGAAAGTGAAGAAAAATCCATAATTGCATGTTTGTGACCCTAAGTGTAAGTTTCCGCACTTAACACGATCCCATAGTCACTTAAGAAAAATATAATGTGTAATATTATGTATTATGTATAATAGAATTTCTATGTAATCAGCCACAGAATAAGTGTTCTATGATCTTTTTGTGGCTTTTTGCATCGATCCACAGTCATTTCTGTGCGATTTTTCAAACATTCTGTTTCATATGTTCCAGATCTAATGTGATATGCTTTTTACTATTACTGTTTTTTGTTTATAGCTAAACAACTGGAACAGAAATAACTCTCATAAGCATCAGGACTTCATTTCCATTGCAACCATATGGCCAATTTTTGATGATAGCTGTGTGGTACCGTAGCGCTCATGTCCCAGTGTGAGTAAAGCTTGATAGTTTGGCTAATGAAAGTCAGTGCTGTGCCAATTTGAACATGATTCTTTGTGAGTTTTTTGTTTATTTATTTATTTGTTGGCACTGCATGCCAGGCTGATTGATGCACCTTTTTACTCTTTTTTTTGGCACTAATTGAAGTTCTAATAGTAGGTTAACGGAACAGTAATCTGTGTCTAACATTCTGTTTATTTATTATATGAATTTCATTCAAATGAAAACAACAGCCTGGTCACTTACTTAAAACACCATTTTTTCAGAATGTAGCTTTACTCCTTAGACAATCAGTTTAATGGTAGCATCGTCCATAGGTAATGTTTGGAGAGAGGACAAAACCATCCTTAGTCTTCCATAGGTCTTTTGGTTAAGAGGGAATTTTTTAAGTTGGCAGTGTGTTTCCAGAAATCCTACTCAGATGTGAAAATATATGTGAAAAATATTGCCACTCAGTATTGGGTTTTTTTAACAAGTGTTACATCGGTATGCATTTATTCATGCAGTGCACAAAAGCACCGACTGCTACTCATACATCTCCATTCATTTGATGTATTGAAATATTGCAATGCATTCCATCATGTGGAAACCCTGGACCCTGTCAGCGTGTCTGAGCTGTCTGTCTGTGTCTGAGAGTGCTAGATTTCCTTCAACACCACTGTGAGGGAGGTACAATTACATCCAGCGTGGCCTCAAGGGATTCATACTTTCCTCTTCTCTGACAAAGCAAATTAACTGGAATGGACTGAGAATGTTTATTGTTCCCCATCTGAATTCAGAAGAATTCACATTTTAAGAAAGAAAACGGAACACACTCGCCACCCTGGCGCAGGCATTTGCACAAGGTGAGGCGAAATGAAAGCAGTCGCGGGGCGTCGCATAAACGTGACAAATGGATTCTGGTAAATGAAATTCAGACCACATCCAATACAAAATCATTTCTGGTTCAGAGCAAAAAGAGGAGAGAATTTCAGTTGAAACAATAACAGAAACGTTGCATTTCGGATTCACGTTTGTTGTTATTAACTTCAGAAAGGGAGGCAAAGAAGGAGAGCCAGTTTCATCTGCGAACACACCTCTTGCACCACAGATGCATTTCATGCATCACAGCCTCCGTGCAGAGCTCATGAGGTGACAGCTGTAAGCAACAGAAAGACATTCATGGAGTCTTAGTGCAGTCTCAGTGGCAGATAGAGCATGATAAATCCAGAGATGTGTGTGTGTGTGTCTGTGCTTGCGTGCATTTGTGTGTGTGTGTGTGTGTGTGTGTGTGTGTTTGTGTGTGTCTGTGTCCGAGCTCAAATTGGCATGCAACTGCAAGCACCACTTCCCAGGTAAGTGCTGGATCCCTTGACTCTTAATGACTGCTCTATAAGCGGGCTTTGGGTGCCCACTCAGTGCCCTCCCCTCTCGTTCACCCTGCCAGTGCAGCCAGACTTCTTCACACCCTTATAAGCTCATGTCTTTTCATTTCTCAGCCTGGGCTTTCCAGATAAAGAGCCACATTTGGAACCCCAGTGTGAAAATATCATAAAATGGAATGTCTGGCGAAGCATTTTTTTTTTTTTTTTTTACGCTGAGCTGAAGTGGAGCCGTGGGCTGATCTAATGCCGAATAGATTTTATGATCTCCCAGTTTTTCGATTTTTATTCATGCATATGGGAAAAGAGTGACATCTATGCTTAGTCACCTTTTTTTAAACCGGATTTTATGTGTTTAGCAGCGGGCCAAGTTCCAACAGAGAGGGTTTCTTACTCTCATACAGCAGTCGGTGGCACCAGTCTGGTTGCATGCAGCCTGTCACTCTCTTCCAGCTGCAAACAGACACCCGATTGTCACTCGGCGGCAGAGGAGCACTGTGCCGTCTCCCATAGTGAACACAACCAGTCGTGTTTTTGACGAGTCGTGACAATAGCCTTTATAAAAAAAATAAAAATACATACATATTCAAAGCTATACCCCAGAGGTGTGCAAGCTGTGCACTTGGGGCAGTACTTTTCTTTATGTGCAGTCTACCAGAGCATGCCTCTGGTATTTGTGCACAAATGCCTGTGTAATACACAGTCAATTACAGTCAGTTTACTTGTTTTATTGATTTTCTAAGTGACAGAAGTGAAAGGAAGTACACATCCTCAAGAGAAAAACTTCAAAATGGCATTTCCCTGCAAATGGTAGGCTGCTGATTTTGTTTATTTGCTGAATTTAGGGCTAAGTATTAGAAAAAAATAAAATAAATTTTGCTTTGCACATTTTTATTCTGCATTTTTACAACAAATAAGCAATAACTGTGCATAAAACAGTGTAGGTGTGGTGTTCCCGGTAGAGGGTGTGACTGGGAATATGCAAGATTTTACACTCGGCTAGATATTAGTGTCCACTGACTGTAGTTCAAGACAGATTAACTTATGGCAGGGAGCTGTTGGAAGTGTGTTTGTTGTTGCAACAAACAATGTAAGACAGTTCAAATAGGCTAATAGCTAACTTGCTTATTAGATCATATGCTGAAGTTTGGCTACCCTGGTCAAATTGCATGTTTTTTTATTTATAATTTAATGTGAAAATAAGTACATATCCTCTACAGAGACATGACTGAATGCATAATTACTGTTCACTTGCCAAATTTAACATATTGGAAAAAACGAACAACACACAAGATGTGGCATGTGCAATAATATTCAGTTATTTTCACAAAAATATAATGTGATTAGGGGCATTCAGACGCCCCAGTGCGGTGTTTTGCGCATGATTGCAACACAAGCAAAACACTTTGAAAGCTGTTTAGCACAAGCTGTTTGCGGTTATAGGCCTAATTCACAATGTTAGTTGCCATCGCCACAGAGCTCGCAATGTAAGTAAGAGCGTAAAAGAGTGTAAAGTACTGAATTTATCACATGTCCCCGAGCAAAGCAAATTACATTTACTAATGCAAGAATATGCTCATTGCACTTAGGACCTCAATGAGTTTTAATATCCACAGAACAAATTGGGGATTTGACACATTTAGAAGTGTTTTCATTAACAGGTTTTCAGAGTATCTACTGCAGTACTGAGTGCAGAGTGCTGGGTCATTTGGAGAGTGTTCCATTATGCTCTATCTTGCACACGGTGTGCCTCTGGTATTATTGGTTAAAATATTTAACGATGACATCGTTCACATGCAATGTTTGAGAAGATGGAGGAGTTTAAAAATTCAGAGGCATCTCCAATGTACGTGGTCTTAGAGAGGCTATTTAACTAGATTTGGTATGATCTAGTCTTTCCAGCCTAAATGTTTTCTTAAGTGCATATAATGCAGAGCAGAAATAACAGGATTAAACTAATTGTGTGTTTACAACAATCACATGCTATGTGATTCTTGCCAAATATCATCTTCCTCCTATTTGTCATTGTCTCACTTTCTAATTAACTGCTGACCACCAGCCGCAGATCTTTACAGTTTAAAAGCAGATTGCTTTAAATCATGTTATAAATAGTGGCTCAGGATAACAACGTGTCTCTAATTGCATCTTTTTGCCTCTGCAGTATTTGTTTGTGGATATGGTGGAAAGGTTGCTGGTGAAACACTAGACATTGGTGTTTATATAAGAGGTTTTGCGCACCAGCCCTGTGCTAATTTGTTTATCAGTAGGCTCTGAAAAGAGCATGGCCGTGGATGTGGTCTTTGAGGCTTTTTCGCAGTGACCCGGGGTGAGACTGGGGCGTTGGGGGTGGTTGTTGTTATCGCCGCTGTGTTGTCGGTGTGGTGAGTGTGTGTTGGGTGCGTGTGCTCTGAGGGCAGCTCAGAAGCTCCTGACTCTGCATCTGCAGTAAGTGGTCACCAGGGACGCATGGCACACGCCAGCTCGAATTTGCGCTGCGGCCGTCGGATGTGAAGCAGCCTGATCAGGAATAACAGCCAGATCCTCTTTGCGCTCTCGTCATTACAGATTATGGAAAAGCAAAGTGCCTCTTATTTTTTTTTTTTTTATCCTAGAGCATCTATTTGCTATAATTGAATGTTACTGAAGCCTGCTCACTTTAGCCTAGCCCCGAGAGTCATCTTCATGTGCACGGTTGTCTTTCTGATTTTGCCTGGAATTCTTTTGACTTTGGAACGCTGGAATGGGGAAACTCAATCCGGAGTGGCCCCGAGGGCTTCTCCTTCTTCTTGACAATTCCCACCCAAATGGCTGCCAACACCCACACAAACATTTATGTAGGTCCGCTTTCAAGGAAGGGAGCGAACCCCTGAGCCCGCGTCACGCCAATTCCATTGACAACCCCAGCAGGCGAGGCTGCTTGTTTATTAGCGCTGAAGTGGGAAGACTAAAGCTACTGGAGTGTATGTGCACAGGGGCCGCTGCTCATGTGTCTACAGCGCCACTAATTAGCATGAAAGGGGTCCTAACAAAGAGGGGCGATGAACATGTTTATTTATTTAAGAATATCCTAGTGGGCTTTTCATTGACACACTCTGCCTTCTTAATTAAGAAATTAAGTCTGACAAAACTTTGCGACTTCAGGAAGCGCAGGCTGTGTGTACGGGAGAAGCAGCCCCTGTCCCAAAATAAAGAAATAAAGCAAACAACAAACAAACAAACAAAACCTCTACTTGGCAAATACGTCAGGAACCTGTCACTGATTTACACTCATTGATCCCTGCCTCTAATCGCCTGATATTCTTGCTTTTTGCAAGCCGTCGGTGGCTTTAAAGAAAATATCCAGCAAATTTGTTGTTTTTTTTCCCAGTAATTTACCCCTAAGTATGTGTTTGGGTTGTTTTTATGAAGGTCAATTGTTCCATTTGTCTGGATATAAAGATAAAAAATTTTTATTTGGTCAAAGGGATAACAGTGTTTTGTTGAGAACTGACCCTTATAATGAGGCAGAGTAGCCTGCGTTGTTAGCTGCAGCTGGTGTCTGAAGAATTACCACACGTGACTGCCTTCTGGCCATGGTTCATCAGCTCAACTGATATTGAGTAATGATAGTGGCTGGATTTTCTTAAACCTTCCAAATTTGCTGAGCGCTGCTCCGAGGCTCCGTCGCTTAAAGAAAGTCTCACAGTGGCAGACCCTGTCCCCGCTCCGCCGTGGCTCTTGTTAAAGGAATTGAGAAAGCTTCCAGTCTGTGTCTAAAGAGCGGTTCCCATTCTTTCGACTGCGCGAGCGGAGGGGGGTTGGCAGTGGCAGTCACGTGAGCCGTAATTGTATTTGTGTTGGTTTCCTTTCAGGCTGTCGCCGTAAATCTGTTTGACTCGTCACTTTGTAAATCATTATGATGGCTAAAAGCCTTTTTATTTAATTTAAGGGGGAGGGGGGTTGTTTCACTTCTGAGCAAATATATTTTGTGTTTGTTTATTCCTTGCTGCCTTTGGTAACGATATTATTAGCTTTATGAGGACAATTTTAGAATTTGGTTTTTGGCATGTTGCGGATTTAATTTCTAATTAAAACACATTTCTTTTTTTTCTTTTTTCTTTTTCATTTTACCCACCACAAAGAGTCAAAGTGGTTAAGTCCTGTAAACAATAAATCTCATGCTTCCATCAAATCGTTTCTAGACACTCTTACAACAGTGAGATAAATGATAAGATATTAGTGAATTTGTTGCCGATTGGGTCACCCGAGGTGAACATTAGTGTAAGAGAAATGTCGAAGTCTGCAGTTCTCTTTCTAGCTAAACTGGTTTTGGCTGACAGAAACATGACAAAGTACATTATGTCCTGAAGTTCAGCTTTGTTTGTTGCCTGATAAACATCTCAGAGCTCCTCTGTCTTCCCCTGTGCCACTCGTGCCAAGCATCATGCATGGCAGCAGACATTTGTCACCCCACGTTGATGTTCTGTTGCTCGGAGCAGGGGACACAAATGAAAAGTTAACTGACACTTTTTCCAGCTGTTATTTCTTAACTGATAATGGAAGATGTAATATGCACTGCTTTAAGATAGATGGGAAAGTGATGAACACTGATCAGCCATACCATTAAAACCACTGACAGGTGAATTGACTGACATGTATAATCTCATTCCAATGGTATCTGTCAAGGGATTGGATACATTAGGCAGCAAGGTAACAGCCAGTTCTTGAAGTTGATGTGTTGGAAGCCGGAAAAATAGGCCAGCATAAAGAATTTGACAAAAGTGCCCAAGCTGAATATCAGAACTGGATTGTGGAACAGTGGAAGGAGGTGGACTGGTTTGATAAATCACATTTTTTTGCATCATGTGGATGGTCAGTGTGTGTGTGTGTGTGTGTGTGTGTTGTTTACCTGGGAAATAGATGGCACTAAGATGCACTGATGGCAAGGCAGCAGAGGCAGTGTGATGCTCTGGGCAATGTTCTGCTGGGAAACCTTGAGTTCTGTTAGTTTAACATGTACCACCTGCCTAAACTTGTAGCAAGTACACCCTTCAAGGTGATGCTGTTCTCTAATGTCAGTGTCCTCTTCTGGCAGGATAATGCACCCTGACACACTGCAAACATCAGTTCTGTGGTTTCAGTGACTAATGGGTGTTTGTAGAGGATGAGTTTATTAAAAAGTAATTTAGAAACTTAAATGTTTATTTTTGATATGTTGCTGGCTGTAGTTCAACCCAGACGGGCAACAGATGACAGCGGCAAATATGAAACCAGTGGCCTCAGTTGTGCAAATCAGCAAAATAGTTTTCCACTCAGTCCTTCATTTCATTTTGCAATCCTGAAAACTAGCCTTTAAGTACTTAAATGTCATAAAACGTCTAGGAGATGGCAGTGTGCACAGCTCCTTAATTCATTCAAGTGGAAACGTGCATAGCACCCTGAATTTAAATCAGCCAATGTTTTATTAAATGTCAGATTAGTGGTGGGTGATATGGAAAAAAATATAACATCACAAGAAATGTTCATGATACATAGTGGATGTGGATTTTTTCCAACATCTGATAAGTTAACAGACAAAAAAAGAGCCAGGAGTGCTATGTTTTTTAAACTGTCAAAAACTATGAATTAAATGATTTTTATTCAGTGTTTCACCATGTTTGTCGTACTGTCTGTCAGAGACATTTGGATGTGTCTATGAACAGTCAGTATTGACTGTTGATGCAAGCCCAGCCATGTAAAACGCAAAGTAAATGTTTTAAAAAAAGCTTTGCCTCTTCAGCTTTGCGTAAGCGGTTAAGTGGATGAAGAGGAGGTCTGTGTATGGTTAATGGGGGATGTCAAAGTGGAGAAATATGCCACTGCATAGCTGTTACACTGGAATATGCCAGAGGAACATGCTGAAGCAGAAAAGAGTTGGACTGTATGGTATTCTGTGTTTTTTCGAATTGAGGAGGACTGTGGGCTTCTGGAAGGCAATATTCCACTGGGCAGTGGCGATTTAGCAGTATGAAGAAGGGAGTGCTGGAATTTCTCACAGTTGCCTGTCTAACAGAAGTGGTGCTCGTAGCGAGCCAAGCTGAAGCCTCACTTCTGGAAAATATTGGTTTTGGAGTCAGTGAGTAAGCTGTCACAATGTCGAAGCCTTTCTATTCATGATAAGTTTAGCCCTGTGAAAAACAACTCGAGCCACATTACAGCTGCTCTGCTGAGGAGAACTGCTTAGAAATGATCTCATTTCGCCTTCTCAGTTATCTCAACAGGCCACCTGATGAAACGAGATGTTTCTCTTTTGCCCGCTTTCACAGTTACATGTGTTTCTTTTTTCAGCACACCCCTACCGCATTTGATCTTAACGATGTAACAGGTGATTAATATTAAAAGTCTCCTATTACAGACGTCATAAAATATGGACACACTAGACTGCTGCTCGGCTCTGCCTCGCAAACAGATGTGGTCTGTGCTGGGCTGGGCGAGGTGTGATGAGCCTAATGCTTCTTTTGTGAGTTATTTTACCGTTTGTTTAGTTTCATATGAGGCGTCGCAAAGCCAAAAGCGGTGAAGGCGGATTACTCTTAGGCCTGTCGTTCACAGGTGCAATCGTTCCCTCTTCTGATAACTAATTAAGTTATGACACTTGTTTGGCAAGAGGCCTGGGTCCTGATGGATTGTGAAATAATTATATACGGCATTAAGAGTAGAGGAGCAGGAAGATCAATATTATATGTTTGCCTAAGCTCTTTGCTAAGTAGCTAAAATGCAGAAATTCATGTCGGCTGTATAATGCAGCAGATAACTCCCTCACTCACTGGGAATTTGTTGGAGTGCCAGTGAAAGCGGCTGATACAGAACAAGTCATGCTATTTTTAATTATTTGGCAAGTCATCTGTATAAAATTGTGCGTAATAACATTGCTTTATATGATATAATTGGCTTTAATTCATAGTGCAGATGATCACTCAGAGGTTTTGCTCTGTATTAACCTGAGTTAAGTAAAGCTCGCGGTAACAGTATGCTTGGTCGGTTGACTGTAATTGGTATGTTGTTGTGATTCACTCCCAGTAACTGAAATGACTTTTTCTATATACTGCAGAAGATAAGCAAGGTCAGTAAGCGAAATGGGAAAAGGTTGCTTGTTTTTTTTTTTCTCTCCTCTTGCTTATGCAGCGTCTGCTACTTCCATTATACCCTGCATTTGACTGTGACTGAAATCAAATAAATAAGTGTGACTGGCTGAGGGCCAAGGCAGAGATTACTGGCATAGGGATTGCTGTCAAAAACATCTTGGAGGATAATTAGTAGTGCTCTATCACTGCTGAATTTGCTTCCTAAAGCTACGTTTATGAATGTGCCGCTCTGACCTGCTTTTGTCTGGAGGGGATGCAGTGAATTAAAGTAAACTTATCGCCGAAGATACAATATTATAAACCAGGTTTCCTGTGCTTTAGTTAATTTGCGCTGCAAATGATTGACAATATGTGTCTGTTTACCCCAAGCTGGGATTAGAGTGTCACAGACCATCCAAAGAGAATTTCCTTTCCTTGAAGGTTGTCTGTTGCAAGGTGGCTTAGATTGGGTGAGTCAGAGGCTCTTATTGGTTTATAATTATAACACTGCTCAAAAAGGGAGGGGTGGCTGAATAGGAAACCCAACATCTATGCTAATATTGTTAATATCCTCAGCCTGGTACAAAAATTTCAAATTTAAGCCTATAAATAGCTCACGAGCAGTTGTGTGAAAGTTGGTTGTTCTCAGCATCGTTCACACGTAGGTTTCGGATGTGATTGTGTTAACCAAGTTGACCTTTAAATCGCACTGCTTGAAAATGTTACAGCATCTCTTTCCTTGTAATCCTTGGCGGGCTGCGAAATGTTAGGTATGTGCAGATAGGATCTCAACAAAGTTGACACTGACGCGGTACAAAAGTGCTCTTAGCCATTATCTCCAATGAAAGGTCATTTTGGTAGTTGGAGAGGACAAATAAGAAGCAATAAAAACAGTTTTAGATGTCATTTCAAACTGTTGGCAAAGTCAATGGCTAGAAAGGGGGAAGATGGTCTGGCAGGAAAAGTACTCAAGCTCAGTGAGAGCACTGGGATCCTGGATTGTCCAGACATCTGACAGAAGGCTTGACCTCTGAAGGGATTCCCCAATCATCTGAGCATTCAGCCATGGAAACTAAACTTTTTCCACCAAAACTAAGGAGCTCAAGAAACTTTTTTTCCCAGTTTTCCTCCAGATGATTACTGTGTGATTCATGAAGCAAGCTGGAGGTTCACTCACAAAAAAAGTGAGCCCAGCCCTCAGTTCCCATCCTTTTTGTAACATATTGCAACCAGGCAGAGGTCTCTGGCATATGACTGTGTTGGTCTGTTTGTGTTTGGAATTGGAAAACATCTTCATCTAGGTGACATCCAAAGGGTAATGGGAACTGATTGCTAAAACTTCAGTAGAACTGAAAGTGAAAAAGAACTTCCTTATACAATGAAGCAAAATAATGTTCCTCCAGCTCCTCAGTGTGACAGTATAAGAAATGCAAGGCCTATGTGCTGGACCACACAGAAAAAAAGTGACTCAGACAGTTTTGAGCAAGAGCAGTGACATATCATCACTGTCCAGAAGGTCCATATCTCCAAAATGATAACTTTACTGAAGAAGGCAAAGCACTCTAAAAGTTAATGGAGAGAATCTCACCCAAGTAAATGCATTTCTACTGGTCCGTTCACCATGAAAGTTTCACTCAGTTTTAAATGACAGCTACTGCGTTCAAACGCAGTAGAAAAATTTAAATGGGCAGCGATGCTGTTATGATTAAATAAGACTAAATTACAATGCAGTTTGGCTCAGTACTTACTAATAAATAGAACACAAAACAGTGCAGTTTCCTCATTCAGCCAAGACATATTTGGTGTCCAGTTTTTTCTTCAACAGGTTTAGATTTAGATCTAACAAAGGCTAACCAAGACTAGAAGACACGACTCACCCAAATCTTTTCAGTAAATACATTCCGAAACATCTCTTAATCTGCCTAAACTGCGTCCAGGTCTGGTTCAAAGGTTTTGAGACAGTTGTTATGCCGAATTCTAGCTCGCCCTCGCTCTTCCCGTCATTCAGACTTATAGTCACTATATTACATTTGCAATTTCTGACATTTCTATTTGCTTCTATGCTTCTGTTTGTAAATAGGTTTTCAGTTCGCAGTTATTTATAAATAAAAATGTCCAAAACTTAATCTGTAGCGTCCATATGACTGCGTGATGTATTGGCACACAAAGAGGAGTGAGAATTCAACACAACATTTTTTTTTTTTTAGCTCACAATAAATCACAGTGTTCTAAAGTCGGAATGCCGTGTGACCTTGATGAATGCCTGAAGATGATTTGAGAGAAGGTTTCGGAAGGTATTTGTGGAAAAGATTTGGTTTATTATTCTCTGGTTGGGTTTGTTAGCAATGTTGGCCTTGAAGCCTCAGCTCTAAATTTTAGAAGAAAAATATGGACGCCGAACAAGTCTTGTCTGGTTGACCACATTTGGATTAAGTTAAATGGTTTTTTGCTAAACCATTTTTTAAAAAAATAGTAGATTGTGTTTGAACAGTTCATGTCTTGTGTTTAAGCTGCACCTGCTCAGAAAAAAATGGAGAGACTGACTATGGCCTTCAAATATAGAAACAAGCAGCTCTCCTCTGTTTGCTGAGATGAGAAGCCATAGAGGTTTGCTGTGAAGCTGACGCTGAGAGCTTGGTTTCATTGCCCCCCAGGTTTCTGGGCTTTGATGTCGTGATGCCAGGGCAGAAAGCGCTCGCATGCGGACCCTAATTGGGAGAGTGGCACCAAAGGACTTTGCACGGAGCCACTTTGCGTGTTCCATTACAGCGAGTGGGAGTGAGAGACCATGCAGTTTGATTATGCTGGCTGTCAGCTGAAGGCATGACCTAATAGAAAATACTCATCCATTTGGAAACTCATTCTTGAGCCAAATTTAGATCATTTCCTCTGACTTTTTAGGCATATCTCGCCTTTTACAAGTGTGACACCTCGAAAATATGATCATTTCGAGAGCATATTATTCCAAGCCGTTATTATGGTAGTTAAAGTGTGAAAACCTCCCGAGTGTGGTTTTTCTTTGTTTCCTGCAGGTGTTAAGTTGTTTAATTCTGCACGGGGGAGTGTTTGTAGAAACTCTCTTCAGATAGGCTGTCCATATTGCACAGAGGACTTTGTTGTCAGGCAGTCTGCATCAGGGTTCTCCTCAGCGTAGCATGGATTTGGTTTTATTGAGATAATATTTCTTAATTTCCTGGTGAGTGTGCTTTAGCCCTTCAAATTAAGTGAGATGCGTCTGAGTGTGGGCCTCCACCTTCAAGTGAGATCGGATACTTGAGGGAGTGAAGTGTTTTCGATGGAAACCGCATGAATGATTGATAAAAGGAGCAGAGCTGCTTAAAATCGTACTGCTCCCAGGTTATCAATAATTCAAAGCACTTTCTGTATTTTGGTGGCACATGAAATATCAGTCACCAGTTTGAAATCTCGAGATGATAATATCTGTCAGAGGACTTAGCGGTTTGTAGTGATTTTTTTTTTTTGCCCCCTCCCCTGTTTAAAAAAAATGTTAATTTTGCCCATGGTGGGAGTTATTAGTTTTCTTCTCCTCAGCATTTAATGCTGGAAGAGTACACATAAGAGTTTTGATTAAAAACCAGAGAGTCCTCACAAATCAGCATCTCCGGCGTATAAAGAAGTAGTCCTTCATGAATACATTGTTGCAGTTACGGCTAGGCCCCCATAATTAACCTAAGCAGACCGTTTAGAGTCTCCGAGCAACGTGACATGAAATATGCCCTCTTTAACCTAGCCATGTCGCGCCACGTCGCTAAGAACTCCCAACTTTCACATAATTTACTCAGAGGCGTAATCATCAGTTGAGTGTGCCTGCTTTCTCCGCTGGCAGTACAGTGACAGTTTGACCTTTACCTCGTGAGGAGCCGGAGGGGAGCGTGCGGATACGTGCCGATGTTTGTGTTTGTTTGGTCTTGTCTCTATGAGTAGTCGCTGAGAGCTCGTAACTTGTCGAACCAAAAGTGGATAGTTCAGCCCTTAAACACACAGTTCCTGCCTTTTCCGTGTTTTTCCGCACTGCTTTCGCTGGTAATCCATTGCATTCTCTTCTCCTCCTGGCCACTGTAGGTATGCACAGCGTCCAGTCCATTTGCATTAACACAGAAACACAAAAGGATCTGAGAGAGGAAATTGCCTCTTGTAAACACAATGGCCTTTCCTCCGAGTTCTCATGATAATGTCCTGAGCGGCCTTGGGGCAGACTCTAGAACATTCCACTGAAGAGTGCAGTGAGCTCAGCCTGGCCTTTAGCCTGAAATGGCAGAGAGGCTTGTGTGTGTGTGTGTGTGTGTGTGTGTGTGTGTGGATATTGAGCGACAGAGATGGCCAGCCCATGTATACTAACAAGCTGGAATTTCATGTCAGGCTGATGTGCCATAGCGTGTGTGTTTGTGTCTTTTGGCCTGATCCAGAGCGAGGTGGAGAGGCTTGCCGGCCATGGGAGTGCCTGAGGGACATATACACACAAACACACACTTCTGCCTTCGCGAGTAGGTGCATGCAGCACAAAAGCCAGTCGAGAAGCCCCCCTTCTCCAGGCTGTGGACCTGATTAGGCTTTGCTGTGTGCTGGAGCGTCCCACCATATTCAAGACCTCCCATTAAGTGCATGACGCTAGCTAAAGGCATGTACATGACATTTCTGTGTCCGAGCAGTTCCAGAAAATTGAAGTTGGCAGGCTCCCCTGGGTGATGAAGGGTTGGGGGGGTTGTCCAGTCATTATGAGTGGCTGCATGGCGGAGGCAGCCTGAAAGCTTTTTTTATTTTTGACACTGCTTACGATAACGCTGCATTGTGCAAACCTGGCCCTGTGTGGTGTTTGATCCTGTCGAGTCGTGCCCATAACAGAGGAGGCGAACTACAGCTGTTGGCAGTGGAGCCGAGATAATTTACATCTTTTGACGTTAGTGGCCACCGCCGACTTGATTATCGCGTGGCTGTGATCAGCTCGGCCTGTCACTTTGCTGAAATATAGTCACGCTCTTGTATCAACAACTAATATTTACATAATCCTTTTCCTCTCGCACGGCTTCGCTACCATGTTCATCGCCGCGCCATGTGGTTAGATTTACAGATGGAGATTAATTTTAGCACGAAGAGTGGCACTTAAGTATGATTCATGAAGCAGATCTCAGAACTGTAGACTTGACCTTTCAGGCGCAGTTGATGTGCTGGCGAGATAGTCCGCACACTTCCTGATGTGAAAATAAGCTCAATTTGTGTTTGGTTTGGCTGAGGCTCTTCCCCACGCATCGCGCCGTGTCTCCCTGTTGCTGCGGAGCTATAAATGTGTGAACGCTGCTTGATTTGGAACGTAAACTCACCCTTTGGAATTATCTGAAGTTGTCACCCAAAACTTGCAGCATGTGTTGGACTGTTTTGACACTTATCTAAATTGCTTTAGCTGTGATCCAAAGGGAATTTTCCTGTTTGTCCTGATTGCCTGGGATCCGGTGAATCGAGCAGAGCTTTAGTGCGAGTAGCTATATGGGCCTGTGGGGAGCTGCCGCAGACAGCAGTGAAGTTTATTAGTTTTTGTCCTTTTAAATTCATAACGCAGGTGTTTTTTCATTGACACACTGCATCCACCACCGGCGTAGCAGATAGAGTGCATTCCGCTTTACATGATAAACAGCTTCGAAAATCGAACTGCCGCAAAACTCTAATTTATTTAAGGCCGAAAGGGGTGGGCCGGAGCGTAAAGGCATTAATGTGCTGTGTGTTCACTTCAGCTGCTCACTCCAAGATAATGAGTCTGTTCAAACGCCCGTCTGCTCAGTCTTCACCTGTGGACAGCTGAGAGAGGAGAAAGGAGCTGGTACATACACACACATACGTTTACACACACACACACACACACACACACACTTGCACAAATACATGCAAACACACATATATGTGTGCT
>JBBPCX010000154.1:17125996-17147511 GCA_037974365.1 Hydrocynus forskahlii | reverse complement strand
TGTACTGAGTCCACACACTTGGGACTCTTTTAAAAGCAGGAACTGAAACCTGCCTGAAATGACTGCCATCACGGTGGCTATTAAAAGGAGCGGTGGTTGGAACTGATAAGCTCAGTTTGCTTATTGCGTGGTCTGAGTGTTGGGGGCAGAGGATTATTGCCACTTGTGTATATTTTTGCTGATGCATTTTTTTCCTGTCAGGTAGTGCATATTAGAAAAACTTGGCTGATGCAGAGGAGGGAGAATTTTGCTCTTTTCCTGCATACCAAATATACTTTGCCTCACCCCAAATTTGTTGATCAGTCACGACTGGTTTGATGTCCAAGGTTTGCTGAAGATACAGATAGTAAGTACTGAAAGCTTATGAGCATAGATTAGCATTGTGCAAACTGCATACTTAAATCATTCCTAAATAAAAACTATGTGGGATGGTTACTAATCTCCCCACAGCATTGTTTGTTCCAGGCATTTCACAGCATCTTGATCGGACAGATTTTCCGTTTGTCCAGTGCAGTCTGAATTTTTATACTTGACTTCCAGCCTCATTTGAAGGTGATTCAAATTGGTGTATTTTTAAATCATGTGTTTTTTTATGTATTTTGGGGTAGTGGTTCTTTATCTCAGAATGTGACAAGAGTTCCTGTCATCCTTTTCTAAGGTCTGATGCAAAAAAGTGCAGCGCTGTTGTGAAATACAGTCAAATATTTCTCTTTTGCATTGTTGTAAATGAACAGTACACCTCAAAAGCTTGAAGATGCAACCTCGTCTCAATATTTTGCCTGCCCCTCCCTAGTCACTGCAATCGCACATGTTGTTGAGGCCGCCAAAGTGTACATTTGAGCAAATGGGACTGTAGTCTGAGATCAGATATTATCACTTTTAATTTGAAATCAGAACGTGAGAGATGAGAAGCAAATCTGACTGGGCCTGTGGTGTCAGAATAGTGTCAGAAACCACATAACCAAGTCTGTTTGAGAGTATGAAACACCTGAATGTGGACTGAGGGGTGTGTAATGATATAGGCATGCAGTGCTCTAATTGGTATTGTTGTAAGCTGCTTTTGCAACTGCTGTCCATTAGCACCAAACGTCTTGCCTGCTTGACTACTTTTGGGCTTAAATAAAATAGTGTAAATTTGATTATTTACTTTAAATCATTATTCCTAATTGAGTTTATTTTATGAGCATAAACTGTGAGATTTAATTTAAATGGGGAAGTATACATTCAACTTCCCGTTCGCCGCTGACATTGTGAGGTACCTCTCTAGTGCTCATTTCCCTCGGCGGGTGAGCCGGTGCCTCCTCGCCGCATTGAGTCAGTGTTCCTTACGTTATTTACATAAATGATAAACACGGTGGACGCTGGGATTGGCGGCGTAATCTACTTGCAGTGTCATTAGGGAGGGAGAGAGAGGAAGGCTATTACAGGGCCGCTTCATCAGCGTGCCGCACTTAGGCCTTTTATGGAGGTAATGGAAACCTCTCTCATTAAGGTGCCGCTCACTGTTGCGCTGAGGAACATCTCTACCGAGTAATTGATCTTGTTGGTCTTTAGTGCTGGAGAGTGGCCCTGAAGCGCCGCCCGTTTGCTGCATTCATTTTTCAGCTCCGTCACAGCCGCCCTGCCATCGCCAGCCCCATCACCTTCAGTTATGTTGGCTCTGCTGAGCACCTGTACAGGCTGCGCTCTTACAGCTCGCTTATTGCTGTGCATAGGGAGCCTTTATCAGAACCTTTGTTCTGATAAAGTTACATCATTCAGCTCCATGTGGATTGTGGTCATTTAGCCGGGAAGCTCATAAAATAAAAAGTGTCGCCGGTGCCCCCGCTTAGATTATATCCGGGAGAGACGCTGAGATGCTTGTGTCCTTAGCGCATGTCCTTTGAAATCTGTCAGCGTTTCCATTTCCAGTTAATGGTGGCCATTTCTGCTCCCTTCTATTAATGAAAGTCCACAGATTGAAATGCATCATGCCGAGGTCAGCTATCTGCTCATTTATATCTGAACCGGTCTATATTTATGCCCATAAAGTCGTGCCCATAGATGACATGTTTGTTTTGCAAGAGCCTGCTGCTGTTTTGGTGTGTGTCACGGCCATGCGGGGAGCTGGGGATTGTCACATGTGAGCTGTAATAATAGACTCTGTTGTAGGATCCAAACAGCCCACTCCGGTCTGTGACTCACTGTGGCTCAGCCTGAGGTCTGCACTTGCATCATCACCATCATCATCATCATCATCATCATCAGCGGCGGCTGCTCAGCCTTCGAGAGCACTCGCTTCCCAGCATTCAGCTCCATTTGGCAACAGGGAAAACGACCACATTTGTTCCTCCCTAAACCAGATCCTTGATTTCATTTATTGATGTGGTTGGGAGTCAGCAGAGTCAACAGAACATGACATATCACAGGCTTGTGGTGGTGAAATGTTGAAGCGAAATTTGCATTAGCGTAACTCAGCGATGATTATTTCAGACACTGTAACTAATCACAGAGTCACATTTGTGTCTGACTAGCCTAGAAAAATGGTTCTGGCCGTGCGCTGAATTGTATTTACCATTTAGGGTTTCACTGCAGTTCATCTCCGACAGGCAGTGTTTGGTGTGAATGCACTGAGTGGGACCGCTGTAATGTTTCTGACCTTTTGTTACCATTGACTGATGAGGTAGTGGTTCGGGGGAAAATGAGATATTTCCACAGCTCTCTGTGACAGGCGTATAAATGAACGCATCAAGCAGCATGATTCTCTAGACAGCACAGCTTTCTATGCTGTGAGCAAGCTGTCATCGACACTCGTGGAGAATACGGTAAGATTCTTCCAATCTGTTTTAGTGTTTCATTTATTTATTTATTTGATGATTTTTTTTTCTCTCACATTGTCAAAGAGTCATGGCAGTGGTTATTGCCCAAGCTCCATATAGGGCTAATGGCGGGCACTCTTCATGCTTTTATGGTCTCATCCCATGTAATAAGGAGCTCTTGCTAGCACCATGCGTCACTCTGCCCTTGATAAGACCTCTGACATGCCTTTAAAATGTTGTTCACGAGCAGGTCTGCTTGAACCAACACAGTGATGTCGAGGGCTAGTGTTCAGTGTTTCTGCATGTGCTCAGATGGTGGGCATTGTATTTTTTTAAACACAATCAATGAATAGCTTGAGCAACCAGTCCAAACATTCATTGGCTTAAAGGGGATTAGCATTTACTAGGTGGCCTTCTGATTGGTCAGTACCTCGCAAAAGCCCGCCATCAAAACAACGTCTCTTGCAAGGGAAATGTGGTGTGCGAGGTGCAATGTGTCATATCATGATCGGATGACTAATGCAGTAAAATGAATCGTTAATCAAGACACTGGGGAAGTGTGCACAGCATGAAGCAAATTACCTGGATTAGCAGAGCAAAATTCTGCATAATTTACCTTTACTGCTTGGCGGATCCTCCGGTAGAGAAGGGCCTCCGTTAATTACCGCTGTGGTAAACAGCCAGTCAGTGTGAAGGGGCTAAATGGAACTGAGAGAATGGTGGAGAGAAAATGGAGCTGTAATTTTGCATTTTTGTCATGTTTGTTTTCGTTCTCTGCTCAGGAGCTCCACTTCCTGACAGATGAGTCAGTTTGTACAGCAGTAGGTTTAAGCGATTTCTCCTCCGAATCAGAAAGTCTCCTTCATCTGACTGCAGAGGGAAAGAGAGGTGATGTAGACATGCCCTGGAGTTTGCTTTTGATGAGCCGAAGACACTGTTAACACCTCAGATCCAATATTCTGGGCCGGCATCTCTAACCGCAACAGGCTTATGTTGTGTTTAATTAAAAATACACACGAAAATCATAGCCTTAAATGGCACTGCTATTTATTGTGTTAGCTGGAAAGAGAAATTTATAATCGGCATTCAGCACAACTATCCAGACACTGTGTGCGGAAGCACAGTTTGCCTTTTCTTTTGTTGTAGCGCTTCACTGCACTTCATCTGAATAAAAAAAAAAA
This sequence comes from Hydrocynus forskahlii, assembly GCA_037974365.1. Lineage (NCBI taxonomy): Eukaryota > Metazoa > Chordata > Actinopteri > Characiformes > Alestidae > Hydrocynus > Hydrocynus forskahlii. The sequence continues at coordinate 17,143,532 of JBBPCX010000154.1, read as the reverse complement.
GTGCCATCTATCAGCAAAACTACTGTTTACTTTGTTACAGACATGAAAATGTGTTGGTGGGGCGTAACACCAGTACCACACAAGCCTGCTAGCCTCAAGACACAATTAAAATGGATGGAGTGTATGACAATTGCATTAACTTTGGGCCAATTATCTTTCTTATTTGTAAATGAATTGTGGCATTTAATGTTATTATGCATAAATGACTGCATTATAATTACTCCGCAACGCTAGGCTGTAAAACCACACACAGCAGCAAAATCGAATAGGAACTTTCCCGACAGTGTCGTGCATTCTGAAGAAGAAAAGAACACCTATGTTGACTGTCGATGAATTTATTCAACGTGTTTTGCTCCGGTGCTCTTTAGTAAGGTACTTATTTTTTGAAGCAAACAGAGCAGGATGAAAACGCAGCTAATGACAGACTTTCCGACTGAAACGTTGGCATTCTCCAGCTAGTTGCTCCTGCGGTGTGATGTTTGGAAAGTCATTCCTTTAAAATGCAACGTGTCTTCAGGGCCTCCTTTGAAGGTTTAATCTTGGAAAACAGAGAGACATCTTGGGGATTATTCCAAATGTCTACAACATGTCAACATAGGAGCCTAGCAGATAAGGTTTTAAGTGCCATGGTCATGACAATTAGAAGGGTAGAGTAGCTCAGCCAGTGTAATTTTAGGGTCAGCATGTTCAGGGCCTGCAGTTAAGCCTTGCCATTTAGGCACGGCAGTCTGATTGGAATTACATTGCACTGCTTGAAAACCCCTCCGCACTGTCGCGTGTTAAGCCCTGATTCTCTCACTGAGAGACTCGTTACTGAAAGGTTAGTGCAGAAACTACTTTGCCGGAGTACCAACAGGCATTCGCTTGATTGGCACCCACGTTTAGGGAGGGTAAGGGACATATTTCAGCTGAGATAAACACGAAGATGGCTCGCGGTTAAGTTCAAACTTCGGAAATTTAATCTGGCCTTTGGTGAGAGATGATAGTGAGTCAGTGAGCTGCCTGCTGAGGCCGAGAACGTATCACACTCGATGCAAACAGAGAAACTTTATCATCAGAATTTCGTATGGCCCCACCTCCGTCCATGCAGATGATAGATTGTGGTTGGTCAGAGAGGAATAGAGCAGTAAATGAAGACCTGAGCTGGAGACGTGTTTTTGGGGTGTGGTAGTAGATTGATGTCCGTATGGGCTCAGGTACTGTTACACAATGGAATATCTCTCACAAGTGGTTACAAGGCAAACGCGCCAACTCCTTTAAACCTGTGCCATTCAGATAGGTGCAATATCCCTAGGATTTTATTAGAAATGACCTGTTTGAGGGAAACATGCTCCAAACATTTTACCGCTGACATGTATAGTGCAGCTCCACAGGAAATAACAGATGATGATATCATTCATTTGAAAGAGAGACAGCAGATCTAGGTGGAACACTTGACCTGTTTGTTTGGAGAAATGGTATTCCTTTGCTAATTTCCCTTTGATAAGTATCTGACAGCTCATAGTCAGGCGCTTTATCTCCGGCTGAAGAAAATGGTTTCTTCAGAGTGTGAATTGATTTTTGCAGGAAGCCGGTGCCACACAGCATCTGAAAGAGCTCACTGCTTCTTTTTTTTTTTTTTTTTTTTAAATTGCACCCATTTTTGGGCTTTTCTATTTGCATGTAAATTATCAATTACTGCTTTTGGCAGGCCTCTGCCACCATACTTCTGTCTCAAATGAGAGAGTGCTGTTAGGGGGGGAGCTGTGTTATTTCACCTTAACAAATCATTTTAGTACTCCCCTCTCCAGCTGCAATTACCAACTGTTTGCTCTGTTGGCTACATTGATTTTTTTCTGCATGTCTCTGCATTTAGACTGGTTGGCTTTTTAAGTTGAATAGAGAGTGTATTATGAGGGGGTAAGCTGTACTTTAACATTCTTCTCAATGCAGGAGAGCCACATACTGTAGTATTATACATGGGAGTGAGACTCCTACAGCTTCTTCAGCTGAAGCATTGAGTGCTAGATGTCAACAAATGCTTGAAAGAAACGAAAGGTGCATGTTACATCTGGAAGGTCAGGCATGTTGGTGTATTATAAGTATGAAGAGCAAAACTGGCAAACCATATATAAAAGGAAATAGGTACTAATTTACTATGCTATAAATGTATATTATGGTAGGTCTTCAGTGGTTATGTTTAGGTGGCTGGGCCTATCAGTCTGTTTTTTTAGCCACGTTGGCATCATTTAGGCTAAAAAACATCCTGTATAACATGGCTGTAATATGTAGTTTCGTTACTGACGGTAAGCTCACAACGACATCTCTATGTCTCGCACGAAAAAAGTGACGTTGAAAGCTAGCTAATGTATTTTCGGGTCATTTTCGCTGTCAGTAGTCGCTCCGGTTTGTGTACCTTTCTTCAGCAGACTGCTCTGGCCAGGTTTGAGTGAAGAAATAAGCTGGCTGCTTATGCAAGATGTTAGCCAGCTTTTGTCCAGCTTTGGCCAGGTTCTAATGACAGTGGAGGTGCTCTCAACTTGGCCAGCTTGGCTGCAGCCCGACAGAAATCTGGCTCACAGCGACACAGCGTTGGGTTTGTGTGGCATTCATAATATGATACCCACATGGATGGATGAAGCTAATAATGCATGCTGAAGACTATTCTTCACACACCATGTGAAAGCAGTGCATGCATGGGTATGCTTTAATAACGCAAGCAAAGGGTGTTGACTTGAGTCTACATGCTAGTTGATCTGTCAAACACACCCTGTTCCTCCAAACACATTCCTAATTTTGTGAGCTGTTCTTGCTATAGTTAATATTCAGCGCCAGTGGAATGATGTAGTGCCACATGTCTGTTCCATTTTTTTCCGTCCAGACTCCCCCCCCCGAATGCAATTGCAGATCTGCACCAAATTTTCTACTACATTTATTTCCTCATGAATGTTTGCATATTTCAGTGATTGCTTTCTAGTAGATTCAAATATGCCGAAATGGCAGTCTCCCTCTCTCCCAGAGTGAAGCATGTACTCATTTCACTCACTCTAATTGTGTTTGTGTAAAATGGTCAATTGTTCCACTTGCACAAAGAATGAAGTAGGTTAATAGTGCTATTTTACATTGGGCCGTAATGATAGAGGATCCTTTTTCTGATTGCTTGCCGTTGTTTGAACTTAAGCTTTGTGGCAGAGATACCCGGCACGTAGTCCTTTTAGCAGACATGTTTTAATGAAACAGATCAAAAGGCGTGTCTGTGTTGATGTTACAGCCTATAGATATTGCGAATGCAAATTTTATTGGACTGTCCGTTCAGATATTACTAACTGAACAGGGCTGGGCGTCTCTCTCTTTCTGAGTGATCTCCATGCTTTCAGTGAAAGACGTGCAAGCCTCATACTTGAAAGGCTGAGCCAGTGGGCCGTTCAATCCAGTTAAAAGCTATCTGAGCCCGGCCCGGTGAGAAGGGCTTGTCATTATCACCTGCAGATTCCTCTTACATGGAGCTGCTTGACCTTCCTCTCACTGTCACTCTGAGAGGGGCCCTAGCTCATGGCCCTGGGGCACACACTGATGCCAAGAAACTTAAGAGTCTCCTCCGCCATCACTTATACAGAGTTAATAGCCACTTAATAGGCTTACTTGTCAATGTGCTATGAGTTGTGAGGTCGCTAAATTAGATTTGGCACCGTCATGTAGCACCATGCATGTTTATGGCACTTCAGTTATATAAAGTGTCACCCCTTTCTCTTTCACCCTCGCGCACTCGTGCCGTCCTTACCTTGCAGTGAACTGTGAAGGAGCTTACCCAGGCGTTCAGGAAACGTATTAAACTGTGGTAACTGCTATATGTAATGAATTTTGGATTAGGAGCGACAAAGCGGCTCTGTGATAACCTTTTTGGAAGGACACTGTATGAGAGCAGGGGGGCCGTGCTGCAGCAGGATGCCGGGCCAGCTGCCTTCAGTTACGAACCTGTGCTTGATGTTGCGTCTGCAAAACTAGGGATGTCCCGACCAAGTTTTTTTTACTCTGCTCCTCCTCATTTATTTTGCGTATTAGCCTGTAACTGACCTGATTATGAATAATACAGCCACACAGGGTACACATTAATGAACCAAACCCAATCCAATTAAGATATTCTAAGCTGCCAGTTACTTTACAGTACTGCAATAAAGTCATCTCATTTTTGTTATGTGCCTAATGTCACACTCTAAACTGATCTGTGTTTTTCTTTTCGGCTGCCTTTTTGAAATGAGCATGTCGATGTGAAATAACATGAAAGATGCGGCTGCCACACCTGGGCTGCACAGGACACGTCAGTGGTGTGGGAAATGTCAGCTCGTCAGGGGCTGATGTGTGAAGTGAATCATCTTGCTGGAGACCCAAGATAGTGTAATTTAGAGCTGAGCATAACGCGTCCTTTATCTGCTTTCAGGTGCGGCGGAGCCCGGTGTAGAGCTGAGCCTGGAGAGGGACCTTCCCCACGGACTATATGAAGGGAGGGGAGGGGGAGGGGGGGGCCGCTTGCACGACGACAAGCCTGCAGAACAAACAGGTTGGAATGCCTTTAAATTTATATGTAGCTTTAAAAAATGTTTTTTTGGGGTGGGTAATTACATTTTTCTTTTTCAAGCCAGAATGACCCTGAGGCTGCAGTTTAAATGTCCTTCTCTTTGCTTAATTTAATGTTGTTTTCTTTCATAAGCCATGGCCCCACCCCACCAGGGACATGTCCTCACCACTTTTTGTCGCAGCCCATGTCGTTCCCACAATTATAGATAGGTAGATTTTTGCCTCCCTCTACCATTTTTTGAAAGATTAGTAGATTTTGCCCCTGGGCAGTTTCTGATTGTCTGTGTTTTCTTCTGGCTTTACATTGTTTTTAGTGTTATCACTTATTTCTTCTGTTTGTTTTTTGTATTGTTTCTTCTGTTTCTTTTTCTTCTGGCTTTACGTTTTTAATGTTATCACTTATTTCTTCTGTTTCTGTTTTGTCTTTCCTCTCATTTTACTATTGACCTGTCCTTGCTCTACCCACAAATTCAGTATTTTGTAGAAACGTTTATGAGGTTGGATAAGCTAGACTGTCCTGTACTGTCCCGTTAATCTGTTTTAACAGTGTGACCTTTCAAATGCATACAAAAGAAAATCTTAGAAAGTCGTTTGACATTTGACCAAAATGAGTGTGCTATAATTTCTCATTAAGGTGAATGGGGTCTTTCTGGTGTTCTGTCAACCTTCTGAACAGTTGCTACAGGGTGAACCACGGATCGGTCAGTTGTCTTGTTAAAATGTACCACATGGCATTCCTGCGTAGTTCCTTTACATGATTCATAGGCAGACAGGTTTAGCACTTAGCCTCTTGCTGTGGGCTTGTTATTCAGTTGTTAATAGTGTACCTTACTATAAATAACATTTAACAGCTACTAGTCAGTCTTTACAACTGTTATAAATTGCTCATTAACTACTTGCGTAATTACGAGGGTGAGAAAATGAAGTGTATGCCCCCACATTTCCTCTTACAGTTTAAGGGGTTAAAGATGTTTTTGCCTTATTGTAAAGGAATGTAACACAATACACACCGGGCAATGTGTGGATGTTTAGAGCATTAACCCTTTAAACCCAGAGGGCCCGTTAAACAATCACGATCCAATTTCTATATCTAAACAAATCTCTGCCCCTTCAGAGAGTGTTTCCTTCTAGTACAGTGGGGCAGCTGGTAGTTTTCTCAGCCATTTGTCGTGAAATGTTTGCGTGCCGAGGAAGTTTGTGCCCAGTGCATTTTGAGCATGACGAGAAAGCGCTGGGTTAATCTGAGCAACCTGGAGGCCTGGGAGTAATATGTGGCGGAGGTGCGGCCGAAGCGTCTGGTAGTGTTTACTCCCTGCATCTGAGCCTGGCTCACGTCTGTGGATGCCTCGGGCCCTGAGGGCCTCAGCACCTGCATAATGGAACAACAGAGCAAAAGGGGGGGAGAGGGAGGGCGAGGGGGCGAGAGGGAGAATCAAATAACAGAAGCTCTGGCTTCTTACTGCGTGAACTTCTTGTTTTTGACACGCACCAGGAAAAGATATTCCTGACTCAATAGGCTTGTATTGATAGCTTTGAGCAGCCTCTGTGTTTCATAAGCATTCATTTCACCCTGGCATAGTTAGAGCCTTTTTCCTTTTTTTTTTCACGACTGTCTGGCATCTTGTGGCTATAAAAACTAAATTCTTTGAAATGACTCTTCAGTACCTTACACAATGATTTAAAAGAATATATTTATATAATTATTTTTTTTCCTGCTAGCTTTTTAGTGAGGGATTAAGAATTGGGCCAGGCGGAGGGAGGGAGGGAGGGAGCGGGCGAGCGAGGGAGAGAAAATAAATAAATAAGGGCGGCGGTAGTTAATCTCGCTTAGTGCAGTGTGAATGCTGAGCAGTGCTGTGGCCTGACAAACATCTGCCTCACACACAGCCGAGTGGGATCAGCTAAAGCGATTAGCGTGCTAACGTCAGCCTGTGGAGACTGGTGCTCGGCTACAAAAGCCAGAACGCCAGGCTCTCCTCCCACACTCCACCTGGAACACTGACACACAGGGAGAGAGAGAGGCCCAGCTCCAGCGGCAGCCACCACACACTCCAGCCCTACGTCGATCACTCTGATACTCATCTGCACGCGCAACAAAACAACCAGTAACTCAAAGATCCAAGTCTGGTTTAGGATAACAGATGCTTATCGACTGCTGTTTTTTTTCCTTATGTCAGAAGTGTGTCTTATTAATTGGAAAATATGTAATGAAATGTGCTGTTCATTAGGGTATAATTGTAATTTTACACATCCTTTGCGCTCAGACGGGGCCTCTTTCAGATAGAAGAAATCCTTCCGTTGTGACTAGCAGAAAGAGACTGTATCCTGCACAGGCTTTCACGGTTAACCTCATTAAAGGGAAGGAGGGGTGATATTTCCTGCAAGGGGTTTCTTTTGCTATTTCTTTCGTTTTTTTCCCTCTGCCTCTCACGCATGCACTCTCTTTTTGTCTCCCCCTCTCTGCCCCCTTCATTCTCATTCTTTCTCTCTCTCTCTCTTTCTCCCTCTCTCTCTCTCTCTCTCTCTCTCTCTCTCTCTCTCTTTCTCCCCCTCTTGTCCTTCCTTCACTCTAAACTTTAACCATTTCTCCAGCAGAGGCAGTGCGTAAATGTACAACATAAGGGTGTGAGTGTGTGTGTGTGTGTGTGTGTGTGTGTCAGAGAAAGAAAGAGAGAGAGAGAGAGAGAGAGAGAGAGAGAGAGAGAGAGAGAGAGAGAGATAGAGGGAGGATATACAGAGAGTCGGTCTGTTCCTCAGACCCTCTAATGTCCAGCCCTCTTGCACAGTGGAGCTCTTCTCTTGCTCCATTACTCTGCCTGTCACATGTTTGGGCTCCTTCTTTTGAATGGTCTCACTCAAACTTTTCAGTTAAATGCAAAATACTTGCAAATGTTCTGGTAATCTGTTAACATAAAACAGCTTATTACTACTACTTGCACATTTTCAACCCAATGCTGAGTACTGATGAGTTCTGACTTCACAACAATGAGCTAAAATTAAAAGACGGCACAAAATTATTAATACCTACACAGGTGTCTGTTTTCCTCAGAAAAGCATTTTCCATGAGAACCAACAAGGGATACACTCTCTTTACAACAATGTTTTGACAAGCAAGCCTTCCCCAAACTTTTGCAGGGCTGTACCTTTTTTATTTTTTAAGCAGTGGTTCCTTTTTGTTATAAGCACAGACAAGTACAGCGCACCAATCCCGCATAACGTGGGCTCAGGGTGATGTTTTTGGATCACGGTGTTCACGGCGAGGAGCAGCTCGTGCCAGAGCGCCCGTGATATGCGGGGAGAAATAAACTTGACAGGAAAGTTCTTTCTGGGAGTGCGCTTGTGCCACATGGTGTAGATGATAAAGTGAAAGGATGTCAGCACTCGCAGGATTAGCTAACGCCACAGGAATTAACATCAACATTGCAGCTCCTCTAGCACCCAGGAGCCCCGTTTGATTTCTGTCCCCCACGTGGTGTTTACTGGATGAAAAATGTGCTCATCTGAGACAAAGAAGGCTACAGCTTTAATTCTTCTTTGTTGTGTTTGCACAGTTAGGTGTGGTTATAAGCTCTTGTTTTTGAGAATTACACAAGGTTCCCTCTCTGGGGGAAAGCAGAGCAGGCCAAGATCAAAAAACTGCCAGATATGCCTTAGATTTGGTCCAGATCAGCACAAAAACTGCTCTAAAGAAACAAAGAAAACTAGGGATCTTTGAAAAACAGTATTTTATTACATTTTATTGTTTGTATTTGTACTACTTAATGACTAACAGAATGATTGAAGCATATTTCACAAATACTGTGAAAGCCAAACACAAATAAAGCATTGATATTCAGAGGCAGGCTTTAAATTTAAAGTCTGTGTAAAACTACAGCATGCAAAATGTCACCTAAATATCTGTTAAGCTCTCCATTTAAGCTATATATGTGACGTGCACTGACTTTCTTATCACATTCTGATATCAAGAGCCACACTGTCGAAAGCACAGGACATCCTCATAAAATGAAAGAGTTGCATGCCCAGAGATCTCATTCAGGCAAAATTGAAATCAGTTTGAAATGTGGCTTGAATGCAGTTGGAAAGTCAGACTTCATGTGGCTGTTCTGACTGCGGAAAATCTGTCCTGTTCAAATCAGATTCAATCTGTCTGTCTGAAATAGGCCTTGGAAATTGAGACATGGTTCATGGCCCATCCACAGTGAAATAAGAGTCAGATAAAATCATTGGTTTGTTAGTCTTAGGGTGGCACAAATATGTCAGTTGGCTCAGACTGTTGGCTGATATTTTAGAACCCATGAATTTATCAGTATCTGCAAAAATTCTACAGATCTTCCAAAAATGATTAGTGACATTTTATATCATTCTAGACAACTGGGATCAGAGGAACCCTTCAGTTTTGAGGGTTTCATATTCATTTTAATTGATAATGCTTGCATGTCATTGTCTTTGTTTAGAAATAAAACCGAAAACAATAAAGAGTTCCTGTTTAATATGAGTTTATTAACTGTGAAAAACATAATATTTGACTATTCCCTGTTGACAGCTAACAGTCAGACCAGTTGGTATTACAGTAGGCACAACTGTGTATTACTCCAGGGGTGGCGGTGGTGGTCTAGTGGGTAGGATACTTGCCTCTGGACTGAGAGGTCATGAGTTCGACTCCTACTTTCAGCAGACCACCACCCTTAACCCCAAGTTGTTCCGGGGAGACTGCCCCCAGTAATTTGTGAATGGAAGCCGCTTTGGATAAAAGCATTTGCTAAATGCTTAAAATGTAAACTAAACATTTTATTTCTATTGGCCAGTAGTATTGTTTATTAGAATTTGTATTTTTAGCTTCTTCAGGTCCTAGTTCATAATTCTCATGCTACTAAGTGCACGCATAAAGAGCATGAACTCCTTGGTGAGGGACAGATGTGGCAGTTGGTCTAAAGATAACTTTTCTGCCTGGCAGTGCAGTGAGCACTCTTTTTTTTCCTTGGATGTCCTTCAGTACACTTCAGGAGCAGGCTGAGAATGGTATCCCTCCGGACACCGCATCTGTGCCCTCTTTATGCAAATGACAGCAGCACCTAGGGAGAGTTGTCTAAAAGGGGTCAGAGTTTGCAGCAGAAGCCATCCTGAGACCGGGCCAAAACCGCCAGCCCGCTGGTGTTACAAAACAGGCCGCCAGCACTCTGTGTGCCTGGAATTTACTGGGCCATCATGAGCTCAAACGCACTGCCGTAGGTTTTCTGAATAATGTTTAAGGATGTTAAACATATGAAATTATTCATATAATTCTCAGTATTTAATCTTCTTTTGCATATTGTGTGAAAAGGCAACAGTACATCTGCGGTGTTCTGCTGTGAAATACTTGTTTGGCTCGGAGGCCAGTCTGAAGTTTAGCCTTTAAAGAAGTATTCTTAAACATACTGGCTCTGAAGGTGGGGTGTGCTCTGCCTCTGTCAATTACTCATGAGCACAAAATAACATCTGAAGCAGTAAATGGGCACAAATGTATGCCGCCCTTGACATGAAGTTATATGATTACAAAAGATGTTTTCTGTTGGCCTGTCAGGCCGTTCAGCCATGATGAATGAGTGTAATATACTGTGCATCAAGAGTGGACACATTCATTAATGGGCCTCTATAATTTGAGCGATACACTTAGAATGCTACTATCGCACAGAGGCTGATTGTTTCTGAATGATCTAATTTTTTTTGTGTTGCGTCTCCCCCATTCATGTCAGTAAACAGGAAAACAATGTGCTCATTTGAATAATATCACAAATAGTGTGGTTCCTGGCAGTCCTGGGCTGAGCTGAGTGAATGGTGTCAACCCTCGGGGTCTGACTGAGGAGAAATAAATCACCGCTGTTCGCACAATTACGAACCTGTGTACTATTCATCTGCACAGGATATATGAATTACTTATCCAAATGTGTCTACGAGATAACATCACCATCACGAAGCGCTGTTCGCAGCCAGAGATTGATATTTTCATATTCTCTAAGCAGTTGAGCATGCCTTTGGAAAGCGAGAGTCTGGGTGGTATAATTGGAGCATAATTTTGAAATTGAGACCATCAAAGAGATTGGGTGGGTTGAAGTCGTGTTCAGTGTTATTTGTGTCCAGCTGAGCTTTAACAAAGCTTGAAGCTAGCAGAACACACTGCTTCATTCAGCCACACAGGTTACCTGAATTTCTCTCATTTATTTACTAATGATTGAGGCAACACGAGATATTGGTATTACTGCCGAGCACAACCATCTCTAGTTGATTTACAGGCACAGCCTGGCGGATAGAAACATTCGAGCCTATTATGATTCAGCCCAGACTTGCATTAAAATGTGTATTTATTGCACTTCCAGTTTTTATGTGTGATGCATAGCAGGCAGTGTGCACCGTCTTGGCTGCACGCTTTTGATGAAGCTCCATTTCGCTGGTACCTGACAGCAGTCACCCTGATCCTACACCCAGCATCCGCTCGCTGCTTTACCAATCGTATATTTTCATTCTCCCTTTTCAGACGTGGGCTCTTTATGAACTCCATAAAGAGAGACAGATGTTGCAGGCTGGCTTTCTGTTGCTCTGGCTCCTCTGGGTTGGGGCTGGACTTTGCGCTGGTCCGATGCTTTGGCAGCACCTGCAGATGTTGCTGTGTATTGCCAGTTCTGGCTGGCCGTGGCCCCGTCTCCAGCCCCTGGCAGACCTGACGAAACAACGCAATTAAGTAGCTGCAGTGCGGGGGGATGTTTTATAGATTCAGTAAGGATGTGTGTGAATGCGCGAGAAGAGGGAGGAATGCAGGCAAGGGTTATAAAAGCAGCAGGAGTTTCCAGATCAGAATGGAAATGATTTCATCAGCGATGAGGCCTCCTCCAGCTCCTCTCCGTCCAGACCAGTGGAGGTGGAAAAGTGTCCGGCCTGTGTTTAAGGCCTGCATGCTTGCCTTAATGAAGCGCAAGGTGGGCAGAGGGGCCTCTGATGTGTGTGTAATTAGCAGAAGGCATAGCAAACTGGCTATTAAACCCAGAGTCTTCTCTGATTACACTGGAGGAGGGTGCTTGACGTTCAGGAGCATGGGAAAGAATGGGGATAAAGGCTCTTCTTGGAAGTACTTTTGGGGCCTGTTTTTCTTTGTCTAATTTAAACGTTGATTTTTTTAAAACTGGGTAAAATGGTGGTTAGCAAGATGTTAAGAGATGTTTTATGTGTAAAATTTGACTCTTTAGTTTTGTCCTGCAACTATGTATAGAGCTAATAACTAATGGATGCAAACACTCTACTAACTAGCACCCTGCAAACTGCTTGCCTAAATGATCATGTTGTTGGTACTGTTATCTACAGAAGAGAAGAATATTGGTACAGTTTTTAAAAAAAGCAGTTGTAGAAAACTGACTTTCAGACTTTTTCCAAATAGAGAATATGTACAATTGCGTTTTTGACCAAACTACCACTTTCAGAGTAGTATCACAGTAAAGATTTAAAAAATTTAACTTTAACCTTCTTGCAGTACTTGAAATACTTGTTGGAGCATGATGTGTATTCAGTACAAATGATAAAAGTGACATCACTACATTTCTGGACTAAAACTTGTGATTTGCAGAGCCAGTCATGCTATACTAATAAGCATCTTTGTACAAGAATCCTTACATGACATTAGTGACCTTTGTAACATGATTAGACTGTAAGTCATTCTGGATGTCTGACAAATAGCTCGAATGTACTGTAGGTTCAGTTTCTCTTTTTAATGTACGCTTTTATTGGAAGCCTGACATTGGATGAACTAAGTCAGTTTATTTATAAATCACATTGTAAAACATCAGAAGACGAACCAAAGTGCTGTGCAAAACAAAAAGGCATAAAATAAACAATGTTTAAAAAAACACCAATACATTACCTATACTCGAAAGGAACAGAAAACAAATAAGTCTTTAAATGAGATTTTAAAATGTCAGTGGAGAGAAAAGACCTAGTATCAAGCGCCAGACCTTTTCACAGCGTGGGGGCTGCAGTGAAGAAAAAGCCAGAGACTTATTTTGTGATTTTGGAACTGTGAGAAGCAGTTTTAATGGAGGTACAGAGTAGGGCTGAAGGAAGTCACAAATATATTGTGGAGCAGCACCATGCAAGGCTTTAAAAACAAACAGCAAAATGTTAATGTTACTGTCAGCCAGTGGAGAGAAGCCAGCGGAGGGGAAATATGCTTCCTTTCTCTAGTACTTGTTATGAATCTAGCTGAGGCATTTTAAACCAACTGAAGGCGAGACAGCACAGATTGAGGCTAACCCACGTTTAAGGGGTTGCAATAAACAAGTCGAGAGGTGATAAAAGCAGCAAATCTAACAAATTACACCTTAGTAACAATGACTACAAAAGCAGCTGTAGGGAAAGTTCAAAAACTCTAATGGATGTTGCTTTTTCATATTGAATTCTCTCAACGACCAGATTACAGTGTAACTGAGTAATACTACCTGTCTGATGTGTAACTGTGAATGCATTTGATGGTGTTTCAGTGCTTACTGTACAATTACACAACATCGAAAGGCGATCTGATGACACAGTTTACTCCCATTCTCTCTCTCTCACACAGCCTCAGATACACAAACATCCAGATCCCATTGTTTTGAGAAGCGAAGAGCTACATGGCAGGATGAGTTGCAGAACATTGTTGTGCTCTACAGACCCAAGATAGCGGAGAGTGAATTATTCTCAGCACCATGACCTGCTTAATTGAGAACGTCTGAGCCTGTCTCTGGGTTATGTAGTGGGCTCCAGCAGTGGCTAGGGCCCCATCCATCTCGCATGCTCGTGTCCAACTGTTGGCTTGACCTCTTGCGCTTCAGCCGCAGAACGAAAAGTCAGCGTGCTTAAGCTGCGAGAGAGAGGGAGCGAGAAGGAAAGAAAGGAAGAAAGAGAGGGGCAACATTTAGACAGCTGCACGCGTAGCGTCATGTATCCCTGTCTGTCAAAGGGAGATATTTCTGTCTCCTTAATGTGGCCCTCAGGCTTCCAAGCGGGCCATCTCGATGTCATCACCGTCACCCTGCTGTCGCTGGCTAAAAAGGCCCGGGCGCTTGCATGCCCGCAGTACAGCATGTGCTGCAGTGAAAAGCCCGGCCTGTGCAGCGCCTAATTGGAGTGCGCCAGAAAGGCAGTTTGACTCATCTAAAATTACTGGGAGCGGTGTACTTAATGGGAAAGCACAGAGGAATGACAGTAAGGTCGCGATAACACCACATACAGTGGAACAAAAAGCGACTTTCAGTAATATATTTTGGTCATTTCTACTCCTTTTGAAAGTACAACGGTACTTGGAAGTTTGCAAACCCTTTAGATTTGTCTATATTTCTGCATAACTATGACCGAAAACATCACATTTTCATTAAGTACTAAAAGCAGATAAGGAGAACCCACTTACATCCAAACTCAATTATTTATTTGTTGAGAAAATGATCCAATATTATACATCTGTGAGTGTGAACCTCTAGGATTAGCAGTTAATTTGAAGGTGAAATGAGAGCCAGGTGTTTTCATTCAGTGGGAAGTGGGTGTGAGTGGGTTCCCTGTTTTATTTAAAGAACATGGATCTGTTAAAGTCTGATCTTCACAACACGTTTGTGGAAGTGTATCATGATGAGATTTCTGAAGATCTCAGACTGTAAACGGTTACAGAACCATCTCTGAAGAGTTTTGATCCACCCATCCACAGTCAGTCATATGTGTTCAGGGCCATTGTTGCCCTCTTCATGGGTGGTCAACTAACAAAGATCACCCAGAGCCTGTCTCACGTTGGCTTATTTTAATGTTCACAAGTTCACCATTGGGAGAACACTGAACAACAGTGGTGTACATGGTAGGTTTTTAAGGAGAAAGCCTTTGCCCTTCAAATAGAACATTGCTGCCCATCTGCAGTTTGCTAAGGATCAAATGGACAGACCAGAAGGCTATTGCAAAATGTGTTGAGGATGTATGAGAACAAAACAGATCTTTCCGGGTTTAAAAGAGAAGTGTTCTGTTTAGAGAAAGGAATACACTACATTCTAGCATAAGAACCGTATCCCATCTGGGAAATGTGATGGTGGTAGTTTCATGATGTGGGCTTTTTCCAGCATGCACAAGCACACAAGTTTTTCTATCAAAGAATGGTTAAAGAAGAATAAAGATAGCATTTTGGAATGGAAAGTCTTGACCTTAATCCAATAGAAATTTTGTGGCAGGACCTCATGTGAGGAAACCCATCAACATCCCAGACTTGAAGCTGTTCTGTTTGTTGGAATGGGCTAAAATTCCTCCAAGCTGATGTACAGGACTGATCAACAGAAACGTTGCTGTCATTGCTGCACAAAGGGGTCACACCGGATACTGAAAGCAAAGATTTACATACCTTTGCACTCATACACACACACAGAATTATTCTCCTCAGTACATAATTGGTCAAGTATTATATTTTGTCTCATTTGTTAAATTATGTTCTCATTACCTACTTTTAAGATTTCTTCAAATCTGATGTTTTTGGTTATGGAAAAGTCTAAAGGGTTCACAGACTTTCAAACACCACTGTAGAACAGAGATGCTTGTTGGGTCTTGTTGGATCTGTTTATGTTTAACCCCGTAGAAGCCTGAGTTATCGTTATGTTTTGTTCTCTTTACGTTTACATTACGTAATCATGTAAAGGTAACTGCATAGTGGCAGAGTTACGTAATGATTTACCTCAATTTACATTTAACATTGTTTTTTTTCCATTTCTTAAGTGTAATTTGCTATATTATAATTTATTGCACAGAAAAGGCTATTCCTTATATAAACACACATGTTCTGTTAACTGAAGGTTTAGAATCTGATCTTTTCACAGAATTTAATGAACTGTGATTGAATAATAATGAAACTGTACATTTTGCCATGCGTTCAGCTTTAAAAGTGCGACTTCTTCAGGTTTGCTTTGCTTCTTATTCAGTACCACTTGTAATAAGGCCTGTGTGAGTGTGTGTGCGTGTGTGTGATTGTGTGTGTGTGTGTGTCTGTGCATGAATGTATGTTCAGCAGTGATGTGTCTGCTTCCAGGGCAGGGCTGCTGCTCACACTCCTGACAAAGGAATGTTGCTGCATGCAGAGTCGCAACGTTTTCCCTCACTTCTCATTTACAGTCTTGCTGGCATGTGTGACGCACCGACGTATCAGTGACATCTGAACTGTGGGAGCAGAATTCGAATCAAAGTAGCGAGGGAAGAGATTTTTGTCAGTGCTGCCAACACCTCCTGTGTGCCCGGGGTTAGATTGATGGCTCGAACCTTCTGTCGTCTGCCCAGCCTCTCACAAGAAGTCAACATGTGAACTGGAAGCACCTCGTTTTCTGGCAAATGTGAAAGCTCACCCATGTCAGAAATTACAGTCTTCCTTCCATAACCTTTTGTGATTAAGGTTCATCGGGATTTGGTTTGGTTATAACCCAGAACAGCACACCAGACAACATAACTGAAATTATTTTGTGTTAAACAGGATCATGATCAGATGGTACCTATACTTTCAAGCAACTACGCTGCTACAGTTTTCATTTTTCTGAAGTGTCATTTTTGTTTTTTTGTCATAACCATCACACTCTCTTTAGTAGCTGTTTGTCTTCTACATACAGACTCTGTGGTGAAGTCAATTCAGTAAAATTGATACACTCCTGACTATCGATTTGCACATCTCCATGAGTTTATTTAAGATATATTCTTGTATCAATATATTGAACACAGCTGTGGTTGTGATGTGCATGCACAAGACTCGTTTGTGATATTACTTTGGAAATTGAAAAGTAGGGTGGATGCTGGGGAAGTGAGTTTGGTGTTTTGTAAAGATTGTCTCGTAACCCTCATGGCTCGGATGCTTTCACTGTGAAATATGATGTGGGTGTTTACGCTCCTTAGGTTAACATGGCTGTCTGTGGGGGAAACCTGACCTGGCGGCCCTGTTCTGGTGAGGCGAGTGCACGGTACAGCGCAGCTGCAGAAATACTCCTCTCTCTCCGAGCTGCAGGGACATGCCAGTATTTTCATTCCTCACTCGAGGCATTTCCGAGCACTAACAAAGGCAGAATGAGGTGATGAAACTAGGGAGGAAGCCGCTTTCCAAAAGCACCAAATGATTTTGTGTGCATGCACCGATGACCTCGCGCCAGTAGGGGCAGTTTGCTACTGCCTTGTTTTTTGTTTTTGTTTTTTTTCTTCAGTTTTCAGTGTGTAAGTAGAGGTCTTTGTTAATACAGAGGCTGCCACATTGCATCTACAATGGAGCCTGTTTTTTTTTTTTTTTTTTTTTTGGGAGTGTGTCAAAGTATTTTGTGTTTCTATACTCCTTACTCACACAATTCCGGCTCGATATATTGCACTCTTTGGAAAACATTGAGCTAATGTTGCCTGTGTGCCAGAAAGAAAAAAAAGCAAAACATTTTTTTTTCTCCATTCTAAGATCCAAACACAGTACTATGGCACTTGATGCTGGAAAGTTACAAGCTACTGCCCAGGTCACCAACCTGAGAAGCATCTTCCCTCAGGGAGTGAGAGTTGTTTTAATCCCCTCAGAAGCAGCCTTCTAGACTCTAATAAGAGCCAGCCAGAAGAATGCTACCGCCTGAGCTGGAATCCCAGTCATCTTTGTCGAGTTAGGTTCAATCTCGCCCCATTGACCGTTTGGGAGGTGCCTGCTGAGGGCCGACACTGAGAGCCTTTGACAACTAGATGCCAATAAACAGGGATTTGGCTCTCCAGAGAAAATAGCCCCGGTAATTGTTAGGTGCGTTTAGGCTCCGCTGCGGAGGGAGGGCCACCACAGTTCTGTGCGTTTTTCTTCCCGGCGTCATGCTTGTGAAAGTGTCAGTCAGTCCCCTGCCCGCGCGCATGTCTGTGGCTGTCTGCTCGACTTGGCCCAGCGATAGAGGCCTGGCTCAATGCTGGTGGTTGGTAGGTTTGGCTGCTTGCCTGTCTTACTGGAGTTTGAATGAAAGGGCCTCTG
>JBBPCX010000154.1:17102236-17117865 GCA_037974365.1 Hydrocynus forskahlii | reverse complement strand
GGCCCTACCGTCTCTCTCTTTCTCTCTCTCTCTCTCTCTTTCTCTCTCTCTCTCTCTCTCTCTCTCTCCCCCGCTCTGTCTTTCTCACTTTACCAAATTTTCTTATCATGCTCCATGAGCAAACTTGCACACAATCTGGGCTGTGTGTCTCCAGTCACATGAGAGACAAAGGTGCTGACGAGCTGGAATGCCTGGCTTGGTATTTCCTGATGTTTCATAAACACACACACGCACGTAAATTGTTCATTTGGAGACACTGGCCGAGGCAATAGGGACAAATGGAGTAGGCGCTTCTTTCAGCTTCTGTAGGATTAAGGTTTGCAGATGAGTGAACTGTATTTAATGGTCAGGTATAATTTACGCCGCTGTTAAAGCCTCACACACCGAACGTACGCTTTTCATTGTGATCTTCCCAGCTGTGTGTACTCAGGGTGTAAATTGCTGATCCTCTCAAACACACTAAACTCATCCCCTCTCCGCCGCTATCTCGTAATGGTATGCTATGACTGCTGCTACCTTTGTTGGCAAATACTTGAATTTCATCAGGTCGTAATTGATTTTCTCGGCGCTAATTTTTAGTCGATGGACGAAAATGAACAACCTTTGCCGCTGCCCATACACACTGCAGTGGGCGATTATTCTGTCAGACCAGAAGATTGCTAAAGATTATAAACCAATTAGCCTAGTAATCATATGTAGCCTGCTCCTCACAGAAGACCAAATGATTGGGGGATAAAGCATGATTACATTCATCCATGCTTTGTTAAGTGCTACATTCATTTATGTATGTCTTAGCGTAGATGCAGCTCACGGTCCCCAAAGGCTCGAGATATTAATTAGAGATTTTTTTAGCATTAATGGAAATTAAGCACTCGCATGCGGCAATATGTATTATCAGTAAATAATTCTTGTGGTATCACAGTGCATTCGGTTTCATGCTCGTATCCACAAAAGTGAGGGAATTTCCAGTAGGCAGTGGTGGGGAAATGGGTTATACAAGGAACAGGCCAGTAGTGCCTGCACCTCAGTGTGTGTGTGTGTGTGTGTGTGTGTGTGTGTGTGTGTGTGTGTGTGTGTGTGTCTATGAATAATGGAGCCATTCTTTAGCTGTCTGGGGGCTGCTGTTGTACAGTGCTGGTGTGTTTGGTGGGTTTGTGAGGGGCTCTAGAGTCTCCTCTAAATAGCTTTAACCCTCAGCCGTCAGAGGCCAGCCTGGTACGAAGGGCCACAGTCCGAAACTACACGCGCCACCACTGCCCATTAAACCAAATGCACTGGAAAAAACACGGTGAAATCTATGTGATGTGGCTGCAGCTGGTGAAATATGTCACTCAGCCTCTGATCCTTTTTAATTTCGATTTACATATGTATCAACTTTGTTTGCTTTAAAAATACCAGTTAATCACAGCCTGTATGTTAATTTCTCTATTCTCACATTTCAATCAAATACAGACAACCTGAGGTGGAGTAGTGCTGGGTTAAGCTTGTGAGTGGTAGCCTGTTTGTAAATGATCGAAGTAGGTCGTTGATCTGGACCGTGCTCATGGTTAGAGGGTTGCCATGGAAAATTGTTTTAATCATAATAATTTTATCCTAAGCCTCATTTGTGAGTTGGGATTTGCTGACAGACCATACTGACCTCAGGAAGAGGAAGCATGGGTGTAAAGTTGCCATGGGCTGCCCATGAGTGGCATCACTGAACAAAACCAACAACCACAGCAAATCAGATTATGGGAACAGAATTTAAGAGGATTAATTTCCCCCTCTCTTTCTGAGAGCACATATCAGACATACAAAAAATCCTGTACTAACACACTTTCTCCAGATCCACAAATAGCAACAGTTTCTGAAAAGTTCAAACTTGGCTATGTGCAGTGTTTTTCAGTGTAAATCAACCCTAAACATTAAATATCACAATAACTGACAAAGCTTTTAGTACAGTTCATGATATTATCAAGATATTGTTTGAAGAAACATGCACCAAACATTTAACATAATATATGTAGTGTTGTCATTTTTAATAGCATTAATGGTGGTTATATCCCTGATGCCTGTTTATAACAGCCTTCATTTATTTCTTAATGCATTTCATGTCTTTGATTTCCCCTGTGTTCTTTTTCTGGAGGCAAGGTAAAAACAACCCATTTGAAACATAGTGGACATGGCAGAAGTGGAGAAAACTATTAAACCAAAATCATGTATTGTATGGAAGAATTCACATTAAATTTGAGTAAAAAGTGTGTTACATGTGAGCTAGTGGTGTATGTGGCATACAGGAGTACATGTGTGCCTGAAGGAGCTCCATTGTCCCTGACCTGTTGTTAAGGCTATTTGATGTTGGAAAGCCTATGGACACTTTTGTTTTACATTTTTTATTATTATTTATTATTTAATGGCTTGGGTGTATTCAAGTAGAAAATACCTGTTTTTTTGTTTGCATTATTTACTTCATGCCGACAATTATTTTATCACGCGTTAACACAGTTTTTTTTTGTATATCCTTTTATTTTGAAAGTTTGTTGCTTTTTTGGGCTCATGAGTGCGCAGAGCATGCAGCTCTAAGTCTGGCTGGTGTTCGTGGGGGTCAGGCGTCCCATTACTTTTGACCATATTGTATGGACAAAAGTATTGGGATGCCTGACCTTTACAACAACAGGGACTTTAATGACACTGTGTTCAGATACATATGCTTTATATGGAGGTGACCCCCCTTTGCAGCTGCTATAATGGTTCTGCTCCGCGTGCTCTGGACTCTGAAGGGAACCTGTTTTTCTATAACAAACTAGATAAAACGTGAATGCCTGGTAGTGTCAAGTAGCTTTGGTTTTATATTTGATTTGCTTACATTACCATTTAAGTTGAGATCTAGAAATATTTGAACTGCAGCTGTGTAACTGTGTTAAAGCGAATACCACTGTTGAAAAGCTGCTTATTTGTTTAAAACGTTTGCAAACCAAATTTCTTGCACTTCTGTTTGTATAGCAGCATACACTACTTTTGAATTAATTATTTAATCTTGCATATAACAATGCGATAAAATGTTAATCGTTGCCCAGCATTAAATGTTCTAAATTAGTTTTTGTTATTATTTAGTTTTATTTATGTTTGGCCAGTTAATTGAGAAAATTAATAACCATAAACAAATGTCACAATACTTGCAGTCCTATTTATATTAATATTCATAATAACCATATTGTCCATGTTGATGTTTTATTTTTGAAAATCAGCATGTCTAGCGCACAAACCATTGTTCCGCTTGTCCTTAACATGCAGGTTAGAATGATCTTGAGCATCTGGCATGACATTGCAGAATGGCTGATGTGGCCCATTGTGGTGCTCGTAACCAAGTGGCTCTTACTGTCGAGGACTTTCCCCTTGGGAGTGGTGGCTTTGAATGCTCACCTTATGAGCTTCAGCGTGGGCTAAGTGAGCGTGATCAATGCTCAGATGGATCATAAATAACATGTATGAATTTGCCGGGGCTCTGTGTGTGGCAGTGCTCCAGCCACAGCCCTGCCCGTGTACTTTTAACCTTGCTCACGCAGACAAATGAGCACTTGAGTCTAACATTCAAAAGGGGATTGAGGCTGGGGAGCAGAGACAAATAGCATTAGAGGCCAAAACAGATCAGAGTGGGAGGGAGGCTCTGGATCTGTTCGCACACAGACACACAGGTAACCATGGAGCAAAATTGATCTGGCCAAGCTCATTTGTGATGAATCATAACATTCACTGCCATGTTAGAGGTTTCTTCAATTGCCTCTCTGCTGTGCTTGACCTACGCTCCCTCTGACTCGCCTGTAGCAAGGATCGCTCTGATTGCCCTCTAGGCCTGTAAGATGGATCTGCCCTGAGTGAAAGATTTTGTGGACAAACATCTGGAGTAACTTCCTCAATTGACCATTTCTGAATGGAGTTTCTCTGCAGTTCATCTTTTGCATGATGTGTGAGCCCACCGTGGAGCCACTGCTGTAAATATTTGTGACTTCAGAGCAGGCCGAGACATGATCTCATCCGCTTCCGTCGGAGCATCACATGCAGGCACAGACTCTGCAGATGTAAATCAATGGAGCTCTATTGGCTCATCAGAGCCAAAGAGGTATGAGCAAATATGTTCAGCGAAGTGCAGTATAAATAATGACTGAAAATAGCACATTATGTTGCTACATATAGTGATGGTGATTTGCCGTGCAGTTTGTTAAACATAAGTGAACCTTGGTGTGACGTGGGTTAAAATCGGCCTGAATTCTTCTGATCAAAATTGTTTACGTTTGGTGGGATTATGTCCTAATTGGTCTAAACCAGCCTGCAAAAAGACCTCATCTGTAATATCTGAAACCGCTCGGGACGCTCACAGCATGCAATAAAACATTTTGTGATTTTGTTAGAGGGCTCATTTGCATATTGCACCCTTTCGTCATATCGTGACGGCAAAGGCCAATATTTCAGTTATGACTAACAGCAGCACATTCTGCAGGAATGGTCTCGTTTGTTTACGCATTTAGCTCTAAAGCTAAAAAACACAAGAAAAAGGTCTTGTACAAATATAGAAGTGAAGATGCTGGACGAACCGGACATCACTGACATCAGTTCCTCAAAAACACATAATGCACTTGTTTTTATTCTATTTGTGAGGTAATCACTTTATCTCCAAGAATAGAGACCACATAAAAGACTGTGGCAGCCACTTAAAAAAAATGCAATTTATTTACTCGTTTGATATAATGTATTAATTTATTAGTGGTCTGTGCGCTGAGTGTTGGTGTTCTTGTTGCACAGCCTGTAATATTCCTTTCTCTCTATAATGATATCTAATTTTTATGATGTTGATACAGAAATTGAAGAACCAAATAATTGCACTTCAGTTGTATTTCAAAGAAATGTGTAGTAGGATTATTTTTAATGATTAATGATCATTTACTGCAGACTAGCTGAGCATTTATTTTACATTACATATGTAGTGTTTGCCCTGTATTGTGGAATGATTATAGAAACATGGTCTCGTTCCGCCACCGGGAAAAAGAACAAACTCTTCCTTCTGCGCCTCAGGGCCCGATTGTGCCGTTCATAATCATAAATGAAAACATTTGTATGAAATTCACTCTATTCTTGATTCTTGTTCGATTAAATTCTTGTTGGATGCAAGTTATTTGTTTCCAAAATGTGCTGGATGAGCACCATGAATCGGAGCAGCTTTTAGCGCTCAGTGTCATTCGTGTGCTTTTTTTTAAATTGTCTTTTGAAAAAAGCCCATGCACTGTCGATTTCATGTGTTTTGAATTTCATAGCTAGAGCTGTTGGCACGAAGTACATTACCTGCTGAGAGGCAGCAGTATTCACCCCTGTTAACACTAATTAAATTACCATTGCACTTTTTTGATTCCTCTTTGATATCAAGGTGATCGCCATGGTGTCCTACTCAAAATGTAAGTGGATACGAATATGACTCACACTGACCGAGACTTTTTATCTCTGTGCAACTGCGCGTCAAGGACACGCACCACAAGAGAATCTGTCATGTTTGTCAAAAAGGTATACAGGAGGCTTTCTCTAAACCAGTACAGGGAGAAGATGAAAGAGCTTACACAGTTGTGACTAAAGCAGTCATGTTTGCGCTTATGTAAGTCAGGGTGTTGTGTATTTCGGCTTACTTTTACCTGGACATCAAATAAACACTGAAATGACAGCCTTGCTTCTGTCAATGGTTAACTCTGAGGACACTTTTCCAAATTGCTGGAGTATGTTTTATACGGACAGAAGTGTACAGGTATTCAAGGCTTTTCATTAACAGAGTTCTTTTCATCCAGTCTTCCAGGTCAAGGTTCAAGTTCATGTCAATCGTGAAACAGCACTGTCAAATTTGTTTTCTGATCCGCACTTTGTATTGCACTATTTGGACAAGCAAATGAAAGCAAACACTTCATGCACTGCAGAAAAAAACGTTCCTTAGAAAACATTCTTTAGAAAGTGCACTGGGGGAAGTGACACTTCAGTGAGTTGTCCAGCCAGTGGACATTTCCCTCACTTCTCTATTGGGAAATTCTGCTATGACATTGCATATCTTTATATAGAGCACCGATACCTTGCCTTGCCACAGATGTGGAATATCTAGTAAAATAGCATTTTAATACTTACAAATCCCATGTAATTGTAATTAACACATGTAATTAAATTCTGTGTTGTGTGTCTCATTTCTCAGTGTATAAAAAGCACGAGTGCCTGGATAATTAGTCTCTAGTATCTAATGTTGCCTTCTTAACTGGATATCTTTGACTTTAATTCTACTTATCTCAAATTGATCTGCAAAACATTAAGATTTGTAAGAAGGAAGTAGTGGAAGCTGACACAGAGTTAATTATCCACAAATTAAGTTAATGACCCGGCCGAAGAAAAAGAACCTCAAAATTCAAGCCAGTGGTATTTTTTCTTTTCTGTTGTTTTTGGATCATGTTGTATGACTTGAAAATGTTGCTATTCTGCTGTAGAGCAGAATGTCTTTATACAGTACAAACAACTTAGAATCCAATGGTCCTTCGGTGACTGTGTGAAGGTCAGGCTGGGAGGTAGAAAAGCAGCTCCACCCTCCCTCCGCCGTACTTCACAGTATTGTGAGAGTTTTTTGTCCAGACATAACATAACATTAGTAAAAAGCACAGCTCTTTTTTTGTCCTTAGAATATTGTAGATAGCGATGTGGAAACTTCAGGTGCTTTTTAGCAAATTTGGGATGGATAGCAATGTTTTCTTTCTTTCTTTGATTGATTTCCTTTGTAGTAACCTTCATTGAACTCCACTCTTGATCATTGTCGCTCTTTTTAGTAGCAGCAGTGCTAGATTTCTCACAGTTATGAGCTACCTAATTGACTGGGGAGTCTTACATGGAGCCTTATGAGCTTCTGGTTTCCTGCTATGAATTTTAAATTTCTTTTGATCAGCCCATCTTGTGCTCTAACAGAGGAATTCCATTGTGAAGAGCAGGAAATCAATATGCGTTTGTGTATTTTTTCTTTTGTGTAGCATAGCAGGTCACACCGACCTGGAACAATTTCAGCAGCCTTGTTTTTAGCATGTCATAAAGTCCATATATGTTTTTCATCACTGACCTTCCATGAGTGACTGTGTTTGTTCAGTAATAATCAATCTTAGGACCTATTCAAGCACATATCCACAATTTTAAAGCTTCACAATCTTTTTCTCCCCAATTGTATATGTAACTGTAATGAACTTGCAGGAAAAAAACGATTATGTTTGGATACTTTTACTAGTGTTTAATGGACTGAGAGTTGTCAGGTATGTGTATGTGAGCTGGGAGTGTGTTCTACACTGAGCTTGCTAGGTGTGAAGGCCCTCATTAGCAACCCCTGAAAGCTGGTCTGTGTGAAAGCAGTGTGAGTGCTGGAGTGAGCTGGGGCCAGTGTGGGCTCCAGTTCTCACTCGATTACACACTTAATCAAATCACCTGCTTGTTTATACGCTCTGCACTCCCATGTTAAAAAAGAACCCACGCTTCATTCATTCAGGCTGTGCTCCGGGAGACCCTCTACCTCTCACTCAGCACACATGCCCACACCCCCAACCCCCCCTCCTCTGGAAAAACCTCAGTCAGTGTTATATGTTGAAACTGTTTTCTTTTGTGTTTTAGGAAGCCTCTCATGTACTGAGGAAGTGAATAATTCATTTGGAATCAGTTGGGTGAGGAGCATGGTAATCACCTCAGGTGGCGGGGGAACTGTCTTACATTTTCTGCTGTTCAAGTTGCATTATTGCAGTTTGAGTTCTCTTAACTCTTCTCGGGCAGAGACTTTGTAGATATTGCATTACATCACTTCACTCTGTGTGTCTGTCGTTGTTCGATGAGACAATCTACAAATAGCTATGTGCCTGCATGTTTATACGCTTCCAAGCATTCCTAATGTCTTGGAGGAGTGATTTCAGTGAACATAATGGCTGTTCGGTGGGCCTGCTGCTGCTAATACATGCACCAGCCCAATAACCCGTCCTCAGAGAGAGCATATTGATTGGCACTATAATATTTGTCTCATCCCTCTAAACAAGGAGAGCGAATAAAGAGCCCAACCAGCAGTAGCTCTTTATATCAGCCAGCTCCCACAGCCACCTGACGCAGAAACTAAAGAAACAGAAATGTCAGAGACGCTCATCAGAGCGGTTGTGCAAACAATATGTTTCTTGTTTCCTGTACGAAGTGCCGAGATCATCAGAAATTTTGGTGTAACCGAACCCGGCTCATTGTCTCAGTGGAGTCACCTCAACCTCTGCTCCATGGTTGTGCCGTGACACACTCCGCTTGCCACAGGAGCAGATATGACATCATTTCGCCACAGCTGTGGGCCGCACACGAGGCGTGGAAGGGGAACAATTGACCAGGGGCGACGCAGGAAGAGCCGGCTGACCTGATTGCTCAGCTGGCCAAGCAACTGGGAAGGAAGACCCAAGGCGGGGCCCTGCACGAGGGGAGGGGTAGCAGTGGAAAGTGCCCCCCACCCCCTCCTTCCCCATCCCCAGAACGCAGTTATGTTTGCCCAGCCTGCTGCTGTTCTGCTGCCTGCCTGCATGTCCGCTCCAAAGCAGATTTGTACATGAAAAATGATCTGCGATCACTGCTGCTGTATCAGCTTTCAGATATGGGCTTATTGGACGCTCCTGATAGGCCAAATCCTCTTGAAAGAGGCCTCCATCGCATTCACTGAAAAGACTGGGAGTGCATTCTTTGAGGTGTGCCAGTAACATACAGCCTTGAACTCACAGCTCAGTTCTTCGCATTTCGGGTTTTCTTTTTTTTATGGTTTTGAAAATGCCCGCTGCTCTTTGCATTCTGTGAACATTTTATGTGGAATCGACCAATTAAAATGTTGCAAAATCTTATTACATTAGTGTACAGAACCGTTAAGAGGGTTATTCTGTTTCCAGTGACAATACACTGGGATCTGGCTTTCATGGTATATGTGATTTAAATTTGTATATTGATTTGGTGGTCATAGTGTGTGTGTGTGTGTGTGTGTGTGTGGGTGTGTGCTTGTGTATTTACAAACACACTCACACACGCACACACACGAGGACCATCCGATCAATATGCACATATATACATATATAAGCATATTCTGCCATGTGTTATATCTCCCACGTGTTACATTAATCTAAATACTAAATTCTGCGCATAGTTTTGAATTATTAGGGGTACAGCTGCACCCTAGAACACCACTGTGAATGTAATGGTGCCATTTTTCCACCACATATACATAGACACACAGACAGCTGGAAAGGGCGAGATTCATATGACCTACCACATGTTCACTTCTATATACAGAAAGCAGGAAAGCAGAGTAAAAGAGTGCTAATAAGGGAGCCAATTCTGTAGAGACCTATAGACAGGCTGTTTGTTTCAGTGATCCTTTACCAAACACAATGTGGAACAGATAGCGGGTGTGACTGTGTGAATACGACACAGGGTGAGCATTCAAGTGTTTGCATTTGTTTTTCATTTGCATGCAGTGGCTGTATGTGTGTGTGTGTGTGTGTGTGTGACAGGCTTTGTGATGGCCCGATCTTCCTTTATAGATTAGTTTTCAGTGCTTAAAGCTGATTCCCACAAGGCAAGGGCTCCTTTTCAATGACAGGGCCTCATCTGTTAGTGTCCCTCAGGTCCGGCGCAGCGCAGCGTGCTGCAGCTCCCAGCAGCCAACACAAAATGGGCGGCAGCCTCAGGAGAGCTCACCTCCACCGCCCCTCAAGAAGCCATGTGGGAGTTTAATTACTCTGGCGGCCACAGACTGCGCCTCCCTCTCTCTCATTACTACAAGCGTGTTACCTGCTTTTCTGTGTTCTTTTTTTATTCCTCACTCTCTGTTACGAGGGATGTCCCGTTCTTACCTGAAAGATGATCAGTGCTGGTCCAACAAAATTTTAATGGATCAGTATCAAGTATTATAACCCTATCTTACATCTCACTGCAGTACATTCAGAGACTTTGACAATCGCCTCATAAACTTTTTAAAATGTGCTCTAAGAGTAGCTGCAATAATGCACATGCCCCAAGTTGCCCATAACATATCAGCATTGGGAAACAGGAGCTACTGTATTTTTATCACTGTAAACAAGCGTAATGCTGCCTTTGTTACTGGATGTGTTATGATCAAATTCTGATTTTTTTAGTCGTTTTGATCCCCTTCCTCTCTCTTTATGAGGTGGTAACTTGAAGCAGTAATTTTGAAGTTAGATTTTCAGAAGTTAACTAGCTGTTTTTATGTGTGCCGAACTATTTTGGAAAAAGTGGAAGATGTAATCAGCTCAGCAGCTACTTGTGTATCTGCACTGCTGGTGTTTCAACTGCAGTTGAAGACATGACTAAACATTGCATGTAAAATGTGAATGTGCAGCTCGTACACACTTGGCAGTAAGAATGACAGAAGCTCTTATCCTCATGGGTCTTTTGTAGTTTGCATAGAAACTGTAAAATAGCGATTTGTAAAGAGTGATTTTGCTGTGATATTATGCAGAAGTTGGTTGTCTAGCATGTCTTGTGCCAGACATTGTCACATTGGATTTACTAACTTTAACTTACTTAAAATGTTTTCAATAAAAATACAGATGGTGGATTAGGATGCAGTATCAGTAGATACTCAGTATTAAATGACACAGATCAGGCAAAAATTTGTTCTTCTAGATACAAATAAGTTCTGATTGAGACTAGCCATGAAGTAAACCAGTGGTGGCGGCCTTGTGGGTAGGATACTCTGGACCAAGAGGCCATGGGTTCAAATCCTACCTTCAGCATGGCAACACTGGGTTCCTGAGCATGACCCTTAACCCCAAGTTGCTCCAGGGAGACTGTCCCCTGTAGTTAGAGAATGGAGGTCGCTTTGGAAAAAAGTGCCTGCTAAATGCCATAAATGTAAACTAAAGATGATTGTAGTCAGATTATAACCTCCCCGATAACCACTAAGCATCAGTTCTGTGTAGTCCATTTGGTCATCCTGGCCTTTGCCACCCTTAATGAACTTACTTACTTCAAATTCAGTCCATCCTCGCTGTGTGAATGAGTTGTAGCCTCTGAGCCGCTGTTTGTCTCCTCGGCATGTGCTTAAGCCTCTAATGTGTTGCCACCACATTGAGTTGCCCGTTATTTAAAATGCTCCACTTGGCACGATGGCCGTGGCACCACCAAACAAACGAATTGCTACGCTGCTGGTGTTGCAGTCCCATCCACTTTGTCTGGCTAAGCCTCCTCTCCCCCAACCTGCACTGGGAACGCTGCCGATTGTGCCAAGAACGTCTAGCAAATGTTCCCATTTGTTCATGAGAAGTGTCTCACTGTGAGGTAATGAGAGGCATCCTCACATGATTTTTAATTAACTGGCCATTATCTGTCTTTTTTGGGTGAGGTCATGTCAGGATGCTTCAGTTATTAAAACTACTAATATTTATTGCATGTAAGCGCATTAGGAAAAAGTTCAGCTTCTGCTTTTCACTCTTTTCTGTTAGTAACAGGATTTTCAATGCATTACTTTAATATGTAAAGAAAATGACCTAACAAAGTGATCCAAATTGTAATCAGGATGTGAATGCCCACTTTCTCAGAAATCTCAGCACATCCAACAATAAAGGCAGCATCATGCTTCTTTTATATAGTGATAGAAAACGCAGTATCAGAAAGTTCCAATTCCACAAGCTTATACATCGTACTGTGGCAAATATGAACATGCATGCACTCCTCAGGGAGTGGTTAAAGGGGAAATCACCCAAGTCTTTGAGGATGAGGTGTTAGTTAAGATGGGGTTAATTGCTTAATTTGTGGAGAGAATTGTAGCATTAGCAGCCAGTAGACCTTTAGCATGATCTCTCTTTCTCTTTTTCTCATTCTCCCTTTTTCTCAGAGTGTGAGACAGATTACTGGGTCTAGCCCTGCGCTCAGGGGCCTGCTCTGGGTGGCTGGCGTCTGTGTCGGGGGGAATTTCTGCAGACATTGTGCAGGTCTCTCAGATCATTACAGCCTCCTTCACTGAGCCTTTGTTCCCCGTGCGCTCAGCCGGTGAGGCTGACACGCGGCATTTTGCCATCGCGAACGACGCGCACCAAACCGGGACGTTGTGTCTCCTAATGTAGCTCTGCGTCGAAAACATGCTCGACTGTCACTACCCTCACCCCCCCACACATGCTCCCCCATCCCCCGCCCTCTCCCCGTCCTCTTAAATGTGTTCATCTTCTAACAAAGCATCAGACAGCTTATTATGGACATGTGAAGAGAGAAGAGCTTTTTGCTTCTATGGATTGCTGTACCTTTTCCTTTTCTACTCGTATTACCATTCGTGCCAAAGCGCCATGCGACTGGGGCCATTGAGGCAGCGTGGCCTGTGTGTGTTTTGGCTTGTGAGTGTTTACCAGGCTGTGTACAAAAGGGAGCGTTTGCTGCTTCAGTGCAGAGTCTCAGTGCTCACACACACTCTGCTTCCAGCTCCTCAGGGGTCGGCTATCAGGATGAGCTTCATGTGCAACAGTGGTCCAAATGATTGTTTAACAACCACAGCCTCACCTGTCTAGCAGGCAAGAGGCTTTATCATTCGTTTGTATTGTCTTTAACTGCCTGTATTCTAGTCATTTGTATCTAACAATATGAATGTTCATAATTGGCTTTGATGAGTATGAGCCAAACAACATTGGTAACTATTGCACTTACTCATTTAATGAGCCTACATTATTATTTTTAACATTGAGGTTGGGCTACAGTCATTACTCACCCTGCCACGCACACAGTAGAATTCACACACATGCAGTGTACTTCATTTTTATTTATTTATTTATTTTGAAAGAGATCTGCATGCAACTGTGCATGACTGTGGCTTTTTGGCTTTGCATGTTTCTTCTGTTTGTGTATTATCTAAAGTGCCACACACGTCTGACTCCTTCCTGTGGTGGTAAATTATAAATAACTCTCAATAATGATAGGTCATTATATATAATTTTTTTTACATTATGTTAATTTTATTCTTTTATGATTTTAAAAAATGAATTCTTTTATTTTATTTCTATTCAGACATATTTCAAGGCCACTAAAATGCCCACGTGTATGTAGTTGCGGGCCACTGGTGTGGAGAGTTGTCAGGGCAGGGTCAGCCTGCGTGTTTGCGTTTCTGGAAGAGGGGCTCTCTTGCCAGTTGTCGGCTCTGGGCTGAAAGGAATGGCAACACAGGAGTTTAAGTTTCAGCTTGTGCTGGGGGCTGTGTGCTCTGGGCCCCTGGCTGAGTTCAGAGGTCACACTTGTGAGGCAGGCGGGCTGGAGGAGGGCCGGTCCAGGGGCCCCAGCCTCACACAATATGTCCGTCAGCAAAACCTTTTGTTTTCCTCTCGTCCTTAGCTGCTTGAGACCCCTCTCGGTAACCAAGGAAGTGTTGGCAGGGGCGATGAGCCTGGGTAACCGGGAGTGGGCAACAGGGCATGCGTAGATGTTCTGTTTGGGTTGATAAATGCGTAGCGTCTACAGCCACTGATTATTTCGCTGCTCCTGGTCTCTTTTGGCAGGTCTTGTCGCTTTTGCTGCTCCTGGGGGACCCCTGTGTACTGCGTGGATAGCTTTGAGTGTGTGTGTGTGTGTGTGTGTGTGTGTTCGAACGAGTGCGTGCGTGCGTGAGTGCTTCCATATGTCTAGACAGGAGCAGAATCCCAGGGGCCCCACACGTTTAGACTCAGGATATTAAATGACCTAATGGCTGTGTTATTTGTGTAGGATTCATTTAGAGAATCTTGTGCAGGACATTAAATCATAATGAAGAGGGTATGGATTTTGATCGAAGGTGGGAAGGCTGTATTGGGAGCATGTCTCGGTAATGCTGGGCTCAAGCTGCTGCATAAAACATCGCAGAGAGCTATGGGCTGTGACCTGGGGCCGGCAGCCGCGCACTGTCTCAGCTATTCAGACGTGTCTGAACAGCCAGACGCAGACGCAGCCAGACCACGAGTGGCATGCTAGCTTCTCTCTGATGCTAAAATCGTTAACTCTGAAACAAGACCAGACACATGGCTGCACCAGTTGTGCAATGCAGTAATGCATTTTAGAGGACCCTAACCACTCGAGTTTGGTGGCAAACAGACAAAAGTGTGGACCAGTTACTGACTGCAAGATGGCCCATACTGGTTTTAGCTTCTGTGTCACGTTTTAGTCCACTTTTATCAGTAACTCTGTCCTAAAGTGACGGAATCTCTTTAAACAAGTCTGTCTGTGGTTACATAACTACTTGGTGCATTTTGAGGCTTGTGCGTTGATTCACGCAGCACTAATTGCTAATGTGCGTGCCTCCATTACTTATTACATTACATTAGCCTCTTTCCTCCAAACTTGTTTGATCAACTAATGGGAGAAATTGTGCATATTTGGTTTTTACCAAACTATTTCTTTAACTCTCTTCAATATATACAGCTGCTTACAAGATTCAGCCATATACCAGCTTATAGTTAATAGTGCGATTTATTTAGTCCTTACAATCCTGGTTGTAATTAAGTGCTGCTCTAGGCATTTTAAGGTCTTCCACCACTTATCTAGGTTAAGTAGTAATAGCCTGCTGTGTTAGCATGAGCCCTCTCTCTCTGGCCTTTGTGCTACACTAACAGGAACTGCCTTATTTCCTGAGCTTGACTCAGCGTTCGGCTGCGCTGGAGACACAGGTTACTTTACACTCGCGCAGCTTCAGGTGTCACTCCAGCTGCGGATCTGGAGGCCACGCTCCGTTCTGCAAATCTGCAACTGGGCAGGAGAGCACAGTGCCAGGAGTAATACCCGCATGTCACTATCATAACATCAGAGTGCTGACGCGGGCTAGAGCTCACACGCACACGCTCACCTCTGTCTCTCACACACACATAAACACACACACACACACACACACACACATATATACACACACAGACTCCTTAGCTTTTCTTCCCCCTCACATGAGGCCTCTGCGTGCTACTGGGTCTCATTCTCAGTAGCAGACATGAACTTTTGAGCTGCATAATTGATCCTTGAGATGCAGCCGATGTGTTATTCAGCAAATGAACACCCAGGCAATCATTATCTGATCAAAGACTGCAGGCCGTACCCAGGCCCAGCAGAGAACAGACCGAAGGGGTGAGTTTTCTGTACACTGCAGCAGTTACATGTTGAACAGGACCATGTATTCTTTGCATGATCTAGATATTTGTTGGTTTAAGTGTAGGCCAAGGAGATGAAACAAGAATGGTATTTATCAAAATCGTTATTATCGACAAACAATGTTATACCGTCAAGGCTTGGCCTCTGAACATTTGCTGCTTTGTAATGCTAGGTAGTTACACTCTCAAATATAAAATTGACAGCTAGGGTGATACCATAGAATATCCACTTTTGATGTTTTGATGTTTATAAATCATAAGTATGGTTTTTATATATCGTACGTTTATAAATAAACTTTTAAAAGGTTGTGACAAACCTTTTAAAAGTTTATAGAAACCAATGGCAATTAACTGCAATTAAAGATTTTTTCGAAAACCATGCATCCAGGGAAAGAACTGTTATTTTTGTTAAGGCCAAAAATATACTAATATTACAAAGGAAGGGACAAATGTATATTTATTTTGGTTCATTTATCATGGACATCACAC